>OX393563.1:30018570-30128570 GCA_947652115.1 Blastomussa wellsi | reverse complement strand
GGTTTGCATGGTTGGTTGTTATTACTAATATAGGCAACTTGCTCAAGCCTTTTAACTTCATTGTGTATCATCAGAATTAGTTGATCAATGGTGGGATTGGCACATGGATATTCTTTCAAAACATTGGTTAACAGCTTCTCTGGGAGCTTTTCAAGCAATATTGGAACATAAAAGTCTCCATACCTGGTTTTGGGAAGATCCAGTGTGGCAAGGGACCTCATGTCACTCATAAGACTGTCATAGAAGGTACGTAAAGCTGCAGCTGTGTGCTGTGGTTTAACCATTGTAACGAGAGCAACACAATGAGCATTTTTGATAGCAGTTTTGTCACCATAATTATCCTGCAGAGTGTCCACCAGCAAATCGTAGTTGTCTTCAGTGGCCATGATACCTTCCACTCTCATTTTTACTTGCTCTGACAACTGGCCCTTCAGAAAGTTGAACTTCGTGACTTTCGAGATATCCTTCACATCGTGAACTTCAGACTTAAACACATCCCAGAAACTGAGCCATTTTCTTCGGTCCCCATCAAAGATTGGCAATGCCATTTTCGGTAACTTCAGTGCAGAGTGTTTTAGCTGTTTGGAGACACCCGAATCGGCTTGTTGGATGGATTTAGAGCTCTGAAGCTGCTGGGCGCGAAGGAGAAGTTTCTCGATTTGTCTCAACAAGGCTGAATGCGTATCAGAAATATTGTCCGCATCGATGAAATCTTGATCGGCTGTGTCCTCCTCTCCTAGTATCACGTGAAGGTTTTGGATCTCCTTATCCAGCTGCCTCATTTCGGGTCTGGCATCCAGAAGCTTTTGTTGACCAGCTTTCAGCTGTTCGATGTCGTCTTCCGCAATTGCGGCTTCGTCAACTTTATCGAAGATTGGAGCGAGTTTCTTGCCTTCATTAGTGAACATCCGACGTAAGTTACCTCTCCTTTTAACGGCGATTTTTAAAGAATCCTTAAGTTGGTCAGCTTTCTCCGTCATTATGAACTTTGAATTCAACTTACTTGAAAAGTTCTGAAGATTCGGCTCCACCACGTGCTATCAGTTCGCTGTCACTTGTTTTCATTGAAGAAACGATCGATTGCAGAGTTCCGGCACCATTTTGTGAAAACCACAAGACTGAATTAATTGACTTTAATCGACGAATACTTAATCAGAAACTTCTAACAGTGACAGAAATAAACGG
Organism: Blastomussa wellsi; assembly: GCA_947652115.1. Lineage (NCBI taxonomy): Eukaryota > Metazoa > Cnidaria > Anthozoa > Scleractinia > Plerogyridae > Blastomussa > Blastomussa wellsi. The sequence goes on along the minus strand of OX393563.1, from coordinate 30,127,385 downwards.
GGCGGCCACGCTTAGTAAAACACAACGAGTACAAGTTCCAACATGGCGGTTCTCTCGTGCAGTCGAGCACGTTTTTTAACTGTCTCTGCGCATGTGCCGAACGCACACCGCAGGTTAATAGTATTGCGGTCTACTAGTCACCAGATTCCACAGATGCTAAGCTAAGGGGGTGCTAACTTGTGATACACTTGATTATAAAACCAACAAAACCAACAAACAAAGTGACAGTTCAATTACGCGAAATGGTCCGCATTACTGGAGGCTGCCCCAGAGGGTAACAAACCCTTGAGCTGACAGAGGACATTCGTAATTTTTACTGAAACGAATAAACTTAAAATTTCCGCTTGTCTCGCCGAAAGCTCGGGGCTGGACTGATAAGAACTGTCTGGTAGCTTATTCAATTTTTAGTGTCGTGAGTTTTTTTAACATAATTTTCTTGTCTCCACAGTTTTCCAACAATTTACTTCGCACCAATGAAGGGTAAGAAGGCACCCAAGAAATACTCTGGTGGCAGAGATCTCGATTCCTTCGTGGAATACCTCAAGCGCGAAGCTACGAACACGTTTGAAGTTCCTGCTTCTGAGAAGAAAAAGAAAAAGAAGACGAAAACGAAGAAAGAGAAAGATGAATTGTAAACTAGCTTGAAACCTTTTTTGTAAAACTAGATTTAACAAATTTAAGCCTAAACTGCTTTGTTATTCGGAACGGTTTCTGTCTGCAAGTAACAGAGAAAGTGGGATTTCGTATGACGATTGCATTCTGCCCCAACCTTCCCACCCTCGCGATAAAATGTGCTTTTACTGCGTATGTTCCTTTGGTGTGAGCCATGCAAATTTCCATCTTTGGGGCAACTTGCAAGCGGAGTTTAGGGAATATTTTTGATGGATTAATTAAATGGGTTCTTTTTAAGACTTATGCCCTTTGTGTTGAATTCTTGAAAATGTCGGGCGAAAGAGCTGGCGGTGTGTTTGCATACAAGATGAGTGCAGTAAATTCCTTTTCTCTCGCATCTGACTTCGCTCCCAATGTCTGGCCGGCTTCAGAGCTCAGTTGGTAGAGTATCGAGCCAGTAATTCGCGGAGGTCATGGTTTCGGATCTCATCGAATCCCTGAATTGTTTAGCTTCTTTATATTTGCCAAGTTCCTTGTAGACCCAGGGGCTGTAAGTCTGGCGACACGAAGTAAACCGATCAGCAAAATCGGTGCGAACGAATGCTTGCAAGAATTCGCTAAACAGCCCCGGAGGTGCGACGGTTAAAGGGGGAGACCCCTAACTACAAAACGGTTGCTATTGATGTCTTCTAGCCATCATATCTGGGGGTTCTCTTTTAATCCTGGGATTAGAGGGGGTAAGTTTCTAAAGAAACTGTGGTGCTGCACTGGTGGGAAGTATAACAATATAATTTGGTTTTATCAACTGGGTTGATAATGTCAATTGGCCACCGTAAAGAGATTCAATTGCTGCCGTTTCAAGCGTTAGCCCTTCGTCGGATTAGTTTTGCCAGATAAAATGAAGAACTCGCGCTTTAGATCAAGTTGGATGTGCGGTGGACTACTTTCCACTGATATACAGCCTGTCTGATTCTCGGAGGTAGGGGTGGGAACTTGACCTATATTTTAGCGCATAGAAGAGCGATGTAGCAGCTCTAATCGGCGATCACGTCATTTTCTTTGTCGATCCAGCTCTCTCAATGCAACTCGGCCTGACTCGTCCCCAGTGGCCCAGTCGTTTCTTATGAGAAACAATAGCAGGCGCGGGCATTTTTGCATAGGATTGAAGTAGAATCGGGTATAATTGTCATGATGCATTCTTGCCAAATATGAAATCGGAATCGAGAGAACGAGAACAAAATTTTTTCATCGTAGTAGCACTTTAATCGTATGAATCGTAAATCAAAGGAAATGTCCCCTTGAAATTTGGCTCATCCTCGGTGTAAAAACCTGTGAAACTCACCAGTGAAGTAAAACAAAGAACGAACAAGACAACAAAGAACCTCGAAACAATGTAGAACTGAAAAACATCACCAAAAACAACGTAAGGACAATTCATTTATGCTGTATTCTGCATGTGGGCTATTGGAAAAGCAGACTGAGGAATCTAAACTGCATACGGTAAGCCCAAGAGCTTTTAATGTTTTATAGAGGAGCTCCGGCGGCCGTAAGGGCCGCACAGCGGAGCCCAATATTGAAGTAGGCGAACCAAGCACGCATGCAAAGCGCAAACAGGAGGACCATGCCTTTCATTTCTCATGGTCAAAATTGCAAGCGGCATGACTCGCGGACGCGTGCAAAATACGTCCGTGCGACGTCGCCTTAAATATTAATGTGGCGGCCATAGTCCAGAGAGTTCGACTGGTTAACATTTTTAAAGGTTACCAATAAGCTTACATCTTTGCCATGTTATGGTCAATTGACAGTTGTCAAACGAAGGTATCCGCTGACCAAATCGAAAATTCAAATTAGAACTCATCGAGGTCACGTGTTTTTTGAAGTTGACCAGGTATTGTTTGATTAATCGCGGGCTCAGGGATTTTTTTAAAAAGGATTTTTTTATGGTCATTCTCAGCGGGATTTCTGCAATTGGGTTGACGTTTTTAATTTTTCTTATTTATTTCAGCTGCGGAATCTTTCTTGAGTATATAGTTGCGGATGCAATTTCAGAAATTATTAAGAACCAGCAAAAATACGGAGCTCCGCTTTTAGGCTTGGCTAAATCTATATACTACAAGTTTCGCGATAAGCTTTTTGTATGACACTCATTCGAAGTTGTGCCTTTCTGAAAGTTGTATTAGAAGCGTGGGCTAATAGTCGTGACTTGACTCTTCTTTGTATACACACTCGCATAAAGGCTAGCGTGTTTACTCGAAAACACTGCATAACTAGATATATGTTAGAGTAAAAGAGATCACTAAAAAAAATTCTGACAGTATATTGCGAGATAATGAAAATTCTAACAATATTGCGCAATCCACGGTCCTATGTCTAAACGCCACTCCAAAAATTTCTTGGGATCATTTTGGGGTCGGCGAGAGCAAAAATGGGGATCATTTCGGGGTTGCTTCGGGGGTCATTTCGAGGGTTTTATACTGCCGCAGGGGTGATTTAGGGACTCCTCCTGCCTCGCTCGCTTCCTTAAACATCCAGGGGTATTGTGTTTGAAATGTCCCCCACACAGAGTTTACATTGATAGATCGATCAAAGATCCATTTCAAGCGTTTGAAATAGAATTTAATAAAGCCGTGGAGGAGTTGACCGGACATTAAATAGGATGTACATGTCTTTAACACAGGTAAAACAAACGCTCCGACTTCCTGAAATAAACCTCCCCTGACACTCACGACGGATATTGTGAAAAGTTTGGTAACCCACGTTGTCTAATAATTCTGGTTAATAAAATTCTAAACACGTGAACTACCAGAGCGATTGAGTGTCGAGTGATTGGTTTTGAAACCTTCCGCCATTTTTTCAACCAATCATAAATATTAAAACCAAAACCAATTGTGACGCGCGCGTTTTATTGTTCTGTTCGCTGGTTGCAAGCTCCTTTCTTTCATATTCTTTCGGAGAAGTGGCAAGACGTACGGGTTAGATTTTTTCCTTCAGTTTCTTTATAGAATGTAGTCTTCATGATTTCTTATGCTATAAATGTAGTCTCCGTTATTCATGATATATATAGTCTAGAAAAGCGTTCAAATTCGTGAGTAGACGTGTACTAACAAGTCGGTCCTTACAGTCGGTAGTGTAGGAGCTCCCAGTTTGTAATTCGACTGGTAGCAGCTGCTATTGTTTTAGGGGCTAGGGGCATTGTTCCTGTTGTTTGCTCTATTGTTCTACTGGTCCTCAAGTGTAACAGTTGCTATTGTTTTAGGGGCTAGGGACATTGTTCCTGTTGTTTGCTCTATTGTTCTAATGGTCCTCTGGTGCAGCAGTTGCTATTGTTTTGGGGGCTAGGGGCATTGTTCCTGTTGTTTGTTCTATTGTTCTACTGGTCCTCAAGTGTAACAGTTGCTATTGTTTTAGGGGCTAGGGGCATTGTTCCTGTTGTTTGCTATATTGTTTTCACGCAGGGTATCGAGCCATTCATGTGAGACCTTACGAGAGTTGCTGCAACGACTTATAACAAGTGGTTAAGTCGCCAGAGGCGAGGGACTTCGCAGTCGTTTTCGAGAAACGTACGCATGAAGGTCTTGAAAACAACGTCGTTTTTTGCTATTTTATATAAATCATTATTTTCATCTCGATTTTGTACACAAATAACGAACTTGTGGTCAACGAGGAGTCCCGGGGGTGGGGAATAGACCGCAAAATAAGAAAATAATGGCAAATGTCCGGGGGTGTGCTCGGGGGGCATGGTAACATGTAGAATTGAACCACGCATAACCCAAAGACAAAATGTAGAAACAGGATTTCAATAACTAACCAATATTCCAAACTGAAATTCTTGAAAACCCGTTGAATTACTACAAGGTTGAGTCGACTCGTAGTACTTCTGTCATTTGAGAACAGCTAAATTTCACTGGATGCTCAATGGTTGGCTTTCAAGCCGATTCCCGGGATTTTAACTTGAATGTCACCTTCTTGTCAATTCCCTGCGTTTTCCCAAATCCTTCGTTTCGTTTGAATCCACTTGAACACGCAAGCTCAAGAGAAGTGTTGTTGAAAAGCCACCACTGGCTAAAACTCACCGAAAGCTCACCGTTTATCAAAAATTTTTCTTTTCTTTTTTGGCACAAGAGCTGAATATTGTATATAACAGGCGGGCTAATTTGAAAACAGGATGACATGGGATCTGCAGACTCGTTGATATTCCCTTTTAAATCCCGGAACCTTCTGACCATTATTGGGGCAAATCATGAAAACCTCAGCGGATGATAAACAACTTAACATTAATTAACCTTTATTCCCGCTTATCAACAGGACTTTTATCTGACATCAGCGAAAAGTTCTACCAGTAAATTGAAACCGCTTACAGTTTTAATTACTTCAAAAACGTAATTCCTTCGGCCGCATGAAATAGTAAACTAATCTTTCGTGTGTGTAGTCATGTCTGATAAACTTAGCATGTTCTGAACTTGTTTGATCCATAAAGTATGTAATTGAATGGCACACAGTGAGCCAGTCCACAATCGATATTTAGGCCAAATCTACAAAGCTTTTGGAGTGCACAGTGATGCAAAATATCTACAAATTTATAGCGTTTTTCCCTTCAGCGCAAAGACAACAAAATTCCAACATAGATTACGACCCCTCCCAAGACTGAACTGATCATACATTCCTAAGTTTCGCCTGATCAAGTAATGAAGATTTCCTGAAACGAACGGCTTCGATTTCCATGTCTAAGCGCGGCGAATGCGTGACCTCTAACCTATTCAGCTCGAAACGGTTGTGCCGGACTCATGAGTGTAAAAAAGACATAACACAGTTTATTTTCCTTTCCAGTTTATTTCTAATTCAAGAGGACTTGCAAAAGGCCTCAGCTTTCCGTCTTAGAGAGGTGCCCGGCTTATAGAGAGTCGACGTAACATGACCCCAGGAATTTTCAGCTAAGAAAGCAAGAAAATAACTGTTTTAGATTGAAATACACCTCCACGTTATTTTTTGAATGGGACAATGACTGATTTAATTTTAACTTGTACTGTATTTATTCCGCCGACAAGAAAAGAGCTGTCAATAAACGTCTGGTGTAAAAAGAGTCGCATACTTTGTAATTTAAGAATTTTTCTTCCCTAAATCGTAATTTGCGGTAACATTCAGCACCTCACAAGTGTCCGTGGTCCGTCTTATAGAGCTGTCCGTCTTATAGAAAGTTTGGTTATAGTAAAATGACTGAGAAACGGCCGGGACCAGCACCAGGTGTCCGTCTAATAGAGGTGTCCGTCTTATAGAGGTGTCCGTTAAGAGAGAGTTGACTGTAATCGTGTTATTTTAACTACGAAAGAAAACATAGCGGCCGGGGTGGGACATCGTCGCCGTAAGTGGTGTTATCACGCGTTACGATCCGGCAAGCTAAGAATGGCTGCCCGCTCTATCGCAGTCTCCGACAAAACAGTCCTATTGTTTCCTCTTAGTTTTTTATGCAACGTCCGTAGAATATAGTAAAAGGCCTTAGAGGGCCGATTCACTGATGAATTCGAAACTATACTAGTTGGGAAGGTCCCAATAATGTCTTCGCTTAAAGAAGTGATGTACGACAAGGTTTGTTGTTAAAATTATCTTTTCGTCTAAAATATAGAAATTGAATGCATGTCGATTATTTTTCGCACGCACACAAAACGCGGTTCAGTATCAATTCCAACTGCATTAAGAATCGCATAAAAGATGATCCGGCTGAAAAGGACACGTCTTTATTTTCATTTTATAGCTATATCTGGATCGACCCGGCTGTTCTGTGCAACTTTTTTTGTTTGTAAACAAAAATGTTTTAATTGAGCAGTTATGAAAAGTTGAAAGGAAAAGGAAGGTCATACGAATAAATTTGTTTGTGTGTATATTTCTTGTGAAAGTTTTTATTCATATTGTTGATAGCGTAGGTCTAACCGGAAACATTCTTAACGAAAGAAGCAACCCATAATGTGGCCACTGTGCAATGGAGAGGAAAATACTTCGTGGACATAAATGCGTTCATAGCAACTTGAAGTCGCTGAATAGAAAATAAGATATGAATGGTGTGAAAAATAAAGCAGAATTTTCCTAGAGCTTAGAGCCCCTAACGCATTGTTCTGACTTATTCTTTGTGCAAATGTTTCAACTCATTTCTCAGTCAGTATGGAACGATAATTTTCCGTGAGACCAAATGGGTGGAAAACACCGCTGATCTCGAAAACGCACTTGTCGGATAAACAAGGATCAACTCCTTTGTGTCGCGTTTTCTTTACTGAATAGCAAAGTAATAAATTCAGCTTTAAAAAAAAACCAGCGTTTAACCTTTTGGCTTTGTTGTTTCGTATAATAAGTGTCTTTTCAGATACGCTTTTAGTACACACATCTGTTGTACAAGACGTTTAATGCGGTACATTTTGCCCCAGCTTGCAATCGTTAAAACGGCATATTCGTAGCTGTTTTGTCTAAAGAAAATATTTTGGTATGGCTGTTACAAATGATCCAATTATTGAACATATGGTTTTCTGGAGGAAAAAGCAAGTCGCTTCCTTGTCCAACGATGATAAAGTACTATTTTTTGCATTATGGACATTTTTCCCTGTGCTTAAGAACTTTAAGTACTGCCAAAAATGGTTGTTTATTAAAGATCTTTGTTTTGAAAGAAGAATTATAAATCGTGCAAAAAAGTGATTGCAAAAAAAACATTCAGTGCGGTTTCTTTTGTTTCACGACACAAAGCAATTGAAAAGAAACTTAACGGACAGCAGGGGGTCGAATCGACGCTATATTGACCCCTTTTTACCGCTTGCCTTTTAATCACGTTTGATAACCAAGATTTGAATATTTTCACCAATCTTACGTCATTCAAAGCAAGACAAGTCGTGTCTGCATTGCGTATGCTCTTTCATATGTAAAGCACTGTGTTTACTCTGGTACTAATTTCCCAATAAACTTTTTAATTGTGTTTTCTTTGTGGAGATTTTAAGGGGTCAGTGCATGTCACAGTGACAATATCAGCACATGATATAGCTAATAAAACGTGGCACACGAATCCTTCCCACTGGATAACCGTCTAGATGAGTTTATTTTGAGACAAAATCCAATTTGGACCTGTTTTGTACAGTACAAATCACCCGGGACAAATCATTACGCGCCGTAATTAATAAATCTGTCGGTGGGGTCCGTTCTGCGCTTTAAAGACTCCACCCCAAAAATTAAGATGGATTGCAGTTAAATTGAACCTCTTTAATTTACGAGCATACATTTTCGTTCGGGGCAAGAGTGCAGATCGCTGGGGAAGAATTTTGCAATTTTACCACGAAACTGGCTTCCCGTTCATTGATATTGGCCCTAAATTGCACGCGCCTGGTGGGTTCAGAAAAGAAGTGACAAACAAAGAAAGTTGTCATAATTAGGCAAGGGGGATTTTGATGAATGACAACTTAAGCCAATGCTCCTTAAAAGAACAATTTGTGCTTTGTGTGGATTTAAAATACCGTCTGTAGAACATGGATAACATCAACGAACTGACTCACTCAGCTAGACGCCATCTTTTCGCCATATGGACTATAGGCAATTTTAAGTCGTGAAAGATACTAATCTGCTTTTATGCCATTTAGCAACACGTGAGCCAAATAAGAGTATCCTAAAGATTCTGCTAAGCTTTAAGTTCGAATATAAACATATGAATAGCTGGGTAAGAAGGCTGTAACACCTTTCTAATTGTTTTTATCTTTCGAAGTTAAGCACCGCAATTTTGTTGATCTCTTCTCTAAGCGACCTATTTACGTTGACAAATGCAGAATTTGTTGAAATAAGATATTATTCTTGTTTTAGTTATCAGAAAGAAACACAAATTAGCGTTCAGCGGGGATTTTGCGATTCTACGTGCAAATTAAAGTACAACACAATTGTTGAAGTAGTGAATTTTTTTTTCTGGATACTTTAATTTGTTGTAAATAGTCTGTCTGAGAAAGTCGAGAGTTTTTAAGCGCGAACCTGTTAAATACTTCGGTTTAAATGCCACCTAAAAAGGAAAAAAACACTTTTTTGCTGAAAAGTAAGCTATTACCAGGCAAAAAAGAAATAACTATTTTTTTTTTCGGGGGGGGGGGGGGAGGGTTAATGGAAAGCTATGAAAGACGCCATGTAAAATGTAGCTTATTCTTATTTTAGATATTATCATAAGCCTTGCAATTATCTTTTCTTAGCTGTCTTTTATCAAGATAATATCCTTTTAGGAACCAGACAAAATCAACTCTAAATTATTTCTTGAGAATGTTGAAAAGCCCCCCTGGAGAGGTGGCGCGGCGCTGTAACACAAACAAATGGGAGGAAAACAAGATCGCAGCAGAAGAATTGCGCGTTCATTTTTATGACTCGAATCTTTGAGTTGTAACTGAATATAATACAATTAACAACTCCTCCGCTTATATTCTCAAGTGCTATTTTTAACAGTTGGCGTTTATTAAACCTCCGTGCCATTAGCGGAGAACGAAATTAAAATACACTTCATTTCAAACATTCAAGCTGTAGACAACATGAGCAAGCCTATTTCCTCCTCGGTCAACGTGTCAGATTCCGGTAAGATAAGGCCAGTATCTAAATTTGCCTCTCAGCGAAAACCCGTCAATTGGCGTTCACAAGCGATAACTCGAAGGATTCGAAGCATAAATGGGTCACTTTACGCAGAATTACCACGTCGATCAAATTATGGACGAGGCAGAGGGAAACGCGAGCTCCATATAACATCGCGAGATAATGAAAAACATTACGCAGTTACATCGCGTCGGACTCAACTAAAACGTAGAGATCTCAATGTCGATCAGATTTATTTGAACATTTCGGCGTGTGCCAGGGGTGTGCATTGTTAAAATGCTTGTTCTGTGGGTTCATAAATTAATCGAGAATGTATAAAACAAATAAATTTCTACGCACTACTCTGATCCGTGCCGGACGAAAATATCAGTACAAATATATAAAATGTATGTCTCTAATACTCAAGTGACGTATTTTCTTTCTATACAAACTGTATGTACATCTCTAATTCATAAACAACTTTTCTCTCGCGGAGGCCTTTACACAGCTTTTTCACGGATCATAAACGGCAAAAGTTTGTTCATTAAAACCTTTGCCTTTCGAACCCTGATCGCGCTCTTTAATATAAGTAGATTTTGAAAGATTGAAAATAATCTGGGAATATTTTGGCAGACGACAGATAACAATCGGAGGCATAGCACATGAATTATTTTGATCGCGCAGTTCTACCGGACTCCTGTCACCTCGCTAAAATGTACATGGAAATAAACAGCACCAAAAGAACAGAGAAGGAATGAGAAGAGTTTCGTTGAGTAGCGTTTGTTCTGTGAGTTCGCCCCGGAGGTTTGCCGGGCGTAGTTTTTATCCGTGGCTCCGTAGTATTATAAGATTGTAAATCCTTTAATGTTCCCATTTCATCCAGCAGAAACGAGTCGTCCAGCGCGTGCCATGCCGCAGCGCTGAAATTTACATCCCCAGTTGTCAAGAGGTCGAATAAACATGAGTCCAGATAAAAGCCCGTGATTTTTGTCTCTGTACACTTAGCAAGGGCTTCATTGCGCGACATTTTATTTCTCCTTGGGAGCATTCTCGCAAGTTGATCGTCTGTGTAGGATAACAGCTCCCTGTAGTCGATTCGTTGGCGATAGGGGCATCCCGTTACACAAAGTCCCGTTGTGGGAGATTTATAGAGTAGTTGTGCAGGGATTTTAACATGAAACGTCAGATATTCACCGACCTGTCGGATAATTATCGTTGTACTAATGTAACAGATTTTAATCTCGATGTGAACTTGTGCTCCCTTTTGCCGCCGATGGATTATCGCTGGGCAATCTGAAGGCCCTGTTTGTCGAGTTCCATCGTAAAACTCAGCGGGTAGAAAGCCCGCTTTGGCTCGGTAGATTTTCTGATTTACGCAACCTTTCCCTTGCCCTTTTATCGTAACCGTGATCTGAAGAAGAAGAAATTACAAGTAAAGAGATTAGTATACACGATGCCCAAAACTCCATCGATCAAATTTGGCAGGCTCTTGTGCGAGCTGCGATGATGGATTGCTTTATTTCAGAAATAAATTGCATGATGATATGTGATTAGTTTCATCACAAAAGCGACCGAGTTGAGTCAATGCAAGTATGATTAGAACACTATGCGGTTATTGAATAGCGTGTCTGTGAGTGAAATTTACATGGCCGTAGCTCTGGCGGACCCATCAGGAAACACACACCTTGTGAAATCGACAAGCACAGCCCCGAATACACGCCGTGTTTTTGCCAAGCAGTTGGAGTCCATATTTGAATTGCAAGGAAGCCCCAAGCTGCAGGACATGTATGCATAATTCAAACCCTGTGTTGTTTGGACACGTTCCGTGTAAAGATGTGTGGAAATTCAAACTAAGTTAACAGCCCTTAGCTTACCGTGTTGGTAGCGGTGGCACTCGAACCAGAAACCAGCGGCACGTTTGTTACTTGGACAGAGAAATACTCACTGTCGATCAGTGGCCAGGCTCCCTGCACAACGCACGTCTGACGTTCCTCAGTAAATGTTTTCAAATGTGGGTCCCCAAATAAAGCACACAATCGAAAATGGTGTGGGTTTTGCCTAATTTGCTCTTTGGATGGTTTGATTTGCTCGAATGTAAAGTTCAAACAAGCGGCCTGCTTCGGAGCTGGTTTAGCAGGAATCTTCGTGCTTCGCAGCGCTGTTTCGTTTGTAGGAAGTGTAACATTCCCGCATTTTCGATTGTTCATTAGCTTTGGTATCAGCGTGGATATTGCGTGGTAATATAAGTTCGAATTGCAGCTTTTTACAGTGTTTTTCACGTCCTCCACGCAGCGCAAATAAATTGCCAAAGCAGTACACATTTCCCGGTTGTTGTTCGGATCGACCTCATCCGCTGTCCTCTGATACGGCGTCGTGCATCGATCGTTTAATACTTGCTTACAATTTTGCCTCTCTGCTGACACGACCAGAACTACAAGCACAAATGAGATAAAGAGTAATGTGAGTGTATTTACAGTTACGGCCATCACAACACCGGATTATGCGCTGGTTCGATCGAACGCGCGATCCGAAAGCCCTAAATAACATAACAGAGTCGTACTCACGTTGCGGAAATAAACAAATCGAAAGCAGCACTTGGAAGATGGCAGTCAGTTCCAGTTTGAATCGAAAACTCATGTCCCTTTTATCCGTCCGTCTGAGCTGCCGCACATAACTGCGTCCAGACCATGTAACTGTGTCGATGAAGTGTATTTGTCGCGCGAGACGATCGCTCGATCTGAAGCAGGCCAATTTGCTTGATGGGAATGAAAACCAAATGGCTCAATTCGCTTATCAATCAGAAAGTTGACAGCTCTAACACAAAGATACTGATTAACACGGTCGTCAGCGCGCCTGTGCTCCCGCCCCGAATGACCTTATCAGCGATTGAGAACTTTTTAAGGACAGGAACGCAATGACAGATCGAAAATCGTCCCACAGACGTTTGTTTTAGCGAAGCCACGTTCAAATAAAAGGCTTGGGAAAAAAGCCCGGCTCTTATAGGGGGCTGTCGCTTTCACAGTAGCCCCCTAGCGCGGTTTCCCGTCACAGTAGAAGCACCGAAGCAGCTGTCATTCTAATTAACTATCTGTTCTTTTCTTTGTTTTCATTGGTTTACGCTGGGCAGCATTATCGCCCGCGGCTATTCAAAGTACCCTTTTCAAACGGACCAATCACGAGCCGGTATCCAGCACGGAACTCGTACATAATTGAGCGACTTGTCATTCATCATATTCCCTTTTGTGTTCTCGTTCTGTGATTGGTGGAGCCGCGTTAAAAATTACAAAGGGGGACGGAGTGTTGACACTACCACCGGGGTCTCCGACTGTTAGTTCTAACCTCAAACAACAAAAGCGCTCTGGAGCTTTGCTGCCACATAGTGCTTCGAATGAAAGTGTTCGTGGTGAAACCAATCTTAAATCCTTTGCGGAATGACAGCATGCTTCGGCTTCAAAGCTATGACTAAGCCTTTTCCTGTGGAGGCCAGCTTTGCTAACCCAAGCGAGCTATTAATTGCACACTTTATTGATTTTGCGTAATTATACTTTTGTAGTTCAACACTTCGAGAAAATTAGAAATGTCACATTTGGGAGGACTTTAGACAAAGATAACATAAAAGCTTTATCAGAGACCAAAAGATCGGAATTACGTCGCTACAACACATCGCAAAATAGTCTTTTCTTTGATTACCAGGCCTCAAACAAGCATCCAGAACGCGGTTTTGGCGTGAGAACGCGGCATAAATAAGTTATTCAGTAGCAAAGAAGCGGTTGAAAATGCGAAAAGCGTGCTGCGAACCCGCCAAGCTCTTATCCCATTGATACGTTGAACCGCCCACAAATAATGAATATTGGTGTTTCTTCATGCCGCGAAGACACAAAACTCTTTTTCCGGTGGTATCATTTAAGGTTTTAAGCGCGCTTCAAGAACGCATATTTTGCCTGGCGAGAGCCCAGCATGCGAACAGAATCACAAAGGTTGAGAATCTGTGGGAACGCAGCAAGATCGTTCTAGGTTACGAACAATAATTTTCGGTCCTTCGATAATCAATAGTCAAGCAATGTCAACGTCTTACTGGGCTTTGCTGCGACCTATTTCCTGTAGTTTTATGATTTTCGAATGAAAAAGGTTTGTCAGGGACTGCATACTGCTTTGCAATTTGTCTATTAAATTTTAACTAGACCGACTTAACTCTAACCATTTGTTTCTAAAATTTTCTGAATCCGCCTTCAACGAAAAAAAACGTCACCCCGCGTTTCAGCTATTTAAATGGAAATTAGAATTCTATCAGGAATGGTATCTTAAGTGTGCCGTAAAATTTCGTCTGTTGTTTTAAGATCCTGGAAGATGATTTCTTCGGACATCTCGGAGTTATTGGTACACAAGTTAAACAACATTCGGCGATTGTTTCAAGTAGTTTTCAATCCTTGAATTGCAAACTGTTCCCCGCTGTTGGCAGAGAAAGAAATTATCCGACGCAATTTAAGCCGTGGAATGGAGCATAGCTTGTAATAACATCCAACCAACAGAGATTTTTGTTTGGAATTCAAGAAGGAAAATTGAAATCTGTGGGAGACAGAATATATGCAGATAAGGTGGCACAACGCCGTGGGTTATTTTTGTCCAAAAAATGAACACATTTCAAAGTTTCCAACTGAGTTTGAGCTGATTACGAACAAATTAGTTTTCTAGAGCAACACAGAATTCACGGCACGTTTTAATACCTATTTACACGCTGTATCGAAAAGCCACCTTCAATAGTTCCTTTTTGAAAACGGCTGGTTGGAAAACAACGAATATTTCTGGAACTTTTGAAGGACTGCTGTGAAGCTACGTGAACAGAATTCCAATGAAGTTCTTTCTGTGATGAACGTAGCAGGACAAATAATTTGAAAATCCGTGAGATTCGATCGAGAATTTCAACCATTGTCGCCTGAATTCACAAAAAGAGAGGTCAAGAGCGACCTTCAATTGTCCGTCATTTGAAATTTTAAATTTAAAGGAAACAGTTTCTTTGTTACTAAAATGTGTAAGTGTGACCAACGCTGGACGGGATTCTTTAATATAACGCTGTTGCTCTTTGACCGCTAAATTTTGAATTGTCTCGCTTTATAAGTATCTTTTTCCCACTGAGGTGTCACTTGTTCGGATAAAAACTGTTTATCGCCGGATAAAATCGAACTTTCGATCGAAAATGCATCCATCTTACCCTTCGCCATATTTACAATTAGTTAAATTGGCCTCTCGTGGACGGTAGGGGTTCTCGAACAACTATTAATTGCCCCTTCCAAACGAATCCGCGGCCGCGTGTACAAGCCCTGAAAAATCAAAATGTATTCCGGTGAACATATCTGGACGACTAAAAACTTTTAACGCTGCGAAAGCTCGAGCGAAGACAGCAATTCCTAAAACGGTGCTGAAAACATTCTTGTGGTCATTGTTTTTCTAGCAAAACAAATGAAAACCCTTATTAAATAATGAATAAGGCGGTGCAAAATTTATGCAGTTCATGGCAAAATGCAATGTAGCAGTTGATTTGCGTGTTGTTAGCGTGATTTTACGAGTAATTAGTTTTAGATTAGTGGTTTGCGTTCAGGCATGGTTTAGTGCTGAATATTAAAGTTAGTGAGTTTACAACATCTCGGTGCTTGGTTTTGGGGTTGCCCCGCTGAAAAACAACGCAGAGTAATTTTAATTTTGACGTTGATTTTCGGAGTTAAGATTCCTATTCCCGTTAGAGAAGGGTCCAAATAAATCAAGCGAACCAGGCAAAATCATAATAACATAAATCACCCCAAACTAAGAAAGTAAAACCGTTAAAATTAGCACGGTTCTATCATAATTTAGCTGGGGAGGGGGTTGGACTGCTGTTAATTTATGCGCATGTTGCAAGAGAAAATGAACATACGTATATATTTTAGATCCTTTTTGTTTTACTCGCGACAAAAAAGGCATTACCCACTTTGAGTGGTTTGTTTTACTTTTGTGGCAGATTTGGCGATGAGCTTAACATCATAAGTATCCAAGTGTGCCTTGTGCCAAACGGCCGTTCTAGGCTTTATAACACGGTGGGGCCAGACCACCCCCTCTATGTGCGCGCCACGCGTGGGTATTTTTTTTCAAAATGGCGCCGAAAAAGTCGGCAAAGGCTTCTGGGTTCCGCCATATTGGATTTATGTCTCAAATTACCCGAGGTTTAGCCAGTATTGTGGAGGACTGGTACGAGCAATGCCTTTTTGGCGGTCGTTTTGAGAGAGTTCAATTTATGAGCTTTCTGTCGGTGTGTGGAAAGTATATTCTAGCTAGATGAATTGGAAAAAAAAGATATGATTGGAAGCGAAAATACAGAGCCAAGTGACCATGGCGAAGGGTTCAGGTAATCATTTTCTTTGGGATTTTTTCGGATTGTAATAAACTTTAACCAAAAATCTGAAATGATACGATGTTAGTTCGATGTCTGTTTTGATTAAATATGTATTTATTCGTCGCCTTTGTATTCTCGTCGTAAAAATAAATCATGTGTTTTTCAGTCCACCATCGGCGGCAAGTCACAAGAAAGCAAGATTTTCCATCGGAAAGTACCAAAGACTCAAGAAGGAAAGTGTAAATGCTGGAATTCAGAAATTACTTGACGCAGATGCACAAATATTAGACCTCAAAAGGCAACTGGCTGCTGAAAGAGTCAAAATTGACGAATTGGGAACGAAATTACACAACAAACAAGAAATTGTACGGAGGCGAAAACGAAAGGTTTGTTCAATTAACTTCTCTGTTTGTATGTTGTGGCCACAGTGAGTGTGAGAGATATCAGCTGGTATCAGGGGGGCGGGGGAGGGGTGTGTCATCAGACAAAAAGTAATACAAGATTGCATGATCAAAATTAAATTTCTTCTCACAGGATAAATTCAAGTACAGTCATGGGAAAAATATTAAGGAAGCAATCCCTAAAGAGAAATTGCATGGAATTTTTTTTACTTTTTCCAACTCAATTGTAGGAGTGTAGGAAATGTACTGGCTTATAATGTACAGGATTAAACCCCAGTTATATTAAGTGTTCTTATCAGCTCCTTTTATAATTAATCACTATTTTATTAAGGTCATGAAAACAATTAAAGTCACTGAATCTTGATCTCCTGAGTCAATTTATTTTTTTTCAAAATTCCTTTTCTGATTCTTGATATTATTAAACTTAGTGATTCATTAATAATTTCTGTATTATCAATAACAGATCACTGAACTTGAAGCTATTGCAAATGAAAATGAATGTCCAATCCAAGCCAAACAGCCTCGGAAACCACATGTAAGCAGTAAAGTGCAGAATGAGTGTAGTGAGAAGCTTGAGCACCTATCAAGATTCCAGCTATTACGAAGGAAAAAAAAGACCATTGCTGCACTAAAACCAATACATTGTGGAAGCAACACCATGTCAGTCTCTGATGACCAATCTGTGCAAGATGGGTTATGGACGACGTTGATTGGTACAACTTCAAAACAAGGGATGGAAACTTATATCGCCAATTCAGCAATTTGCATGAATGATATTATACCGAAGATTGTTAAAAGAAGAGTTCAAGAATATGAAAAAAGTGATCAAAACCAGCTTAGGAGCATGCGTGTATTGTATGAAGGGGGAATGGTAAGCAAGCGGAAGTACACTAACATACGAAACAGCAGTGATGTCATGAAAAAATCTCCAGATCAATCAGATGAAAATAAAAAAACACAATTTATGCAAAGCTGTGAAATTCCCAAGATCCTTCCGTACAAAACTCTGATGAGTTACATCAGGAACATTGACCTTGGTGAGGTTTTACCTTTGGAGAATCTAGCAGAAAAGCTTTCTACAGAATCAGTTCCTGGTGTGTACAGGCCCCTTAAACCTTTCCTTTTGAGGCTCGCTGACATGTACCTGACACTCCATGAAAAAGACCCATGTCTACATTGGTTCAATGGGGAAGAAGGGGTGCTCTATGTTGCCGTGGGAGCAGATGGTGCACCATTCGGCAAGGATGATACCGCCACTGCATATTTGGTCAGTTTCCTGAACTTGTTACAAAGAGTGCAAAGCTGTAATGAAAACCATTTAATTCTGGGGGCTAACTGCGAAGAAGACCATGCACTCATGAAGTCATACACCAACCACCTGAGAGAAGAAATGGAAGAAGTAGAAGGCAAGCAACTGACCACTGAACGAGGAAAACAGGTTGTGTTCAAATTTGAATTGATTCCATCCGACATGAAGTGGATGTCATCCCACTCAGGAGAACTGAACAATTGTGCAACCTATTTTTCTCCATTTGCCAATGTTAATCAAACAAACAAGAGAACCATAGATGGTACTATTGGTGGTCCAAAAGCTACATGGCAACCGTGGGATTACAAAAAGAGACTGGTCATCGCCGAGAAAGTTGCGAAATTGAAGACAAAACTTCGAGATCCTATGGGGAAACAAAGAAATGAGGTCACTAAATACATTGCTCAAAACAAGTCTAGACAAGAATTTGTACCTGCATTGGGAAAGTATGTGGATTTACTCAAGGCTGAGCCTCTACACAACACAAACAATGCTTGGCAGAGCTGGTTTTTAACTGCACTTGCTATTGTAATGCATTACACAAACCAGAATCATCTTAAGGCAGCAACAGCAGTTTCTGATATTCCAGACAGTTCTCCCCTCCATGCATTTTTGAAGTGCCTGAAAGACACCCTCAAATGTGGAAGACTGTACAAGGCCTTTCTGCGGTGGTTCAGTGAAAAGCGGAAGAAGGGCATTTCATTCTCATACAGGTTCACAGGACTTGAATCAAAGTACTTCTGTTGGCAATTTGCCACTTTGATTCAGGAACTTCTGAAGATCCCCACTCTTTCAAAGGGACATGTTCTGAAACTACACACATTGTCCTTCATTGGTGTCAGATTGAGAGATGCAGTTTCCATTTACACAAGGGTCACCGTGAGCATAGAGCAAGTTGAAAATTTAAAGATTTTGTGCCAACAATTTTTTAATGCCAACAGTTTGTTGCTTACTGATGTCACTCCTACCGTGTGGACAGTAGGAGTAGCCATCCCCTACCACACTAGCAAATTGCATGAGAAGCTTGGCTATGGATTGGGCCTGAATTCAATGCAGGGTAGGGAGGCAAAGCATGTGAAATTGGCTAAGTACGTAGAAAACACATGCAATGCCAAAAAGAGCTTACGGTGGTGGACTGTGTTCAGACATGAGTTTGTCTGCATGGTATGGCTGAGAGAGAAAGATCCCTACAGTATTGCCTATCGCTGTGAGAAGAGAAACATAAGTGATTCTTATATTCCTAAGAGAGTTCGCGATTGTGATGACAGGTTTTGCCACTGTGGACTCTCAAAGAAAACCACTGGTAATCAAGGATGTGAGATTTGCACAAGTGATGTGATGAAGGCCATCAAGCAAACTGTTGCAAGTGGAAAGATAACTCCTGAACTCAATCAATTCTATCAGGATTAAATTTAGGTTCAAAGCTTTATTCAAGATTGGTACAATGTCTAAACAAATCTGTCCACTAACACAGCAGTTGACTTGACGACAAGTTGACTTGAAGACAATATGTACCTTAAGCATAAATCTACAGACATACATGTAAACACATGTAAACAAAACTTGATCCCATGTTAGATCATTTATTTTTTAGGCCGGGTCAAACACCCTACTTAGGTGGACCCAACATAGTTATGTTTTCTTGCCAACTCCAAACTTAATTCTTTGGTCATCCAGCCAACTTAAATTTATGCGTTCTTCACGATGGATAGCCAATCCAAATAACATTGTTCAAATTAACATTGTTCAAATTAAACCTAATAAAACCTAACTCAAATGATAGGTCCTTTACCAAGGACCTAGGATCTGGAACTGTCTTCCTGCCTCTATTATCAATTTGTCAAGCTTTCCTACGTTTAAGAAAAAAGTGCTAGAGTTTTTATTAAAATAATCTCTGAGTTAGTATCTGCCGCACTCCTCCGCAGCCCTTATCTTATCGTATATTGTGATGTCGAGGTGGCCTCTCCTAAAAGCCTAGTGGTTTCCTGAGGTCTCCTCGCCTAACAACCTGCTGTATATCTTTAAAAAACTTGTAACATAAAGGCAAATAAATTAAATGAAATGAAAAAATGAAATATTTTCTCGTGTGAACTCTTCAGTTTGAGCCAGGTCCAACATCACACAGTGGAATCAAATATCAACAAATATATAAAATACTAAGAAATTAATTATGGTGTAAGCTACAAATTATGCACTATATTGTCAAGTTAAGTTTGTTCAGTGCTGCGGAATGCCACTTGGATTCCAGTAGCCATAATGAAATTTCAATTCAAACAGCTCTTTTCGATTGTTAAATTTGAGCTCCATTGGCTTTTCCTCCGACACCAGCACCTCACACCTCTCAAGGCTATTTTGCACAGGCGCCATACACCTTTTCAAAATCACAGCCCGATCGACTTCTGCACCATCTAAATCCATCCTGGCGAATAAATATTTTGCCTTTCGTATATCAGTTATCTCGTATACAACTTGTGTATTTGTCTCCCTAAATCGTTGACCGAAGCTTGTACGTTGCAAAAGGTCTTTAGAAATGCATTCGAACACTTCCTGCGGCATGTCCATTTGGAAATCCCCATGCCATGGATTGGCAAGTTTTGGCCTTGTACTCAGGCGGCGAATTATTTTGGTATGCACCTTTCGTAGGGACCTTGCAACCATCCCCCTTGCTGGTACTAATCTTTGTACGGTCGAAAATCTCCCTCCACGATGACTGTATTTGGCATCCAATACGGACACAGCATCTTCTAGCTCTCCAAAAAAACCACTGATGCGTCGTATACCATCTCCAGTTTCAACCCTGCCCAATATATCACGTTTACAACGTTGAATTGGTTCTCGAAGGCTTTCTGCAAATTGTAAATTGGCCGCCATCTTGGATTTTACCCGTTATTCATCGCGCGCCTCTAATGCAACATTGATGGGGTGGTTTGGCCCCACCGTGTAAAGCGCTTCAAACAACTCGAAATATTGATAAACTGCTGGTATCTCCGACATCCCATTAAGATCGGACCAAGAAGCATTCTGTCGCAGTCAGACTACGTTAGGCACAAAATGTTGATTATACGGCGATTTTGGCGCTAAAAAGCTGGCAATTCGAAACTTTGTCTCAATTTCATTGTAAGCGTTCACTTTGGAAATTATAGGTCGCTCGAAGTAAATTCGACTCGGTTTCGTGAATCTTTTGAGTGCAAAAGCCGTGTATATAAGTACTTTATATATCGTACACTACATGGAAAACAATCACACTTGGTAGACCAGAAGAAATATGTTGATGATTTAAAAGCATTCATCAAAATCTCACTACAGGTCACTCAGAACACGGAATCATTTCGCGACGGTTTTGGGGACAATTTAAAATTGTTCAGCCCGATCTATAGAGTTCATGAGTTTTGCATGCACGTAGGAGTTTCAAGAGCAAGAGGCGTAGGTGTAAGTAATTGATAGCTTTTCGTTTTCGAGTGCTCTTCAAATTCCAGCACAAGTGTATTCACAGCTCTTTAGACGCACGCCAACAGCGAGCCCTAAATTCTCAGTTTTACAGTGGCGATGGGGGATAAGGAAAGGATCTTACAATGATATAATTTGGTTTTATCAACTGGGTTGATAATGTCAATTAGCCACCGTAAAGAGATTCAAGTGCTGACGTTTCGAGCGTTAGCCCTTCGTCGGAGCCTTAGAAAAATTTGCAAGCAGAAGGTGATTAGTTTGCTCCGTTTTATTTCAATGCTTTAAAGACTGCCAATATCATCACCGGCGCTCTCCATTTTCGAAATTATCTTACCAAGAGCGAGCGAAAAATAAATCCTTCTTCTTCCATAATATTGCAAACATTGTGCCATGTTATTGGAACATGGGCGTTCGCCCAGGCCACACATTCTAATTACTCATCTGATAAAGGTACTTTGCGGAGTTTAGTGTGTGGGGGTTGAGTTTCTCAAAGTCGTTCGGTTCTCATTCCCGGTTTGGTAGGGTTGAGTCGATTGGTGTAGGCAGTTTCTTCATAGTTTCCCCAGAGCGACTGAGTATTCTTCTCAAAGTCGATACTTAAATCATATATATATATATTTACAATCTAAACGATTTGACCATCAAAATGCATTTCAAAGAAAACTTGAAGGAAGAATCCGTTAACGCGGACTTGCTTTTTTATGCTTTCTTATCAGCTCTTGAAATAACAAAGAGAACATTTACAAAGCAAGGGCGTAGCCAAGGGGGTTCCTGGGGTGCCACCATGACTCCCCCCCTTGTTAGACATTTCTTTAGTAAACAAGTGAAACACAGAGTGGATGTCGACGTTACGAACTGGTGAGTACAATGGGTTTGACTCCCCCCCCCCCCCCCCCCCTGAAAATCCTGGCTACGCGCATAATAATTACTTACTTAACCACTCCCCTTTGGGGCTTTTCAGGCCCAATGTAAACAAACAAATATTGTAAATAAACATAGCAGGGCTAAGAATCCCAGCTGGCAGGAGGCAGACCAGTTGGCGCAACCGAGGAGTTGAACTCGGGGCTACCGAGAACAACAACAGCTAGTGGTCAGAACGGGACTTCAACCCGCGATTTACGGATTAGAAGTCCAACGCCTTAAAGGCTCTCGGCCACGCTGTCTCCTTAAAAGTAGATCGAAACTTTTAAAGATAGATAGATGGATAGATAACTTTATTTATGCCATGGCCACTTGAATAGTTGTATGAACAGGAATTTTAAAGAGGCCGGCTTCGTTTTAACTAAATTAATTGCCTCATAAAATAGTTTCGGCAATTTACTTTAAACATAGTCTGACATTATTTGCTCGCGAAGGCGCAAAAGCTTTTACGACGTGTGAAAAGCTCTTTGCGGCCAAAGTTAAGTGCCAGGTAATTTCTACTGACAAATTACCAACCCCATTCACTTTCAGCTCAAATTAGCGCTCGCCGAATATTAGTATATATAATGTTTTTATGTGCTAAAGCTGTCTTCAGGAGTGGACTTCTGATATGTTTTTTTAAATATGCCCCTCCCACCTTTAGAAAGACCAGACAACTTTGAAAATCTAAGATATGCAGACGAATGACTAATTGCTTTGAGCCAAGTCGGAAAGCCATAAAATATCAACAAACTTTTACCTAACTTCAATATTACGCTAATCATAACAACACGATTGGAACTCGCGCACGAAACAAAAAAACTTTTTTAAAAATAATCCCCGTAGTCGCTAGAAAGTTATTTCAAAGTATTTGTATTTTTGGCAGTTTTCGTATAATGCAAAGGCTTTTTCCATGCACATTCAATATCGCTATCTCGCTAGTATTTATTTTAGTACAAAAACAACGTTTAATTTGAAACTTGTTAATTGAAAGTGCGTTTCTAAATAACGTTTACACTGCAATGGGCGGCCAAGTGGTATAATGTAAATTATGCGTTCGTGGTTGAGAAGGCGAATGAGTATGGTATGCGGGGCTGATGTCGAATGAATCTGGCTAAAAGGAAACCCACTGAATATATTCTGTGATTTCGAATATATTTAAGTTATATAGTTGTTCCCTCACTTATCGCAAAAGGATCTAAAAATTGCTCTTACGATGGAAACTTTTATTGTGAGTATTATTACAGGAAGCAGGTGATCTCAGTAAATTTATCGCATCTTTTAGTTTAGCATTCGGTACTAATTGTGCTAATGGGGCGAGTAGCTTACCACGCCACTAGTGTCGAGTTACGCCATAAGACCACAGGTGGTTGGTCCACCCCAACTCACCCCCCCCCCCCCCCCCTGCCATATGCGGGGTATGTGCCGCGAGAATTATGTCTCCCTACTTAACCAAATCAGCCCCCACGGTTTTGAAATGTACGAAAATAGATTGAGGATGTTGTTGTGTTGGCGAGAAAGAGAAGCACCGGTCTGGAGTATAGACGGGTTAACAAATTTGAGTTTAATTATGGTTTGAGGCGTGATAGGGGCTACTAGACCCCAGCGGAACAATCATGTACCTCCTTGGGGCCCTCCACGTGGGAAGGGGAGGGGGGGGGGGGCGGGGAAGCTGGTCAGGCCACAAGCATACGTAAAGGATATTAGAGATTGTTTACAAATTGATGAAACTTTTAGGTGCCGCTATAAACAGGTAGATGCAGATGCACCGGAAGACAATTTATAATTAGAACACGCAACGGAAGCTCAAACAAACCTTGAACCCTAAATACAATTATCCTTTTTACACAGTGTTTAGTTTCTTTGTACTAAGTAGTCTTCCATTAAATACATTATGCAAATCATGTATGCTTAGATTCTCGCCTTTCAATTTCGAACAATTCGCATTTTTATGTCGTGTTCCAGGAAAAAACCTTAGCAAAAGGAAGAAGCTACTTGTTGACTTCAAGCAAACATCTCAAGCAAAAAACACACCCCCATCGATTAAGGATTAAAGGCGAAACTCCTGAAACTCTAGATCTCACACAGCCGGCATATGTCTCCACCTCTAAATGAAAACAACAAAATCTTTTAGCAAAAGTAAAATAATTATTGTGCGGAAACAATGCACAATAGAAGAACTTCTCCTTTTAACAGAAAACCAGACAACTATTAAACGGAGCCAAGAGAGCAGAACTTGCCAATGAATATATTAAAACTAACAAAACGAAGCGGCTATTGAAGTTCTCAGTGCATTCTAATAAAATGACTGTAATAAATATAGAAGCATCTTAAGTCACGTGCTGGCGAAAAGGGTTGAAGGAGAGATCTCGAGAATTCGTTTTCGTCCACGCAGAACGGTTTGCAAATGTGCAATCTAAATGTCTAAATATAGAGAAACTAAATACACTTTTTCTTTTTTCTAAAAAAAAAATTGCGAAATTTTAAGAATATTTTAAGAATAAACCCAAGGCGGAGATTTTGAAACGAATATAATTTTGTGTTGAAAATGTGCAAATACAATACAATTTTCTTTCTCTATACGGCAAAACTAGCCAATAAAATGATAAAAACCTACACTGTAGCCTTTGCTAGGGATCGATGAATGGTACTGTTAGTAATACATATGTAAGGTATGCAGCACAAAAGACATGAACTAAACTGTAAAAAGTATCATCTAAGAATATTCATAAGAATATTTTCAGCCTAAAATCGGCAGAAAAATAAGAATATTCAGCCTGGGCCGGAAAAACAATATTCTTATAAAAAAAGAAAGAGTGTAAGTCTCAGAATTTGCCTGCTCGAGAGAGAGTAAACGATTACTTGAGTAAAACTTCGGGCCACTTACGTCCTCCTGGAGGAACTATATAACTTAAAACTAAGGGATTTATGCTTGGGTTGGGATAACAGTCGTATTTATGTCTTTGCTGTCAACCTTTGAGCTTCGTTGGCTCATCAATGGAACTTGAATTCTGGTTGAAAACAGTAAGTCAGGATTGTGACTCCACAGGGGTTCTGAGTTCACTGAAAATTCTTAGATAGCTAACTTCTCCGTTGTATTTTTTAAACAAAATGAACGATTTGCTGAACGCGTGAAGCTATCAAAACAAAGCCTGTATTGAATGAAACAATTCTTGGCACGTTTAATTTCTTTTTGATATTTTAGCGAACGTTTCGTTAAACCTACCGCGGGGGTTTTGGGTTCAAATAGACATGAAAAAGGTTTCATTAAATAGAAACGTACACGAAAGAAAGTGGAATTTATAGAACTTGCTTTGAAAAAGTTGTAAGAAATTAAGATGTTCTGGGCAACCATAAATATGCATGACTTTTTATCGGAAGATTCGATCATAACTCGTTAAAACCCGATGTTTATGCTCCGAGTGATAAATATTCAGCGAATTTGTTGTTCTTAGGGGGTCCAGTTCTGCTAGCGGTTAAAATAGTGATGACGGGTGTCTTGCGGGGAATTTCTGATCTGAAGAACAATTGTTTAACTAATTGTCAATTCCTCGTGGTTTAGAGGTTATTGACACGCCATGAAATGTTTCTGTTTTTCAGTCATTTCAACGAAACTTCGACGCCTTCATTTCTACCCTACCGATAAGAGCTTCTAGGTGTAAAATCACATACATTCTATCTTCATATTCCAGTCAAAATAAATTTAAAAGAAGCTGAACAGAAGATTTCGTGGGAAACCAAATTTCACTCCATCACACCGCGCGTGGCTACTCGTTGAAACGTGGTGCTCGCGCGCGATAAAGATATATCAATTTTCAGTCTGAAAGGCCCTAAAAGTGACCCACTTTTACATGTGTGCGTTAATTTCAATCGACATTGACACAGGTTTCTTGTGCTGTACAAAATTATGTATTTCCCCCGGGGGAAAACACAAATCATCAACGGAATAAAAGAGTTAAACAGCAGGGAATTTCTTCAATAATCCCTCGCTGCTGAAGAGAAAGGTAATAATTTGTCCGGGCCTTCTTTCTTTTTCCAAGTCGCGAAAGTTTAGGTGGAAATTTAATTTTGTAACGGTTACATAAAATGTACTGAAAACGTGAGTCTCTTTTCGCAGGGTTTTGTGAAATAGAAGGCGGGTAAACAATGCCATTTGTTAATAAGTTGTATTTGCAAACATAATTCGCGGCACGTTCCATTAAAAAAACAGCTGTATTAGGACAGTTTTTTGTTCTTGGACCCCCTTCGCGCAAAAAATTTAGCCGCCAAAATCACGAAAAGAGAAGGAAATGTTCTTCAATATGTACACAGCTTGTACATGCGACTATTATTTACGTGTTTTATTTTTCTCGTTGACAATGGGTGGGCGAGCGTGCTGCTCATGAAATCCCATTGTAAATATGTTTAGTGCAAACGCTTATACCGAGAAAAACGCATTAACGATATTGCATTTCGGGTATATATGACGAACTCAAGAGGCTCTGTTTTCATGTAAATCCTTATATTAAAGAATACATTAGAAACATGCAACGTAAACCCAATAAACGGAACCGTTGTGGTGCGTACAAGAAAATTGGAATTTCGTAGTAATTTAGACTTTTTCTAACAATGACAACTTTTCTAGCAAAGTCACCTTCGTTAATTTCAAGGTTTAATCTTTGAAACATACAAGACCAATAAGACACTTTAAAGCAAGTAAACACACCACATACAAGCAGACAAATATATCTCTCAGTTACTATCTATAGCGGCCTCTTGAAAAAACAAAAAAAATGGAGAATAATATTGTGATATCAGCTAATCGTTATAGATCAGGGAGTTTCAATATAGTGTTCAATGGAAACAAAAAAATTCTTCTAGTAAAATAAATAGGGCTGGACAGAAATTACGAATTATTATAATGTAAACTTCGGACGAAATTAACGATCCAGCGGGTGGCAAAGGTGGCTAGCGGCCTTCATCTTTCCAAAATAGCATCTCAGTAGAAACTGTCAAGCAATATACGCAGATAGATATTTGTCGAGCCACGAAGTTTAAAGTGCCCATAACGTCAAATTTTTTGATTTTCTCAACTAATTCTACATTTAACCCGATGAACTTCTTCGAAGAAATTTTTCGATTTGTATAAAACGCAAATTTTTTATGAATTTTTTAAAACTTCAAATTTCTATTTTCTTGCGGTCGCCCCTTGCCGCTGATCACAAGAATAACGTGCTCGAAAAAGGCCACGTGACTAATGCTTGTGACGTAGGTTCAGGAAGCTCGTTCGGCCTCCAGTGCATATAAATACAGTCGAATCGCGAATCGTTTACTAAAAATTGTAAGCTTCTCTTCGTGTCTTAAGTGGTCTTCACGCTTTACATTCTACCAAATTTACTTGTGTACTATGAAAGAAGAGTTTTAATTTTAATCTTGTTTACAATTCAGTAGTCACGAATCAAGTCACGTGTCCCTGAACATACGTCACGACTCAGTTCAAATCGAGGAGGACTGGTGCGAATGGTGGACCAAAATGGCGGCAAATTTGAACGTCTTTAAAAAATTATAAAAAAAATGCGTTTTAACAAAATCGAAAAATTTTTTCGGGAAAGTTTATTCGGTCTTATGAGGAATCAGTCGAGAAAACAAAAAAATTGACGTTATGGGCACTTTAAGTGCCACCGTTGTTTATGCCTCCGCCGACGCAAGTGAATGTATTATAAAATTGTTTTAGCACATACCAGGCTGTTTCATAGCCGGCTGCGCGCTTTTCAAGCCTGAGGATTATTCACTGTTTTACGCGAAGATGTGTC
Source organism: Blastomussa wellsi (assembly GCA_947652115.1). Taxonomy (NCBI): domain Eukaryota; kingdom Metazoa; phylum Cnidaria; class Anthozoa; order Scleractinia; family Plerogyridae; genus Blastomussa; species Blastomussa wellsi. The sequence goes on along the minus strand of OX393563.1, from coordinate 30,099,995 downwards.
TATTCACGCCGTGAATAGACACATCAATTTATTTACGTCACAATCGTCTTGCGCGCGCAGTGCCACTAAACCCGTTCTGTTTTCGGTGTTAAAAGTTCATCTTCGACCGAACGGAATCTCCCGAAAATTAAATGGAAAAGCTTAGAAAAAAACCCTGCATTTAGTGTCTGTTAGCGAAAACTTTTGCACGCGAATCAGAACAATAGCGCGCCGCAGTTTATTGAAACAAAGAGAAGACAATAGCTGGCTTAGTTCATTGTTTAGTTTACCGCCTCAATCAAAATAATGAGCATTGCCGCGCGTTCATAGCAACCAATCACAGAAGCCCTTTCTGTGCGTCTATGAATATTTACAAGCGTCATGACAGACCTATGATTTTTTTCGACTGTAAGTAAATGTCCCGAGAACAATAGCCATTCTCCGCTATGGAGTTTGGTAGATCGTAAAACTTTGCTGCCATGCTCTGTTTAACTATATACTGCATAATTATGAGCCCAAAACTAAAACATGAGATATGAAATATTCCACTCAAAGCGCAATTCTATGCGACGTTAGGAACGAAGGCAATTTCTGGCCATTTTCGAGTACATGCTCTGTTTTGTAGTCCGTGGAAATGCCTTCTATAGGGTGCCAATCTGCGCTACGAACAACGCAGTTGACAGCCTCAACCATCCTCGTTCCGGTTTAGTTCATTATCATTCCCTAGGTGTTTTCTATCTCAGTTAACTTTTATTTTGAGGATTCATATAGATTTACAGATAATTTTGTACATTGTAAAAAGGACTTATGATTTACCATCACATAAATTTCCCAGCGTAAATCTATTCTAACTTAGTGAGTCAACCCAACTGAACAAGTTATTAACAAATAAAAACTCCTATTAAATGTTCGAAGAACAGGAAGTCACACCCAGACGTCAGTCAGTGTGATTTCTTGAGCTTCGGAGCGATGAAACTCCTCATGAAGGCCGACAGAGATGGCGGGATGCCAGCCTTTGTGCGGGTTTTGGAGAGGGTCGTGTTGGCAAACGATATCTGGTTGAAATGAAAAGCAAAAACAAATAAACAAGGCACATTAAACTTGAAAAAAATCCGGTTGTGTTAACGAAGGCAATTTTTCCGTTGTTTAAAGGCCATTTCCAGTCCGTACAGCGCAATCTCCGCCTGTAATGTTTATTGAGTTTCACACGATGAAAAGTAAACAAACCAAAATGAAAATTACGGGTAAAAATTTACCTTTTTCTTCCTTATTAACATCTGATATCCTTGCAAAACAATCATAAAGAGTAGACGAACCTCGACGATATTCCAAACCGACGTTTCAGCTCATTGCGAACTCCCAAACAAAACCACCCGCAATGGCGGACTCAAAAACTTCATGTACGCAGTTACCGAAGTGTAACGTATCAACGAATTCAAAACAGAAATGTAAACAAATCCCGAGACTGCGCAGTACGGACTGGAAATGGCCTTTAAAAGATTTCAAAATAAGAATTTGAAGCTGAAAATTACTGAGTCCATATCGTTTGGGATGCTCGTGCATGAAGGGCAACTGTCTGTTGGTGTTAAAAAAATAATTTTCAAAATTTCATTCAAACTCACGTATACCCCCGCATTGAACAGTTACTACGTTTCTCCTTTCTTTACTCACCTGGACGCCGGAGGTGGGAACCATTAGTGAATTTTCCCGTGAGTTGAATAAAGTCTTGCGCTTTTTGGTGCAGTCTAACATGGAGGGGTTTTCAGTGCTTGTCCCGCTTTCTGAGCTGGACTTTTGGTCAGCTGGCGCTAACACCTCGCGCACACTCGAAGTCGGTTTTCTAAATTAAAAGATAAAAAGATTATAAAATGTTTCTCAATCACTAATTTTATGACATCAAGTGAATTCAAAACAGATGAACGAGTTAAAATATGTTAGCGCGGATTTCATATGAGATGCAATGGGAAAACTTAAAAACGTCGGCCCGATATTTTGCCTGACCGGGGGTCTTTCAACAAAGAGCAAAACTGAAAAACACGTAAAACGGATTTTGCCATGTATAGTAATGGCTTACACTTTGGAATTCTTTAGATAACACTGAAAATGTTTTCGCATATCTGAAATTTAACGGATTTTTTTCGATATTGAAACAATAGAGAAACATGCTGGGCCGATCCATTGTAAATGTTAACATCGTTTTATCTTAGTAAAAAAAAATGATAAAGGGGGCAATGTTAAGAAATTACAAATGAACAGGGTTGCATAAGTTGAGTAGAGCTGAATTCTCACTCAACCGGAAGCCGCGCCCAAAAATATATGTCCAATTTAAATGCATACAAAATGCATATAAAATGCATATAAACATCGTCGTTCTGGTTTCAAAAACCGGCCTTTGAAAAACTCTGTCAATTGCCAAGAGGTGCCTTTATTCAATATAAAACACTTTTAAAAGTCAAAAGTTGTCCACGGGGTCGTTTTTTCACGTGATTTTCAGGTGTTTAGGCCGCTTTTTTGCGGTCATTCTTGCAGACTGGAAATTTCAAACATTTTGAACAAAACTTCGCGATTTGATCGTTCTGGATGTCTGGAACACGAAACTAAAGCCAATAATACACGGTTCAACATCTTTCAAATTTTGTTGATCAACAAATGTTGAACATCGTTGCGACTTGTAGAAACGTTGTTCCGTTTTCCCAAGTCGTTCAACAAACGGCAACTTGTTGAACGGAATAGAGCCAAGCTCTATTTTCGTTCAACAACGTTCAACAAAGTTCAACATGTTGAATGGTATATTTCAACGTTCAACATCACATGATACACTGTTCAACATTTGTTGAATCCCAGTCGCAACATTTGTTGCTCAACAAATGTTGAACCGTGTATCATTGGCTTTACATTTCGAAGCACACCAGCCAAACGTCTCATCCAAGTTGCTATTCACTTTTTTGGACGAATAAAAGCGCTATAAAGTTCAAAATGCTAGACCCGACGCAGTGCTGTCACAGTTGTATTTGTCTCGGAATGCGATTTGACGCCATGTCTAATCGTTACTAGTTAACGACCAGCTGTTGTGCCGTCATATTGGCGTCATCTCTGCATGCTTAAACTTGCGAAACAAACGAAGGAATTCAAACTTGATAATGGACTTAACACGCTGATCAAAAAGATTTAGGATGTAACAAGATCGTTGTTAAAAGGTTGTTCAGAAAAGCTTGATACCTTGAGAAAAATGAACAGTTTTCGTACCTTTTTGTTCGACCTTTCAGTCTGCCATCAGGTGCGTTTTCCTTCGAGTGTACCGCGGGAAGAGTAGACACTTTAGCGGGATCCTGCCCGTTTCTTTTCGAGCGGCCCGAATCCCGAGACATAGAGATGGCGGTTTGCCGTGGTATGTGTTCGCTATTATCGGCTTCAGTGGTGACCGAATCTGGTTTCTTAGACGCGTTGACATCATTAGTATTTTGTGACTGCTGTTCTTCCTGTGTAATGGTTTGGTTTTTGGAGGAAAGGTCAAGTTTGTTATTGTTATTTTTTTCATTTGGGTTGAGTCCATTTTGGCATGGTGATTTTCCCTCTTCCAAAGCTTTATGTAAACAACCATGACTCTGTTCTTCCGCCTTCCTGATCCGATTATCATTTAAACCCAAGCTCCCTTGGACTGACTTATAATCTTTAAGACGTTCGTCCTGAACGCACGTGTTGCTCTCATTCAATCCTGTCAGCATTTCCGGTTCTGGTCGCTGAGATGTTTCTTCACCGGCGGGCTCTCCTCGTGATGGGCGTGGCTCGTCAACACGGCGATCAATTTCACGTGATGACATGTCGGTTTCACGAGGAAATTGATCGGCGTCATGTGATGACCTTTCCAACATGGCCGGTTCACGACCTTCTAAATTCTCGACACCATGTTTGCATTTCTTCGTGGCGACAGTCTCTCGGTCGGTCTCATGTCGTTTCTGTCTGGTTTCTTTGCCAAGTGTTTTTCGTTGGTAGGTGCCAGCTTCAACTCCAGGATTCTTTCCCTTTACCCTGCTTCTCAAAAGTCTCCTTCCTTGACTTTTGTTGCTCTTTTCTTTGCTATTCTCTTCAAATTTTCCTTCATCTCGTGGGTTCTGCTCGGTTTCGGCCAGCTTATTTCGTTTTGTTTTCTTTTTCATGCTTTTACTTTCTTTTTTTCCTTTGCATCTCTTTCGCTTATTCTTATCTTCCTCTTTGCCGCCCACAAGCTCTTCGCTTTTCATTTCCTTGCAAGCTTTCATCTTTCCTGAATCCTCACGAAACTCCTCTTCGTCTTGTAGCTGTATCTGAGCTTCATTCAAACCAAGAAATTCTCGATCGTCTTCAATCAACACGCTTAACTGTTCTACAGGTGCAATATCCTCATTTTCGGCAGATTGTTCTTGCGAAGGAATCACCACAGAACCATTCCTGTGATAATGTAAAACGTCGTTCATTTCATCTTCATTTGGTATCGATTTCTTGTTTGAAATGTCTTCAATACAAAATGTAAGTTGAGGAAGCCCCTTTAAAGCAACCTTCGAATTGTTCCCTTCTTCAACTGAGCCAATTACATCATCTTGAGAACTAGAGTGGGTTTCTTCTCTAGGTCTCTCCAAAGTTTGATTTCTCCCTTCTAACTTCTGCAATCTTACTGGAGTTGTACTGTATTTGAAAGGTATGACATCGTCTTGCGAAGCACTGGGCGCTAACCAAGAATTGCTGGCGTTGCCACGTTCATGAAATTCCACCTGTTTTCCTGCTTGTGTTGTCGATTGTTGCTGTTCGTCCAGTGTTAATGTTGTCGATTCTTGTTTTTCTGCCAGCTTATTGGTTTTGTTTTCAGAAGCGACACTTGTTCCCTGCGAAGACTTCCTCTTTCGTGAACCCTTTCGTCTATTATCGACTTTCTTATCAATCGTTTTATTTTCTACTTCTTCACTGGTTTCCTTACAGTTTTGGAATTCCCAATCTTTCGCTCTCACCCTCTTTTCTTTCTTCTTGACATTCTTGCCTTTATTTATTTCTGGTTTATTTTCGTTTACGTTCCTTTCTTTAATCATTTTCCCTTTCGCTTCCATCATTCCATTTTTTCTCTTTCTAGTCTCGTTTGCTTCTCGCAAATCCTCGTTAGCCTCTCGGACATCATCGTCGTCCTTTCGGGAACGATTGTCCACCGAAGCCAGATCTTGGACTTGCACTCCAGCATCGCATGTTTGTGAATCAACTTGAACCATCGTGGATACGTTTGTCAAATTAACCACTGCTTGGATGGCCTTTGTCTGATGTAATAAATGCAAAGAAAGAATAATTAAAATTACAATCCATCATTTTTCGCGCGCGATTGGCCTAAACACGCCCCGTGATACTGATAAAACTGGTTAAATATTATTAAAAATACCCCAAGCGATATTCCCCAGGTTTTGAATTGTCAGATCTATGTTAGCACGTCTAGTTTTCATCCAGAGTAAAGACAAGTGTTCGTTTGAATACAAATGAGCATTTTAAACAGAATGAAAATATTTTGAACGCCCACGGAAATGTTTAGGTATTAATAGTTTTCAGAAAAGGTATCCAAAACTGGGTGGCTAAATTGAAAAGTATTTGAAGGATAATAAACACAATATTGCCTCCATTTGGCCCGGGGATATTCTAGGATATTTGTCCTTGGACGTTATCTTCCTCTAAGCTTACAGTTTTCCTGGAGCTCTCGGAACAGATAATGTCCGCGGGCAACCTGGAAATATTCGAGGATATTTCCGCGCTAAATGGAGGCCATTGTTCATTTACTTTCCTTTTCACCAATTCCAGAAAAATCAAAAATTTGTTTGAGAGGTTCGAGTTTAATACGCTCACATGTACCTTCACTGCAACATTTTTCTTGCTCAGTTCCGTTCTAAGATCTTCAGCCTCTTTAAATACTTCGACATGCTTATCCTGCAAACGAATGAAAAACGAGAGACGAAAAAAAAAATTATGAAACCCAGTCAATGGCGGGCGTAGCTTGCGGAAATCTCTTATAAATGGTTGAGAAAAGCTGCTCCTACTCCGCTCGCCGAATTTCCTCCCCAAAATTCCCCACTGGAGAGCCTGTTTGCAGGCTCGAAAAGCTTGTGCCACCAACCCCAGACAAGTTTACAAGAAATTTTTCGCGTACTCAGATAGATCCAATTGTAACTGATAAATAATTTGGTGGCTTGTTCAACTTCCTTCACAAAATTAAAATATGCCAAGTGACGAAAAACTGTTGGAGTATAAATTATCTTTCGTGAAACACGTAAATTATATAATTTCATGTCACCTGCCAGGTCTTGATCTCATCTTGAAGAAAATTTTCTCTGTGACTCGCCCTTGCTCTGTGTTCTTCCAATTTTCTTTCCATTTCCGAGTTCATTTTATCTTCCAGTTCCTTTTTCGCCAACTGGTGATGGGCTTTTTCGTCCTTTTTATAACAATTTAGAGAAATAAGAAAGACGCGAATTATACCTCTAATATTAGAGTATTTTATAATTTAAGTAGATCGGCCGTTAACACAATCCGGATCGAATCGGATCGGACTGGACGGAATCCGACTGACAAAACCCGGATCGGATCCCAAAAATGCGAATCGCCGTAATAAATTCCCGCCAAAATAGTCACGTGACACCTCATCATCACGATTGCGTTCAGTGTCTATATTTACGGCTCATTTTAGAATGCGCTTGCTCAATGTAATGTTTATACCATGTAAACAGGACGATGAATATTCGAACTATGAGAATGTCTCGTTTGATAAAAATAATACTGCCAATTCTCCCATCCGAAATATCCATTTTCAACTACCATGATCGAACATGACGATGCCTAATTATTAAGTTTTTGGTGCAATCCTCGCCTTTGAGTAGTCCAGCACCTCATATGAACCTATTTTTTCACTCGTTCTCCTTGACAATAGACTTCTTTGTTATCAGGGCTAGAGGCTTTGTTTAGGAGTGTTCTCTATTGTTTCCGCGCCCAATGAGGTACTGCTTGCCCCTCGCCTTTTTGTGATTTCTGTTGTAAAGTTAGTTATAAATTTAGAACGACCAAAGAAAGTCAAAGGATGTCTTGTTCTTATTTGTCAGATTTGTGCTTGCGTGATTTCTCCCACTAGAAAAAGAGATCAAATGTATGTAGGATTAACAACATATTGTTACCAGATAAACACTTTTATTATATAGCAAGGAAAATCTGAGCGTTCTGATTAGTTCTTTCTTGGTCAGGATTTTGTCATACGGTCCTCAGCCGCGTTTTTTTTTTGTAAAGTTGGATAATTTAAAATTTACAACTATAATCGTGGAAAGAAAACTTATATAATTACTCTAATTAAAAAAATGTTTTACAAAACAAAATCGTGGTATCTTGTTCTCTCGGAATTGTTCCGTTCGTAGTATCAAAACACGTTACGGCGGAATTAAAGTCACCGAAAGTGCGCCAGTGCCATGTAATAAACTTCTTACTAACCTAGCTTGCTTCAAACCTGCTCAAACGTACTGGGGTATATTGGCCATCGGTCGTTTTTGTACGGACCTCGCTGCGCTCGGTCCGTCCTTCCACGACCTTGGGCCAATATTCCCCAGTATGGCCCTAGTGCTCGGTTAGTAAGAGGTTATTAATCTTTGGCCATATTGGCTTTCGTCAAAACAAAATGACACTACAAATTAAAATCATCCCTAAATTTCGCTTTCTCTCTGCGCCATCTTCGAGAAGCGATAGGTGTCACGTGACAATTTTGGCGGGAATTTGTAGTGATCCGCATATTTTTGGATAGAGGGGGTAAGTTTCTAAAGAAACTGTGGTGCTGTGCAGGTGGGAAGTATAACAATATAATTTGGTTTTATCAACTGGGTTGATAATGCGAATTGGCCACCGTAAAGAGATTCGAGAGCTGACGTTTCGAGCGTTAGCCCACAATTCCTTGATTCGCTCCGACGAAGGGCTCACGCTCGAAACGTCAGCTCTCGAATCTCTTTAGGGTGGCCAATTCACATTATCAACCCAGTTGATAAAACCAAATTATATCGTATATTTTTGGGATCCGATCCGAGTTTTGTCAATCGGATTTCGTCCGGTCTGATCCGATCCGATCCGATCCGGTCCGATCCTGGTTTTGTTAACGGCCGGCCTGATTGGCTAAAAGAATAGACAGTTGCCGGCTGTTGTTCATGATGATGACGGTGATGACGATGACGATGCTTATGTCCACCCAGTTATTTTATTAGTCACCAATAACCAGATCATTGCAAAATTATGAATTAAACCTATCGTACCTTGAGGAAATTGAATTTTCTTATACGCTTCTTCTCTGGAAATAACATGTGCTAGTGCTTTGTGTTGTCACAAGTACGAAGCACATGGAAGGTAGAAAACCCTAGCGTGTCCAGGCTCAGGAATTTAGCAAGAATTACATTTAATAACGCAACTACGATGTTACCCAACGTTCAAGCGACAGGTTTGGGTTATGAAGTTTTTAGGCTGAGAGATTACCTGTAGAGTATTTTGAGCGGTCTGTAACTGGCTTGTAGCGTTCGTTAGTTCGGAAAACAAGGATTCCAGCTGCTCCTGAAAAGGACAGAAATTAACAAGATCGTGAAAAGAAAATTTGAAAGAACGTTTGCATAAGACTTTCACGACAATTTCTGGGTCGATAAATATAGATCAGATCTTGTAGCTTCGTCTTTCACGCTACCTGCAGTCGAGTGTCGTGTTCCATAAGTTTGTTATTGACACGAACATTCTTCTTCAGTTGCTCGTTTTTACACAACAGCTCTAATTCTACCATAGATCTTTTGCAGAGAAGCGTGTCCTGGTACACCTGCAGTTTGGATTTTTCATATTCCGCCTCTAAAATTCTCAATTCAGCGGAAAACCAGTTGATTTCTTTGGATTCTTTCTCGATCAAATTGTCCGCCATCTTTCTCAGTTGGGTCGGGTTGTTCGCGCTTTGTTTTCAAACTTCTACAATAGGAACGTTGATTGGTTAAAATGTTCACAATACTGTACACTGATTGGCCACTGAATTTATCATGGGAGTTACCGCTAGCCTCAAAAATAGACGTCTCTGGCGCAGTTAAAAACATGGCGCCCAACAAGTGTAGAGTTTTCCCGATCCCCTTTGTGTTTCTGCTTATATTTCCTGCAAGTTCTCTAGATAATGGTTTGGCTGTCACTCCACCAAGTAAGTCATTGAGACTTGCATTTTGTTGGTTTATGATTTATTTAATCAACCCATAATTGAATAAATTATACCACGCCACATGATATTAAATTGAATAATAAATATCATCAAAACAGTCTGTGATGCAACTGTGTCATCCTGTGTGCAAATGTGATTGACAAGATTTTACGTTTGCTTTTAAAGACTAGAAAGAAGCGATCGCACAAATTCGTTTAAGCTGGTTGGCGATCGCTTGCACTGCAGTATGTACGATATATTTCATTTTGAGCTAAATCCAATAAATTATTTATTTATAATTAGAATAAATTTGCTTTTTGGCCCAGTGGAGACAGTCTTTATGGAATGATTAATCAAAAATGTACAGTTACGATATTTTTCTGTGGAGGCAATCTTTTACTACCTTAATTTCACTGATAAACTATTCAATAATGTAAGTAATTACAAACAACACTGAAAACAAACTTAGAATGAAACATTCTGTCCATTTCCTTCCTCTGAGGCTTCCTGTACTTACTTATTTATTTAGATTCGACTAAATAAAATACATTTAAAATAAAATACAATACTTTTATAGGTGGAGAGACCGCTACAGCCTAGCCAATTACAGTGTATCCCATGTTAATAAGCAAAAATAACTAAAAGTACTTGTCTTGTATGTAAGAAGTGTGAAGAAAAGAAAACAAAACAGAAGATTAAAATGCTAAAATTCTAGAAGCAGCACAACGTCGGACAAAGTAGAGTCCTCACGATGTTGTACCAATTTCAGACTGCTACCCGTGAGGTGGGAGGACAAAGAAAGAAGTAACCTGCAAGCAGACAGGGTTTTTTTTGCAGCTCTACTTTCTGCCATAAGAAAACGCCTGATTGCAGGTTAGGATTTCTTTGCCCACTTAGGGAGGAGATTAAGTTACTTTCTCATACAACATAATTATTATACTGTAAAAGAAGCAAGTTTATCTTCTCCTTAAGTTTACTTTCTGGTATTTGTACTTGGGTACTAAAGAAAATCTGTCACTGTGTGGTTCTCAAGATTTTTTTCAATAATATGTTTCTCTTTTACTGGCTTACTTACAGTGGGATGGATGGCTTGGGAGCGATTCCGTTGTAACATAGACTGTGAAAATGATCCAGAGAATTGCGTCAGGTGAGACATCATGTTGTTGCAGTTATTAGCTTGGTGGGGATGATGGATAGGACAACATTTAACTTGAGGTTGTTTGGCATATGATGATTGACAAACAACTACAGAAATTTGACTTATAACTACAATTTTGTAGTGTCAGCCCACAGAGCAGTAATTATCAGTTTCTTTCCAATGATCATTATCAAGAGCAAGGTACATTCTCATTATAAGGCCAGACCTGGGTACCAGTACGTGGATATGTTGTGGTTTAATTTTATCTTTGGTTTAAAATTTTTTAAATCAGTTTGATTTTCATTTCTTATCAACATCGTACTGGTTTTAAAGATTTTAAACCAAGGATAAATTTAAACCACAACAGATACACTAGAGCCTGCCTGCCTTCTTTTAAATTGGACATGAAAGAAATTCAATTCAAGTGTTTTTTTATTGCCTGGCCTCTCGCCCTACTTATACCTGTAAGTCAAAGATAATGAAAAAACAGCAAAGAAAAAACAACTTGAGAATTTGTTTCCCCAGTAGTTCAGGAGACTTAATGAGGATACGGAAGATCATTACAATATAAATTAATATTAAATAAAAGAAGTTTAATTCCACCATCATTGCAGTTAATCTGAATTACAATGTGGTTACAATTGTACAACTTTAAAAATTACAGTTACAATAGGTTTTATATTAAAATTGAAAATAAATGTATGCCTATACAAGTTAAAATATGGGTATATAGTCTAAAAATCTAATGATTGTTGAACTGGTTAGTGCCGGGTTCGAGCCCTGGCCAGGGCACTGCGTTGCATTCTTGGGAAAGACACTTAACTCTCACAGTGCCTCTCTCCATCCAGGAGAATAAACGGATACTGGCGAAATAATGCGGGGGAGTAACCCTGCGATGGACTAGCATTCCATATGGGGAAGTAGAAATATTCCTTGCCTCTTAATGCTACGGAAACCTCGATAAGCTCCAGCAGTATGTGCTGCTTGACGTGAGGCTTACCTTATCAATCTCATTAAACAAAGTCATTTTCTCATCCATCCATTCATTTGTATTTTGCAATGATTGTACATTGTATTATAATACTGTTGTTGACATTTGGTTTTCATTCAGTGAAAAACTGTTCATGCAAATGGCTGACCGTATTGCTGAAGATGGCTTTCAGAAGGCTGGGTACAAATATGTCTGTATTGATGTGAGTGCCAAGCCAGATCCTATATCGCTCAGATTTAAAGTACTGGTAGCTATTTGTATTTTTGTATATGCTATTAAACTCTTGTACATTATTGAACTCTTGTTTGTGACAGTTAATTTTATGAGTTAATTAAGACTCGCAGTGTCTTTTCTTTGTACTTACATTGCATTGATACATGTTGTTTCAGGACTGTTGGACTTCTCATAATCGCACGTTAGAAGGTGACCTTCAGCCAGATCCTAAAAGATTTCCAAGTGGAATTAAAAAGCTCTCTGAATATGTAAGTACAGCTCAGACAAAGATATGTTTGTCTCAATTATCAACTTCAGAAAGTTGAATGCTGTAATAAAAATGATCATTTTGAATTCTTTTCTTTCAAACAAAACTTTAGCTCTCCTCTCTGTTGTGTTAGAAGCAAACATTGATTATAAGACTTCCAATTTATAAATCTTGATAAATATTTTAAGAAATCATTGCTATTTTCTAATTATGAGACCACTTTGTTATTCAGATTCATTCTAAAGGCCTTAAGTTTGGATTGTATGCAGGTAACTATTAATTTTACATTTGGTATTTTCCTTTGTTCTGGTGTATGGTAAATTGTGATATTATGGTTACCGTAATGAATATAATTTACAGAAATTAAAATACCATTTGTAGGGGTGGTGAATGGTCCCTGAAAAAATAGGGTCCCATAAAAATTTACTCAAATTTCACAGGTCTCACAGTCTCGTTTTTTGAGTGGTTTTGAAGCTACTACAGTCTCAATTTTTTTTGCAAGCCATTTCAATTGGTGTTTCAATCTTGGTCTCACAATCCAAAAACTCAAAAAGAATTAGACTTGCAGAGAGAAACACTAGTCTTGCCGTCTCGCCATGTCTCGAATTTACCATTGCCAACCCCCATACACACCAAGTATAATGAACCACAACATACATGTCACTAGATGTATGCTACATTTAGATATCATAGGATCTTGAGCTTATGATCATCAGGGGTCTCATCAGGGAACAAAAAATAAGTTCTGTCTTGAGATCGGGGACAACCAGAGTTTCCTGTTGGTTTAGGAATGGGCAAGGACTCTGAGGCAAGCCATCTGTCAGCTTCATGTAAATAATGAACTTAAAACAAAAAGGTAACGAATGCAAGCATGTTAACAGGTACTGCTATGGGAAAGCAAACTTTTTACTCAGGTACTTGTTTGAAGGGCAAGCTTTTTACAAGTCGTTACTCATCATTGACGAGGACCACCTTTTTATAGGTTCACAATTAATTTAATAAAAATACCCCCAGTATATTTGTTAACAAGTCGCTCTCCAAGTTAATCCTAATGAACTCTTTAACTTTACCAAACTGCAACGTAACAGTCCAGCATTTACTTAATATTTATAAAATATATTCTATGGTTCCTAAAATCACTCAGATTATGGCAGATTCACCTGTGAGCGTTATCCAGGGAGTATAGATTACATCCAACAGGATATGCAGGTATGAAGCTTTCTCATGCATGAACTCAATGCACTTGATACTGGCTAAATTACTTGCCTCAGGGGTGGGATAGTCCAACACTCACATGAAATGAAAGCGAGGAGTGATCATCGCAGTGAATTTCCAATTTATGCAATTGGAAAGAAGAAGCCTGAAAAAATCATGGCTTCAATGGGATTCGAACCCATGACCTCCGCGATACCGGTGCGATGCTCTATCAACTCAGCTATGAAGCCACACGTTGGGAGCAAGGTCAATTTATTGAGTTCATATTTTCCTGTGAGGAATGAAATCCGCAGTGCAAATGTGAATTAATTCATATACTTTACATCACTCATATGAAAGGGACGTGGATACTTACAAGTCAGAAAATTTGATTAATGATACTAATCTGGGCATAACTCATGACAATCTTTTTTGGACCTCATCAGGTAAAAAATTACCATTCTGTAATGAACACTTTGGGTCAGACCAAACTCTGTCAGTAATAATATTGACACATCTGAGTAAGATAATGGCCATCTCGTAATCTTTCATATGAGAGTCTTCCTCCCATGATTACGTAGCTGCAAATTTAGCCCACAGTTACTTCATTAAAGATTGAAACTAGAGTTATGAAATTGAGGGCGCGTTCGTTTGGGATATTCCGGAATAAGAATATATTTCAGAATGTATTCCAGCTATTCTGCCCCTGGGAGCAGAATAGCAAGAATGGAAATCCAGGTATTCCGGAATGAGAATAGCTCCCAAACAAATGCTTACTTATTATTCTTATTCCGTATTGATCCCAAACGAATGTGCCCTAAAATACACTCACACGACAGTTAGATCTAATCCAGCTTGGAAGTGATAGAAGGATAACACTGGTTACACTATACCTCTTATTTTCTACTGCAGCTGTTTGCCGATTGGGGTGTGGACTACCTTAAGATGGATGGTTGTTTTGCTGATCCCCTTACATTTGACGAGGGCTATCCAACGGTGACAAGAGCATTAAATGAGTCAGGGAGACACATAGTGTTCTCTTGCAGCTGGCCTGCCTATCAAGTGTGGGGAGGAATGAAGGTATTCTAATTCTCTTTATCAATTGTCTCAGATTTATTGTGAGATTTTGGCTGTAAATCCACACAGTATGAGCATTGTAACATGCTTTGTCATGGAATCACTTCAATCTACAGAACAAGAATTGAAACTAGAATAAGATATGCACTTCATTGGACATCATGTTAATAATATTTGTTAGTCTTAATTAATTAAAAAGATTCTTCGCTGTTGTGCTTTCTTTTTAGCCTAATTACCAGCTCATTGCAAAGCACTGTAATTTGTGGCGTAATTATAATGATATACAGGTGAGAAGAGATACTGAATAAAAAATTATTTTAATAACATTCATATCCTTTTGTCAGTCAATTATTAAATGAAATAATGACACCTACTTGGAAATTTTGAAGCAATCATGGGAGGTGTGTTGACTTGAGGTTAGTGTATTGGACTTCAGATTGGACGGTCCAGCTTCAAGCACTGGTAGTGGCCTGCATGGTGTTCTTGAGCAAGACGGTTAACTTTCATGGTGCCTCTCTCCACTCAAGTTTATATTATTAAATGGGTACTGGTGAATTTAATGTTGGGAGGTAACCTTGCAATGGGCTAGCATCCCATCCAGGGGGGAGTAGAAATACTCTATGCCATTTCATGCTAAGGAAACCGGAATAAGCTTCGACCTGATGGGCCACTAGGCTCTTATGCAGACTTTACCTCTTACCGTTATCTTGCAATCAGTACAATTGTTTTCAGCAGATAGTAAATTGTATTGAGAAGTAACATGTTAGAAGTTACAAACTTTTAAGTTATTGTGCACTATATATACTCAATTTGTTGGACAGTCAGCTGGTCAGCCAGCAGGACAGACAAGTGACCTGCTCCTTGTGTCAAGTTCTGGGCAAGGAAATGAAATCTTGTCACTCCTTTCTCATCCCAGCCCAGAAGCATATTGGTTATCGGCAATTAATTGTAACTTTGCAAAGTGTCTGACTTTACAGTCATGCTTTTTAATAAGCTGAGCATTCTTCAGCTATGAATACACAGAGAGATCACACAGTAAGTGCTAATTTCTGGTGACTCACTACTCATATTTGCAACCTTGTGAATGCTGTGTATATATCACCGATCATTTATTAAATAAAATACATCCATGCAGTTGTAATTTCCTGCCTGGCATCTTGTTTCTGATCATGTTGTGCATATTTTACTCATATTTGAAGGACTCGTGGCACAGTTTAATAAGAATTGTTGAATGGTATGGCGATCATCAGAATGAAATGATTCCTTTTGCTGGGCCAGGACACTGGCACGACCCTGATCAGGTAGAATAATAAATGACTTGTTATAACTTACAATGTAGCTATTGATCAGAGCTGCACAATCAAATTTTAGTAAATGTGCAGGGCTGTCACTAATTTTTCAAGTTGGTGGGGAAAGTAAAAAAGTAGCCAGGGGATTTTGTTGTTTGATGTATTTTTCACTTTCCAGTGTTTTGGTTTTGTTTCAAAGTAGCCGGGGAAATTCCCCGGCCCTTAGTTACAGCCCTGATCGAATGTGCACCATAATTCAATAGCGACCTGATTTACAATTATTAATTATAATAATATTAACCATCAAATGAAATTATAATATTAACTGTTCTGTTTTTTAACCAGTTACTGATTGGTGATTTCAGTCTCAGCTACGAACAATCCAAGTCACAGTTTGCCATCTGGGCAATTCTGGCTGCTGTAAGTTCTTAATTATTGTGTTTGCAATTGGTCATCGGAATTACTTTGAGTTCAGTTGTACAGCAGTTTTTACGTTATTGACCACTGCTCTAGAAGTGAACATCAAATTCAGGGGTTTCAAAACAAGGCGGCTACTGCCGGAGTTCCACCGTCTACTTGACTATTTGCCACCGGCTACTCTGGTCATAGCAATCAGCTTGTGACCAAAAGGCTCACCTATAACAGCCGCCTACTCTTCCAGTCGATGACACCTACTTCAAAACGTTTTGAAACCCCTGCATCATACACTTGTCTTAGATCAAAGGTACCACTACCTTTGTTAATACCCGGGGTGCATAAAGGTACAACCTTCATTACAGTATCAGTTGTGCAATAAAGTCTCTGAGGTATAATTTGGAAAATTTTGGTAGCAAATTGAAAACAGCCACGAAAGTTTTTTATTCTTTCACTGATTATTTTTGTAGCCACTAATGATGTCAAATGACCTGCGTAACATTGCCCCATGGGCCAGAGAGATTTTGTTGAACAAGTAAGTCAATTAATGCTACCTGCATATGGAGTTGAGTGGCATTTGATTTTCTTAAAAGAAATTTTGTTTAACTGGTAATAATTAGTTTCTGAGTTTCTCAACATTAAAAGTATGTTTTCTCCTCTTACTGTACATCAGAGAGGTGATAGACGTTAATCAGGATAAACTGGGAAAAATGGGACGTCGAGTGTCTCAGGTATGTTTTACCATGCAAGCCAGTCTGCCAGTTTGCAGAAACTACAGAACTTTCTCTCCTGCTCTTTCAAACTTTCTTCTTCAACTCTTCTATGCAGTCTTTGTATAATTTATTAATTTTTCTTTGAGACTAATATCTTTGTAAATTAATGGAAAAGGTCATTTTTGATAACACTAATACCCACTGAAAAGCACTTCACAATTAATGTTATGACTGATAACAACTGATTGCTCTCTTTTTCAGTTGTGTATTCCACTGTAAATATTCTTTGTTTATTTCAGAGCTACAGGGAGTTTACCGAAGTGTGGTGTCGATCATTGTATGATGGATCAGTTGCTGTGGTTCTTTTTAGTCGCAGGGCAGATCAACCTTACCCGATTGAGGCTTTCTTCCATGAGGTACAATGTGCTGGTCCTAAAGAACTGCTGTACCCAGGGTAGCAAAGGGAACCAGATTTTTCAAAATAAAAGTGGCTGTATAAGATATGCAAAAGTGTGAGAAACGCCTGTAAGGACTGGACAAGTACCGGTAGTAGTAGCTGAGTACTGTGCAGCCCAGACAGGAACAATCCTCCTTGGAAAAATTCTGACTTTTGTAAAGTAAAATAGCTTGTATTGAGGTCTTGCAATAAAATCTCACGATTAGGAAATTGTAAAGATAGTAACTAAACAGGTGACTCTTAATAGCAACCTTGGAGGTAGATTGTATTTTTTATATCAACTGATTCGTCTGAAGTTGTTTACCGAAAATGTATACAGGTTACATCTGTATTAAGCCTAGAGTGACCCATCAGGTTAGAGCTGTCATGGTTTCCTCAAAGCAGTGTATTTCTACTCCCCCTGGATGAGATGCTAGTCCATCACAGGGTTAATCGCCAGTACCCATTTTAGTTCATACACCTCTGGTCAAGAGACGCACTACAATAGTAAAGTGTCTTGGCCAAGAACACAGGCTTGACCCTGGACTGCTTGATTCAGATGAATAGAGGGGGTAAGTTTCTAAAGAAACTGTGGTGCTGCGTCGGTGGGAAGTATAACAATATAATTTGGTTTTATCAACTGGGTTGATAATGTCAATTGGCCACCGTAAAGAGATTCAAGAGCTGACGTTTCGAGCGTTAGCCCTTCGTTGGAGCGAATCATTCGTCGGATTTGCTCCAACAAAGGGCTAACGCTCGAAACGTCAGCTCTTGAATCTCTTTACGGTGGCCAATTGACATTATCAACCCAGTTGATAAAACCAAATTATATTGCTTGATTCAGAGCCCAGAGCGCTAAGCGTTATGTCACTTTACCTGTCAAGTGTTCCAAAGTTAAGTGATATTTATCTTTGATTATCCTCGGGGCTGCAAATAACTTTTCTCCCATGAACGGACATTGTCTGACTAAGTCCACATTTTGATCAGACAAGCCTGCAGTGAGGTCAGGCATCATATTACAGTACTGCTTGATAATGCGTTGCTAAAACATGGGCATTTGTATTGGAAGGCCAAGAAAATTGTCTGGGCGTTCTGTCCGACCACAGTTAGGATGTCATGAAACATTGACAAATTTTGGAAGGTGACTATCATTTATGACCCCTCATTCCAAGGATGAGAATTATTAACAATGTTTTTTGAGTATAAAGTGGAGCCTTGTCAATCCAGTCAGCAACGAACCAAAAAATCTGGCCACTAGTCAGCCTCCACCATTTTTGAAATGATGAAAATTGTACATGGTAAAGTGAAATCTTATTGCATTGCTGTACAGTTTTGTTAAAGAAGCACTGTCACCATTTTTAGCATGATTTTGTAAATCTCAAAAACATACATCGATCTTTGGAAGCTGAACAATAATAGTTTTATTTTGTAGTGCAGTGCTCGACAAATGATTCGAACCCATTAGGAAGTGAGGAAGGCTAACGATGGCGAGGATGAAAACAGATTGTGATATGGATTTTTGAAAAAGCGTCAGGATGTCAGCTTTTCAAAGGTTCAAGTTTGGCTCGAAAATCGTTGAAATTTGCAAAAATGTTGCTGCAGTGCGGAAGTTCTTCAATAAATTGCTTTTAATCATTTGGTTAAGCTAATTATGTTCTTATTGCCTAAATTTTGGGACCATTTCGTGAATTTATAACAATTTTATGCAAATATATCGTGACAGAGTCCCTTTAATGTTTATAATTATATGTACCTGTCGCAAGTTTCTCAGTGATCTTTTTTGTTTCCGCACGCTCCACATAAAATGTAATACTGAAACTCCGACCATGTGTAAAGGAGAAAACAACTGACTGCAGGGCTTTTGTTTGGGCCAAAATAAAATGGCCCTAATAATGACATGGTAGGGTTCTACTGCATGTATGTGGATATGCTTTGTCAGACTTATTTTATTTCTGGGTCAAGAGTGATGGTACAAATCGTTTTGTTTTGTCTTTTGCAGGTTGGCCTTTCTACAATGATGGCAAAGGTGCGAGATCTTTTTGAGCAAAAGGACCTTGGGATATTCAAGAAAAGCTACAAGGCCAAAGTTAACCCTAGTGGGGTGATCATGGTCAAATTATCTCCTGTACATTACGAGTTGTGATGTGGCTCGGCTGTTATGGCAGTCCTCGATATATTTAATGTACACCAGTATTTAAATGATTTGTTGTAGGTTAGAGTGTTTTCTAACTGGGTGTGGAAAATCGGTGTTACATCATTCTACAAATACCAAGTTCTTCAGTCCCACCACTCATGCACCTAGCACTGGTTATACACAGTTTTTGCTTGGAGTTGTCCTTTTTTATTTGTTGATAGTTGCCATTATTGGCCATTGTCTGTGATTACGGTACTTTGGTTTTGCCTTTACAACACTCACTGAAAACTGCCATATTATTTTTTTTTATTTTTAACATAAAAAGTTTTACAGCGTCAGAATAGCAATTTTCTAATTTTACATAAAAAAAAGATAAGTAACATATGTGATGTACTTTTGTTCAATTTATTGTAAATAGCCTCTTCTGTATTTAGATATCAAAGCAAGTGAAGATAACAACCAACAAGTTTACTATATGCATATTACATAAAATTATTGTAGCTACAGATAGGCTTTTATCAATAAACATTTCCTACTGCGTTCAGAATTCAGACCCCGACTAAAAAGTCAAACTAGACAATGAGCTTATCTTAAGCAATTGTTCCATGACAGGGTTCGTACTCTTTTGAGCTTTTTAAATTCCATGACTTGTCCAAGTTTTTCATGACCTAAATTTTATCATCTTTCATTTTGGGTACATTTTTAAAAACCTAATTGATTTTGTACTTTCTTAATAAACATAATTTTCCATGACTTTCCATGACCCACACTTAAATTCCATGACTTTCCAGGTTCCACGAGAACCCTGAAGGAATGCTTGTCAAAAAGTTGTAACACGTTCATACAGAATCTAATTTTGGGGCATGGCAGTAATGGTCCATGTCCCACAAGCTTCTAGACAAAAGAAATAACCCAAAATTCATTACATTTTAATATTAGTTCCTATTTATTTGCAGTGCGCATTAATGATCCTGTGAAATTTTAGATCCTAGCAAGTAGGAAGCTTTCAGTCTCTCTCTTCACAGGCAGATAACACAAGACTGCCTTGCTATTAACTGTTGCTAAATTTTTCCACTCATTTAAAAAATCAGGATAATTCTCCTCAGGTGGAATTCCAATACCATTGTCAACTAGAAATTTGTTGATAATAAAATAAACCCTCCCTTCTATTTCCACTGCACCATTCCGTTGTTTTTCACGTTACCAGGCACCAACCAATAGCGTAGCTCCATCTTTCTGTATATAAACAACACACGACCTACAATTCCTCGATTCGCTCCGACGAAGGGCTAACGCTCGAAACGTTAGCTATTGAATCTCTTTACGGTGGCCAATTCACATCATCAACCCAGTTAACCAAATTATATTGTTATACTTCCCACCGATGCAGCACCACAGTTTCTTTAGAAACTGATCCCCTCTATCGCTCTGATAGTTGCCCCTTGGAAATTTGATGTTCTTAAAACTAGCATATTTGCCCCCGAAGCTTCGCTTCTCGGGCAAATATTTGTTTCAAGAACATCAAATTTCCGCGGGGCATCTATCAGCCGATAGTTCCTCAACAGAAACACTCTATTGTTTAAATAGTAAACGGAAGTCAAAATGTTCGCCGGCCGTCTTTTTACAACATACAACATGTAGAAACATCAATGCTATATACATGAAGTCCGGAAATCTTAGTATCTCGGACTGGAAATCGTATTTCTCCTGGTAGCACACGAAGGAAGAGCCTAAGAAAAGCAATGGCGCCTTGTTTGATTCGAGAACTTTTAATTGTTGTTTTTGTTATATCATTTCAAGCGTGCAGCGTTGTGGAATCTCTCAACAATGGTTTAGCTCGAACACCACCAAGTAAGTCACTTAAGTGAAATCTAAAACTAGTTAATTCTCTTTTTCACTTGGTGGTTCCTGTCAGATATTCCCACCGCCTAGCAGCGTCTACGGTCCTGTCACATGATACTCAGCTGAGAAAGTTCTACTCCAACTCTGCGCCCTTTAATCTTTAAGCTTGCCTTTGTTTTACACTTCGGATCTCTTCCACTGGCCTTTAAAAGCGAAAGACAAAAACACCAAAACAAACTGTTTGTTTTTGTTATTTTCGACATTGATCAGCATCTCGATCCATGTAGTGCTCGTAAAAAGAGATGGGGAACATTTTGCAGTTGGGCCTTTCTCGTTCTGTTTTAAAAGGGACTTTCAGCCTGGCTTTGGGACCTTAGGAACGGACCATTTTATTTTTTATTTAACCTTTGTTTCCCAATTCTCCTGGGTATTACAGTCGTCCCAAGAGAATCTGAAGACAATGCTTATGCAAAATTTTTGGGGGCCATCAAGGTGTGTTATGGGCAATGCGAAAATGGCGAATTGACAAAAATATATACAACACTCATTTACGACTTTGTGCCAGTATT
Organism: Blastomussa wellsi; assembly: GCA_947652115.1. Classification (NCBI taxonomy): domain Eukaryota; kingdom Metazoa; phylum Cnidaria; class Anthozoa; order Scleractinia; family Plerogyridae; genus Blastomussa; species Blastomussa wellsi. The sequence goes on along the minus strand of OX393563.1, from coordinate 30,078,548 downwards.
TCGTATTCAGTTTATTTTCTTTCACCTTCCAAATCTCTTTTTAGTGCTAATACCTTTCGAAGAAAGAGCAGGCTTGTGTGTGTTTAGAACTGTAGTGGACTTTCTTTACTGACACAAGTGCAGAGCTTTTGTTGCCCAGTTTCTGCAATGAAGTGGCAACATTCGCTGCTGAGTGTACTTTCATTTTATCACATCTGTCCAATGAAAATGAAAAAAGCCACAAAGGGAAAGAAGTAAAAATAATTTTAGAAGCAAGAAATATTACTCACTTTTCAGTTTTCAAAAACAGGCCAAGTAGCAGTAGTTTCACACATTGTGATGGCAAATTTGGCAGTTTTTGTTCCATTGTGAAACTCTTTTCATTAAGTTTTCAAAAATCCAGACGACATATTAAACAAAGTTTTGAAAAGATAGTTATTCAGCCACACCATTGCAAATGTTGAGTTTTTGAAGTCAGGAGAAAATTGTGGCAAAGACAAAATGAGATTGCCAATTGGTTTCTACTGTCCAGGTCCTGGGATGTTCTTAAAAAATCTTGCATAAGCTCAAAGTCCAAAAAACAATCTTGCTCAACCTGAAGGTGAAAAAAAAAAAATATTGCCAAGCAAAAATTGCCAACCCCCCCCCCCCCCCTCAAAAATAAAATGGTCCATCCCTTATGAGATGGTCAGGGATGGGGTTTCAATGGGGGCTGGGGACAGGGGATCAGACAGTGATCTTCGGTGAGATGTGTTGCACAGATAAAAACTGGTGGAAAATCATAGGTCATCCATGTAACTTATGGTGATCTTTGCACCTTTTTCTTGGAGTAAAATCTATATCTTGTTTTAATTCATTCTTGTATTTGTTTAATTTTTTTCTTTCCCAATTCAGTGGGATGGATGGACTGGGAGAGATACCGCTGTAACATCGACTGTACAAATGATCCAGAGAATTGCATTGGGTACAGCTATACAATTCTTTATTTAAACATGTTGTAGTGCAGTAAACTGGCTTAAATCCATTTAGTTAAATCCATTTAGGCTATACTCTCAGGCACTTGCACCAACGCGTGACTGAACACACTAATCAGTCTTCTTCCATTGGCAAACACTTCTTTAACGAACATTGTACTGTCCCGAAAGACCTGTACAGACATTTCTCTGTTTTCAGGAAATTCATGAATAAGTTTGATTGTTTAGTGCATGAGATGCTGCTAATTAGAGAATTAACACCATCTCTCAATGTCCAGTCAGACTCAATTCAAGCAAAACTATTCTTTCCTATCGCTAATTTTTACGTGTTTATGTTTTACAAAACCTTTGCTTATAAAAGTCCATTTAGCCATCTATATTTAATGTATCTACATTAGTTGCAGTTACACAGGGTTTTTTTTACCATGGTAAATAATCCTTTCACTGAGGGAAATTGCACTTAGCAAGTGTGACCAACATTTCATTCAACATTCTTTTACTCATACTTGGATGCAAATTGTGGCAGGGCAGTGGCATCAAGTTTCTTATCTCTGAAGTATGAAATATTTTTAGGGGAGGATGTTCCCACCTTGTGTTACAGGCTCTATATCTTGTTTTGTTTCTGATTCGTACAAAGTGGAAGAACAACTTGCCACAGCTAAAATGACGGTGTGCTCTCCATTTACCCAGAAAATTTTTGTCATTGTGGTAAGAATTCAAATGGAAAGGTATGTTTCGGTTTGTTGCAATAAGAATATTGGGGGCCACTTTTGGAGGTGGACAACTTTGACCAGCTGGACCGGGTTAAATCAGAAAATGTCGTTCCATTATGCACAGTTGATCCTGGTTGGTCTGACTGGTTGGACTGATATAATGGAAAGCAGCCATGACCTCTGGACAGGAGGTCGTAATGTGACAGTTCTACAGTGTTACATTTTCACAATTTCAGTGAAAAGTTAATTATTGAGATGGCAGATCGTATGGCAGAGGATGGCTTTAAGGATGTTGGCTATGAATATGTATCCATTGATGTAAGTATTTTTTGTCCTTTTAGTCTGTTTGCGATTTATGATTATCATAGTTCTGTTTTGTTGCCCCAGGATGACTCTGGTGATGCAACTGTTAATTATGAGCCCTGTAAACAACACTTACTGCTTTTTCAAGCAGCTTCTTATTTTTTCTGGCTTTTTATCAAAGTTGCCGTTTCTTAGGATTGTTGGATGTCTCATAATCGCACATCTGATGGCCAGCTCCAACCAGATCCTGCAAGATTTCCCAGTGGAATGGAAGCTCTTGGTGAATATGTAAGTGCGCTATTACTTGATTGTTGGTTTTTGGTCCAGTTAAGACTGGACAACTAGCGGAATACTGTGCAGGCCTTATTATAATAATAATTGTGATAATATCATTCTTCTTCCCATAATATTCGCTGTGTGTTACAGATAAAACAAGGTTTCCCGTGTACTATTTTTTAAGATTCCCGTAAGTTTATAATCCAATGTAAGAGAAAAGATGGCGGCTTTACATTTTACCACAATACTTTGCGAGCCAAACAAAGCCCACTGGGCATACAGAATGGTATGGTTTAATGGAAGTCGTTCCTACTACTTGCAACATTGCTCTTGTCGAGTTTGAACGACTTACAACTTTTATTAATTTGTGTTTTTATACGCTCTTTTAGGGTTTTCGCGCACATAGGTAAATGTACCAGTCGCCGTCTTTTTCCTTACAGTGGATTGACATTTTTTTCACTGAAAACATTTTTCTGTTTCAGATTCACTCTAAAGGGTTAAAGTTTGGAATATATGCAGGTAGCATTTCTAGACAATTCTTTGTGGCTATACACAGAAGACGTTTATTAAATTTAAGGGTTAGATCTGTCTGTAGCTGGAACAAGAATTGCTAGAAAACATGATAAAATGTGTTTAAAACTTCATAGTTCTTTTCACTCTTTGCATGCCTATAATACTTGCAAATTCCCCAGTGTCATAGGGCTGCAATGTATTCAAAAGCCTGCTGTAACATAACATTTTGCATGCATTATTGTACCTGTATCAATAAGAAACATTGTTTCAACTGTTTGTACAAGGTCAACAAATACTCAACAGGAACCATTAACTACACATCTGTTTAGGTATGGGTGCAACTCAGTGCACCATTATAGTGGAACTCTGTTAATATGGTCACTAACAGGCCATAAAAATTTGGCCATATAAATGGGGTAGGGTTAAATTTCATCACTGGTCCTGACAGTTACTTTTTGTACTTCTAAACAACTGTCAATTCTTTAATAAACATCCAGAATGGAAAAACTTCATCACTCCATGCATATGAACATAACTGGGGATTCTAAATCAAAACAAGACCAGACCTGATTGAAATATCCTTCTCGCTCACAAAGGCCCCAACCTCTCTCATGTTACTTTACGTTAAATATTGTTTCTCAAGCACTGTATTTGTTTTATTTGGACAATAACAAATGCACACCGGTATTTGGTTCAAGTGACTATTAATTGGTGAAATTATAAAGGATTGTACAGGTTGGGATTGCAGATAGTGGCTGTTGGTCATATTAACGGGGTGGCTACATTAATGAGATTTTTGTAAGAAAAAAGAGAATCTGTGGTTGTTTTGCCAGACCAAAATAAATTGACCATAATAACAAGGTGACCGCATTAATAAGCTAGGTGATAGTAAGGTGGGGTTCCATTGTGTTACAATTTTTTAATGGCAAACAGGCCTGTGCTCTAAGGGTGTCCAGGTGCCTCAGGAGACTTACTTTTGCGACCAGATAAACTTACTTTAAGCTTAGAGCTAGAGCACAGTCTTGGCGAACTATCTATAAGAGATTAGTGAAAGTAAGGAACATTTTTTGAATGTTTGTGTGCACTCATTATGATCATGGCTAGAGGTTGAACCCAAACTACTTATCCTGGGGTATGCTTATGAAGGAAAACCAATACGTCAGATAGATCAGAGCCCCTCACAGGTAGATCATAGCGTTTACAATTGAAAACATTACTTTCCAGATTATGGAACAAAAACATGTGCTGGATATCCAGGAACTATTGATCATATTCAACAAGACATGGATGTAAGTAATGACGTAAATCTTTTTTATCTTTCTGGTTTGTGTATTTATAAACCTAGAAACAGTGTAGAACACAAGCAGTCTACCTTACCGGCTTTTAAGTGAATAATTTGACTGGGATACCACTGCAACTTGTTCAGTTCTTATGTCTTTCAGACATTTGCTGCCTGGGGAGTTGATTACCTAAAGCTTGATGGTTGTTATAGCGACCCTGACAAGATGGACACAGGCTACCCAATGGTCACTAAAGCACTAAACAAAACAGGCCGACCAATAGTATTTTCTTGTAGCTGGCCAGCTTATCAGGTTTCCAGTAGAACGGTGAGAATCTTTGTGGGAGATTTTTAGGAAATAGACTGTAAGCAGTCTCTCCTTTGCTCTTAACTTGTAGAGATGAATTATGCAAGAATAGTGAGCAAGCATGATATACAAGCAGTCAAGCCACAACCTGTGAGTAAGCAAAGAAAGAAGAGCAAAAAAAGAGACTGGCTGCACCATTTCTGAAGCTCCTTGACATAAAGTCTTAACTTGTATTGGTTTTCTTTAATTTTTCAGCCCAATTACACATGGATTGCTGAAAATTGCAACTTGTGGAGAAACTATAATGACATACAGGTAACATTAATGAAATTTGACATGACGTTGTAGTAATTAACCGTGCCATAGAATGTTCTTTGTTAGGTTGATTATCCATTGTTAATACAATCCTATACTTGTTTCTGTGGTCATATATCACAGTGCACATACCTAATAGACATACTGTTTTGTAGGATTCCTGGCAGAGTGTTACAACAATAATTAAGTGGTACGGCGACCACCAAGATGAGATGATCCCCGTAGCAGGACCAGGAAACTGGAATGACCCTGATATGGTATATATGCTTGTACCATTTTATGTTTCAATAGAGTTACAAGTTTTAAATTCCTGCCTCTATATATAGCAGGACAAGGTCTATCTGTCTGAGGTCTTTATGACCAATATAACTTGGCACAACAACAATAACCAGGCTGACGCACTGTGGTGTAGTGTGAACCACTTAGCATGCATGATATAAAACTGAAGTGACCTTTCTTCATTGTTACATATTGTAAAGCTGCTTTAAACAGAGATAAAAAAATAAATGCATCTTGTGATCAAATTTTTTTAAATAATTAGTCCCAAAACAGTTTACCATTTCCAAAAAAAATTAGATATCAAAGAAAAGAAATACTGCTTTGTTACCAAACACTGCTCTTCCAAAATCATGTATAATTAAGTTGTTGCAAAAATTTCTTGTAATGAGGACTGTTTTAACATTTGAAATGATGAAATATAATTTTGTCATTTTTTCCTCAGCTTATAATTGGTGACTTTAGTTTAAGTTTTGAACAATCCAAGGCTCAGTTTGCTATTTGGTCCATCATGGCTTCTGTAAGTAGACTTGGTATAATTGTGTGGTATGTTATTGTTGTAATGAATTAGTCACAGAAAGGGACAACCCTATTAAAGGACAGGAATGCTTGTGGGAAATCTTGTGAAACTCTCCTAAAGGTACTGGGGTATATAATTTTGCAAATCCATTTCTGGGTCCAACATGGCTTCTGCTAGTAGCTACCCACAGGTCGGCACTCGATAACATCTGTTGAATGGCCCTCTCATCGTCTGCATGGTTTTGTAATCAGTGATGCCATGCATAATCGGGGCTTTGGATTGACCTAAACAAGTAAGGATAAGCTGGATCAGTCATCAGTACATTTTCCTATTTCATGGATCATTTAAGCTCTACTGCAAAACCACACCAATGATGAGAGGGCCGTTAGATGGATGTTATTGATTGCCGACCCTACCGCATTACTTTACCTTCGTGTTTGTTAGTGTTAGCAATATACTGGTCTGCCAAGAACCACAATTCCTGTTTAGGTGGACCTTACATGAGAATATAATGTACGTGAACTCCAATAGATTAAGTTGCCAGGGATTTCAATAATATTTGAAGTAGGCAGCCGGTCTTTAATTTCTTCAAATGAAGGAAAAATGTAGCAGATGTTTCAAGCAAAGTAGACTGGAGTTTCCAACACTTTTTTGTCAGCCGTCAGTACTTATTGAAAGAATTGAGTTACTGTAAAAGTTTGAAATGTCAAGTTCTCCTACCTGTGCAGATTTAGACCCAAGTCGTGCCATAAGCATGCCACAGGTTTGATACAATCAAACCTCCAAATTATTCCTCAACAACATTACAAATGAGACGAGACGTTTGGGCCAAAAAGAAGTTTAATAGGAAACTCATAAAACGGATGGGTGAGGAGGGTGGGGAATTACAACGACTAGAGATTGACGCTAGCGACTCTTGCAACATAGACACGTGTATGAAAGACGACACCGAGCGTAATGACAAGTCAATAATTAAACCATTTGATACAATCAAACCTCCAAATTATTCCTCAACAACATTACAAATGAGACGAGACGTTTGGGCCAAAAAGAAGTTTAATAGGAAACTCATAAAACGGATGTCGCCAAGATAAAGAGGCCCAAACGGGGAGAAATAGGAAGTGAAAAGGGAAGGAAAGGAAAAAAGAAAAAAAAATTTATTTATATATAAAATGGACAACGAACATATGTATGCGTATGGGCAAAAAGAAACGAAAACCTGACTCGACGGAAAACCAGGTGCGAGCGAACAGAAAACTGACTAAACTACTTAAGCGCACTGAGGCGAAAACCTAACGTCTAAAACTAAGAATGTGTATAAAGTCCGGCGGCCATCGTGTCCGCCACCTGTGTTCGAGTGGACAAAGGTAAATCCAAGTACAGCTTGTAAGCGTCTGACCGCCAATCGCCGTGGAGTTGGATAAGGTGTTCAGGGACTCCTGTCTGGAAAGCGTATGTGGCGCCCCCGCGACGAAAACTGTGTGGTGAGAAGTTTTTAGGGTCGAGCCCGATAACGGATACCAGCTTCTTGAAAGTGATGGCGAAGGCGTACGATGTTAGTGGCGACAGAAGCCGGCCATTTGGAACACAGAAAAATGGAGAACGCGAGGAGGCGGGAACCAGACTGAAATAATGCCTAATAGCGGTGACTGGGCAGAGCTCTGAACCTGGAATGAGAGGCAAAGGAACAATTAGAATGCCCTCACGGTGCTGTCTTGTCTTTGACCAGCGAATGCGGAGGACTGCTCCCTGTGAAGTGAATTTGATGTCATCCCGCGTTAGATGTTTTTCGGGATCAAATGCCCGGGCGGAAGGTGCGGTCAGATTGGATTTGCGGAGAAACGAGAAGAAGGCAACGAGAAACAAACACCATAACGCGGACTGCGAGGCAATGGACGTGTCCAACAGGCCAAAAATACGGCGTAGCAAATCTGGAGTAACAGGGTGTTTTTGATTGGTCCGAGTTCCTAAGAGGCGTTTCAAACCCATGGTTGTCAAACAGACGGAAAAACTGGACAAAGCGTCACAAGGCAAGTCATGGTATAAATGAAGGATGCGAATAGAGTTCATGTGGTTCAGGATGTAACGATAGGATGACGTGCGCTGGGAGAGGTAAACCAGAAAGCAGGAAATTGTAGATGAAGAGGCAGGCAGAGGAGACACCTGGAAGTCACTGCAGAAGCGTAGAAACGCTTTCCACTGTGAGCGAACGTTGCGGATGGTACCTTGTGCATAGGCCTGAGCTTGAACGTCCCCAACCAAGGCTTGCAGTCGAGGTAAGGAGACAGCGGAACCTGCGGCGATGTTTGAAGTGGTGAAACCTGAAGAAAGAGGCGAAGACAGAGACGATTAGCTGTAGTCGCAAAAGGACATCAAAAGGACACGTCGAAATTAAACAACTCGGGAGGACATGGGACAAAAGTGGTTGAGACACCAGATGTGAGAGCCTCAAAATGAGCCTTGTGACTGGGGGAAAGATGCCAGCGGCTGAGATGGTCGGCGATTGCGTTGGAGACGCCTGGTACGTGCTCGGCGCGTAACTCGAAATCATAGACGGCGGACAAATACCAAATCTCTCTAAGGCAGAGTTGCATGCCCGGAGTACGGGAACGCCCCGAGTTCAGGGCTAAAACACTGTTTTCATTGTCACAAGAGATGATAACCCGCTGACCGTGTAGAGCGGTGCCCCAAAGCTTCAAGGCCACCATAATGGTGAGGAGCTCCAAAATGTTGATATCGTGACCGTAAAGCAGCATGATTGTCTCAGGAAATGGGGTGTGAAAAAAATTTCCGTTGAAGAATCCGCCGGCGCCGGAACCACACGCATCAGTAGAAAAAGAAAGGGCGTCGTGTATCCACGGTTTGGTTTTGATCAGAGAGACACCGTTGTAGCTTGGGACGAATTGGCACCACCAGCGCAAATCGGACTTGTTTTCAGGGGTGACTTGGCAGAAACGCGAAGAGGAGTGAGCCCGAAGGGTGTTGAGGAGGCTAGACATAAAGATACGGGCAGGACGAACGCAGGCTGTCACGAACGACACGACCCCGAGTAAAGACTGCAAGTCCCGACGAGAAATGACGCTGGAGTCGAGCATTGATTGACAACGTGTTTGAAGCTCGGTGAGGCGGTCGGCAGTGATTGACATGGTCATGTCGATTGAGTTAAACAGGATGCCGAGGAAGATCATACTTTGTGATGGCTCACAGTCCTTGTCAGGCGACGACTCGAGACCTAGTGTCGAGAAAAGGTTTCCTAAAGCCTGGAAGGCTGATGGGGCAAGCTCTGCAGTGTCAGCACCGCCAAAATCGTCGATATAGTTAGTGCACTGGAAGCCAATGGACTGAAACATGTACGTGACGGCTGAAGTTGTTCTTTGACACATCATGGCTGCGGACCGTAGACCAAACGGCGGCGCAATGTCAAAATAAAGATGATTGTGGTGCTGCAGACCGAGAAGATGGTAGTCTCTGGGGTCGATGCGAAGTTGACGGTATGCGCGGCTTAAGTCCTTCTTGAAAAGCCAACAGCCGGGGCCAAGGACACGAATGATGTCGACGAACGCGTCTATGCCAGGTAATCGAAGAGTAAAGGGTTCCCCTAAGTAGGAGTCTTTTGGGATGCCGTCGTTGACAGATAATCCAGTTGGAAAGCTGAGATCGACCACTACTCTAGGTTTTCCGGACCGACTATAAACTAGTTGCATAGGGGAAATCACGAGGTCTTTGCTGAGCGGGTTAGAATGGAAAGGCCCGCATAGGGAGCCTAAGTTCTGTTCTTTGTCGAGGAAGGCTTGGACGACTTCGGGTGCTGCCTTTGCGGAGCCGTGGTTAGTGTGCGTAGAGGCGGGTGTGGCTTGAGAGGCATAACCGATGGGCCAACCAAATTCAAGAAAGTCGCACAGGGAGGAGTCATGGTAGGCGCTTAAACGAGATCGCCACTCGGCGATTTTGAGACCAGATGGAACTGGTAAACGAAGGGACGAAGCGTTAGGAGCTGGGGCTTGTTGAAGTTTGGCGTGAAGAGAGATGAAGTGGCGGGTGAGCTCAGACTTGCAGGGAATGGAGGTGAGAGGGGGGCGCCCGGAGGCGCTGGCAGCAGACTGATTTTGCGAGGGATCCGAGGCTGGGTTACTGTGAGGAGGTATGGGGTGAGATGGGTCAGTTCTGAGGTTAGTGGAGGCTAGTCAGGCTTGGGTCGGAGTGTCGGAACGGCGCGCTGGGACGGGGTACTTTCTCTTGGTGCAGTTGAGGGCTTGATGATCGCGTTTGCAAACCACGCAAACATGGCGCAGGGGGCAGTCTGGCGTGTTACAATCATCAAACCATGACCAAGCGTCGCAAATTTGGCTCCTTGGAATCTGCTGAGAATTGGGTGGCTGTTTGGGAGGCGGGGTCCTGGAACTAGCTCTGCCGCCGGATGATTCCGTAATGAGCGCGGAGGGAAGGAAAAAGGCCTGCTTGGCGGAGTCGAACGAATCCCCCCAAGACGCAAGGCCCATTTCGATGCTCCGTAACACCTTGTAATGGAAACCCCGAACCGCTGGCCATTTATAGGAACCCGCCAGAACCATCAAATTGAAAAAATGGTCTAGAAGATACGATCGCAGTGGGGGATCTTGGCAATTTTTTATTATTATGGCGTAACCCGCGGAAAAATCTGTTATCGTTAGGTCTTGGTAAAGTTTAGGCTCACCTGGGGCAAAGATGTGAGGCCATTCTTGTGGTGCCACGATCTTTTGAGGTGCCTTGAGGTCGCCCAGTGACTTTTCGCCTTGTTGTTTCTCTGTTTTGCCTGGTTGATCTGCGGGCTTGGGCTGTTGTAACTTGAGCTGCGCGAGCTGTAACTCGAGTTGGAGTCGCTCGATTTGTAGAGATTCAGTCTCTCGCAGCAGTCTCAAGCGAGATAATTCATCAGATGACGGGGAATTCACTTCGCCTGACGCGTTGCTGGGCTGTACGCCGGATTCAGTGCTCGGAGGAATTCGAATTTTGACTTTCTTGTCCTTCGAAGTAGATGAATTGGCGGCTTGCTTTGACTGCTTTGGTGTTAAAGAACCGAGGTCGAAAGTGTGTTCTGGCAGCGAAGGAAATGCGTCCCAGGCGAAGTCATCGGATAGGTGGCGCGAAGAAGTCGTACGTTGGGATCTACGTGTACCCATGTTGCCAGAAAGCCGAAAGAATTACAAGCGTTGAAGAATAAACGGCGGAATTACAACGACTAGAGATTGACGCTAGCGACTCTTGCAACATAGACACGTGTATGAAAGACGACACCGAGCGTAATGACAAGTCAATAATTAAACCATTTGTCACATGAGGCAGTTGTAAGTAAGAGAAACTGGCAACTTACTTTTTTGTATTTTCATACCAGGAAATCAGTTTAGGTGAACTCAGATGAGAACAGCTTCTGTGTGTATGGTAAACTCCCACTCCCTTCTGGATCACATTGTAGTTATTTTTAGTAGTTCTCATTGGGCCTTATTCACCAGGACTTCAACTCCTGTCCGTTAAATAACAGGACCTCTGTAATAACAAAGTGAGGTGTCCGCAAGGCAAGAGTTGGCTTAAATCACACTTTAAGTTTTCCAAACCCATTTTGTAGCATTTGTTTTTTCTTGTAGCCTTTGATTATGTCCACTGATCTTCGCAAAATTTCACCTTGGGCCAAAGAAATCCTCCAAAACAGGTGACAATTTCTAATGATTGTAATTTACAGGGTGTGTAGATAATGCAGAAAACAATAAGAAAATAGCTGATTTGGTTATTGAATACTCTTAAAAAGTGGTTAGACATGTGATATGTACCATAATATTTAATTATTTAAAGTTTAAAGGATGTAAGCTTCTTTTAATTATTAGGTTTCACTGATGGGGATAAGGGGGATGAGGGGATGAGGGGGATGAGGAGATGTGGGGGATGAGGGGGTTGTGGAGGGAAGGCAGAGTCCTAATTGGTGGCAGTGGATGTATTGTTGGGTGGTGGGGCCGAGGTCAGGGATTTCAAAATGCTTTGAAGTAGGCACCACAAAGCAAAAGAGAAAGTGGCTGTCAAATATCAATTGTTATTGTTGGGAGCTGATTACTTTTACCAGAGTAAAGAGTGACATATAATCAGGGCTGACTTCTGCTTGTGTGGGAGCCTGTCTGAGAGTTTTTGTAGTCGAGGCTGAGCAGAACATAATTCAATGCAAAGAATTTGTTTAGTCCTGAAAACATTTGTCACAGAGCCTGGAGCTCTGTTTTTTTTTATTTTTTTATTTTCAGCCCTAGAGGTTTTAAGTCTTTGCATTTGCTGCTTTGGTTTCAAACCCTGGAACCCTAAACCTCTTAAGAACCCAAGAGGGATACACAAAACACAGATCATACCCTGGAAAAGACACTGTATTTCCCTGAGGACATTCCATCAAACATAAATATTATATTTATGTTGCAGTGAAGTGATAGCTGTCAATCAAGACAAACTGGGAAAAATGGGAAGGAGAGTTTACTTGGTGAGACACTAAACAATGAGAAATATGGGATTTATTTCATGCACAGCCTCGGGTGTTTTATTTTGAGCTTCCCTTTATTGGTACAAGACACATTTTTATTCTTATAATAGCAACACTTTGCAACAGACAGGCAAAGGAAATTAAGACGATCATCAATTAATGAGTCATAAGATGAAATCTTGATGGTTATTCAGAGTCTTAGTAATCGTAAATAATATCAAAACAGACCATGTGTTGCAAAAAGGATATTTGCAGTAGATTATAATCTGGGAAGCTCTAGTTTTAGCGAAGTCGTGATATCAACATGCAGTGTGACATGTTTTAATGTGTTGCATTCAAGGAAGGAAGCAAAGAGATCTGGGCCCGACCTTTGTCTGATGGGTCTGTAGCAGTGGTGTTGTTTTCACATTCTGCCTCTACTCCTGAACCAATTGAAGCAAGTTTTAAATTGGTGAGTGTAGCAGGTCATAGCCTCCTAATGTAGCCATCGTTTGCACTCGTCACCCAATCTCGAGGAGGAAAGATTGCGTGACAAGCCTAAACGACATCTGCGAAGCAGGCCGGCTTCTCTAATGGTTAGGATGCTGGACTCTGGATCAGGCGGTCCAGTAGTCCAGTTCTGGAACATCTCTCTGTCACGCAATGCTACTATCAGTCCAGTTCTGGCACATCTCTCTGTCACACAACTCTACTAGCAGTCCAGTTCTGGCACATCTCTCTGTCACACAACGCTACTATCAGTCCAGTTCTGGCACATCTCTCTGTCACACAACGCTACTAGCAGTCCAGTTCTGGCGCATCTCTCTGTCACGTAACGCTACTATCAGTCCAGTTCTGGCAAATCTCTCTGTCACACAACTCTACTAGCAGTCCAGTTCTGGCACATCTCTCTGTCACACAACGCTACTATCAGTCCAGTTCTGGCACATCTCTCTGTCACACAACGCTACTAGCAGTCCAGTTCTGGCACATCTCTCTGTCACACAATACTACTAGCAGTCCAGTTCTGGCACATCTCTCTGTCACACAACATTACTAGCAGTCCAGTTCTGGCACATCTCTCTGTCACGCAACGCTACTATCAGTCCAGCTCTGGCCCCTCTGTCTGTCACGCCACGCTACTTGCAGTCCAGGTTTGGTCAACTGCCAGGATAAGTCAGTCGTCCTTGTGTCCTTGGGCAAGACACTTATTCAGTCGGGTGAACAACTGCCAGTTTTGGCAAACACGTCATGTTGCTTAGCAACGTCTGGTACGAACACCCGTCTCAGAGTTGGGATTACGTCATCAACTGGCGCGTGTTTGCCGGACTGTTTAGGCGGTGGCAAACGAGGATATATTGTTGCGGACACAAATGTTTCCCTGTTTGCCCGCGCACGTAACATTGTTGCAGACAAAAAATTTGTGTCCGAGACACAAAAAATGTTTCTGATTTTATTCAGAAACATGTTGTGTCCGCAAAAAATGTTGCGTGCGCAACAAATCGCATGACCTTCAATGTTTCTTCGTTTGCCACCGCCTTTATTAGCACTCACTTACGATGACAAATTGGAACTCAGAATTGTTGGGGCAACCTGAAATAATTCTGGGGAGTAACCTGTGATGGACTAGCGTCCCATCCAGGGGGGAGTAACCTGCGATGGACTAGCATCCCATCCAGTGGGGAGTAACCTGCGATGGACTAGCATCCCATCCAGGGGGGAGTAACCTGCGATGGACTAGCATCCCATCCAGGGGGGAGTAACCTGCGATGGACTAGCGTCCCATCCAGGGGGGGAGTAACCTGCGATGGACTAGCGTCCCATCCAGGGGGGAGTAACCTGCGATGGACTAGCGTACCATCCAGGGGGGGAGTAACCTGCGATGGACTAGCGTCCCATCCAGGGGGGAGTAACCTGCGATGGACTAGCGTCCCATCCAGGGGGAGTAGAAATACACCAGGCCGCTTCATTGGCTTAAAACTGTTTGGCATGGGCCAGTGACAAAGCATTGATCAAGAATTTCCTGTATTTGTCGTTACAGGTTGGATTGTCTGCACCGCACGCTGTGGCACGTGATCTGTTTGAACACAAGGATCTTGGGATATTTAGTCAAAGCTTCAGTGCCATTGTCAACCCGAGTGGGGTGGTGATGGTCAAATTGACACCACTGAAGTAGACGAAGATAACAGGTAAGGCTTTATCGCGTTTCACAAAATGGGGCACTTTTTGACAACTTAGAAATGCGTTATCAGTTTCGTTTATTGATACGTAGTTGCACTGTGTATGTAGTTATACGCAGTTGCTCTTGTCTACAGTTTGCGATCTGTTTTGGCTAGCTATTTCTTACAAACACTTCTCAAAATACCATCAGAAGCAGTGTTTAACTTCAAGGTAATATTATTTTATGGTTTTTATTTCAGACTGGAGCATAACTACAATGAAATTAAATTGAACGATAAAGTAAGGAATGCAAACAGTTTGAATTATTGCAAAACTTAAGCAAAGATTGAATAGTAGGAGTTTGTAAGAGTGTTTATGGAAAAATTGTGAATAATTGGAAATTGTGAAAAAACAAAATTACACAGAAGCATAAAACAAAATAGGCCTTTAGAGTGAAATACTTATTACTTTTTTATAAGTTTTTTTGTATACTGCATGTCTCGAAGTAGATGTTTGTTGTCTTGAATTTTTCTGAAGGGTCGTTGGAAAAGCTGCCAAACGTAACTGTCAATGAAATATATTTTAGATGAAATGTTAATGTGATGAATGCAAGGCAAAGCTGAAATAAAACCTAGCGACATCTGATCACCTTTTTGAAACGTTCTAATAATAAATAGTTCTTACACAATTTTGTTGGTCTTTCTGTTGCTTTATTCTGAACTAAACGAAGCGCAAGATTAATCAAATCGATAACTGGCACACTGCTAACGTGCAATTTTTGCACCTTTATTCCATGACTTAGGATAGGATAGGTTAGGTGACCCCAAATCCCAATATCCAGTGATAAGTTTCAATTTTGAACACAACAAAATTTCTCCCTTCAAAATAGGCAATGATGCATTTATACATCTAGGAAAACAAAAAAAGGGCAACAACTTTGAATTATTACCTGATATTAAAAAAGTGGCACTTTTTTAATTCAAAGCGATGTTGTTCATAACTTGGCATTTTGGTCTCTGTTGTAAACCTGGGTTCGTACGACATTCCACTTATATCAGCGGATTTGAAAAAAACCTGTTTGCCTCCGTTTCAAGATAAGACTATAATGCAAAACAGTTCTTGCGATAAAGCACTTTTTGCATGAAATTGTACCTGAACGTTGCGCCGCGAACCGCTTTGAAATAGAGGCAAAAGGAGCTCGAAATGGCATATTCCTTTCCTCCTAAATTGTTATAACGTACAGACGAGGCGTTAATGTTCAAGCCTTGTTTTCATATTTACGATGCTCTGCACCTTATCCAGCCAGCAAAGTTTTTGATTAGGATTTGAATTCTGTTGTCAAACGGCAATAAAAATCTGACAATTTGTCATTCGCGGTTTGCAGACTTGGAATTAGTGAATGGTGAATTTAACCCTTAATAGTTTCCGTGTTTTGATTGGTCGGTTCAAATGGAAGCCAACAAAAAGCTGCCAAAAAATGTCAAAATTTAATTAAACACTTTCTCAAGTGGACACAAGTCGCCATGAATCTGAAAGTTTAAAGTTTTGATTTTCGAGGTAATTTGAGTCAGCTTATCCTCTTCTCCAGCCCGGTGGGTTCTGATAAGGTACATTGCCTGGGCTAATTGATGAATATGTCCAGCCATTTTGATACCAAGGTCCGTAAGGGTTTCCATTGAATGACGGCTGCTTTGAAGCCGGCTTGTCTTGTAGAATGTTATCAGGGACCTTTTGCTTAATGAGTTCACTCATGAATCGTTCGATAGAAGCTGAAAGACAAAAGAGGACGAACAATTGTCAATCTGCAACTTCTAACATGGCAAATCTGCCATGAGAAGTTAACTTCAGGCGTTTATCGACATGCTTGTATGCTCATTACAGCCGCCACCGTGTCATGTGGGGTAGACTGTGGGGAGAATACTGTGTCTCCCGCCCTCCATACATGGTAGAAATACTAACAAAATACGACTATTCTGTTGGGATCACCAGCACAAACCACGCTAACCTGCGCTGTTATTTACGTTTTTCTTTGTGGAAAAATAATATAGGATTAGATAATTTTTCTAATCGAAGAAGCATGCCCCAGGCGTGTCCTTGCACGCTTTGCGGACCAACGTTACCTTTGTCTTGGTTGCCGCTGTATTCTCCAGCATATTGTCCCTTTCGGAAAACTTTCAACTGAGGCCAGCTGTGCACATTGAACCTGTTTTCGCAGATACTCCTTCCCTCGCCGAAGCAGTCAATCTGTTTACACCAGCAATCGAGATAAGAAAATAAGTAATTCGCCGCATTTTAGCTACAAACCCTCCACTTCTGGAGGGAACAATTTTACAGTTACCGTGCTTTGTTGGAAACTGATTTACTGTTGTTGGTGGCGAAAAATTATCGTTATAAATCTTGCCCTCCAACTCGTTCCTCATTGTGAGTTGCCCCTCACCTTTGCTGGAATAATACTTTTAGGTTTTTGCATTTGAGCTTTGCTATGCTTTATGAAAAAATAAACTGCCACACCCGTGGCAAAAATATTCCAAAACAGCAACCTCCTTTCAAGCGACCTCCCTGGGAACGAGGTTGTCCAAACAGGAGTGTTCATTATCCCAAAAACAGAACTCAGTCAGAGCAACAAAAACATTGGAGTGACAATGGAGTAACAATGGAGTAACATGATGCATAAATCTCGTTTTACTCAGTAGTGCTAATAAATCTCGCTTTGTTCCTCTGTGTTACTAAGGGTCACGCCCCGAAAAGCAATATACCTCGACAAGCGGTCGAACACAGCCGACCGTTCGAGCTGGAGCCCGATTTGGCAACCATGCCTCTCAATAAACGAGGTCAAGGACTTAAGTTTTTAAGTCTAACTAAGCTAGTGATCAAAATTTAGACTAACCTTAGCAAAAACAAATTTTCCTTTAAATGCAAAGTCCCTCGCAGCAGAGTCAAAGTCGGGCTTCAGCTTGGCACAGTCACTGCACCTAATAGGGGAGGGGATGGGCATTAGATCGTCAATTGATTTTAACTGGCTTCCTTAGAACTGTTGCTTTCCGGGCGAGGGCCTAGATTGATTGGTTTAAATTACTCTTTCGAATTCTTACAGCATCAATAATCAAGTCGCTTACACGATAGCCAGTTATGAATGTTTTCCGTGCTTAATTATAAAACTACTCAGTGGTCAAAATTTTTCTGCTTTAGTCACAGTTTCAGGGAAATCGTCCCCGATTTTAGAAGCCGTAATGGCTTCATTATTTACAAAAAAAGTAGCTGGATGGAGAACTGTGAGAACAAACGTCGTCCCACCTGTAAGATTAATGATCCACGAACAGATAATCTCGTTGGAAATTTATAATCCGTTTGTCTTAAAGTCAGTGGTTCAAGTAAAACAATATTTTAACAATCCTGTTCATTTTTTTTAATAATTACTCGCCTTGGGGCTGCATGTCTTTTAGTGTCTACCTTTTGTTTTTTCACGGCGAAGTGAAGCGAAAGCCAAACTGACGACAAAGTGAAACTTACCATGGCGCGTAAAAGTCCACCAGCATGGCATCTTTGTCTTTGAGGAAATGATCAAAATCGGCATCGGTTAATTTAAACACCGGTTCAGCTGGAGCACATAAAATCGGTCCCACAAGGGACAGGATTATCGTTAATATAATTGAAAACATCGTTAATTCTGACTGAAATTTTGATACGATATCAGAAGGAATCCTAAATGTTGATATGAGGTACCCCAACATTTTACCCTTCATATGTCATTTTCGTGTAATCTGATTGGTTCATTTTGTCAGTGTCACCTTACCATTGAGTAGTTTCGTTATTGCATCACATAATTGCTGGCTGAAATTCGTCAACTTCGCACATACTTATTTTCTCAGTCATTTATTTTACTGCCGATCTTTTTACAAGGAATGTGAAAAGAGTGCTACTTCCTTCACGAAGATCATGATGTTTTGGTAACCACTTTTATTTTTAAATGTCGATTTTTTTTTTGCGAATTTATTTAAGTGATCAGTGAACTTTAACAGGTGTGTAATTTTGCTTTACTATGGAATTAACATTTAACCTGTTGATGATTTGGTTACTAAACAAAAACGCTTAACCTGTCGTGTGCAGTGTAGTATTTGTTTATTATAGAGAGATATATTTTACAGCTTTTGCGTTAAACTAAAATCAAAGGTTAAATACATAGCCAGCACAGGGTGCTTACCATTTGCATGAAGAATCCGGTTGGTGAGACCGTTGCATAATGTAAGCGATTTTCCGAATTTAGCGACTAACCGGAGGAGATTGTGCTTTCCATTTAGCTACAAGACGTTCAGTTTCGCTCGCCCCTTCAGAAAGGGCCTGGAAACGGAAGATTTGTTAAATGGTAAGGAAGTTCCCGACGTTTCGTTCCGAACGGAAAAAGAGGACTACCTCTGGAGGTTGTCCACAATTTCCGAACGGATTTTCCGGAAAGGTACCTTTCCATTTGACTTCAAACCGAAGTTTCCGGAATTTTTGGCTAAATGGTAAGCACCCAGTAACATCTCCAGGCGCAAAAAAAAAAATTATTCGTCTGACTTTTGATGACTCACAAAATCACAAGGAAAAAAAGTAAACCGAAAATAAGGAACTCAGAGGAGCAATCAAATTGATACAACCAGTGCTAAGCGCGGGAAAATACAGGTACCAAGCGCGGAAAAATAATCAAACCGATCGATGTCAAGCGCGGGAAAACAGACGTAATACAGGCCACGAGTGGTATTGGATTTACTGCCGATTGGTTCATAAACAGAATCATTTGATTGGTCTAAAACGACCAATCTAAAAAGCAAATCGAAAACCTTCTGTAGCGTGATAAATCCATCAACACCTTATGCAACCTTTGTCGAAAACACGGGTCGTTCATAGATGTTACGTAGCGTTGTATTTTATAAACATGTTTTATGTTGCAATCCCAATACTTGCCTTAGCAGCATGGCAATCACGTCACTGTACAGCGGACGAACTGAATTACGCTTTAAATTTAATAAACCGCAATTAAAATAATATTTTACTAAGGAAGAGAAAACCAAAGAAGTGATACTATAAGAAAAAGGATGACTATTGAATCACCACCTGTCCGCCTTAGCCCGGAGTAGTTACAGATTATGCAACTTGGATTATTTGGAAACGTTCTTTAACGATAAGATTGAGTTAAACACATACCCTGCGCAGCGCTTAAAAAGGAAAGTTGCTTTAAGATTTCACTGGACCGCTAAAAAGTGTTGATTGCTTGTGGAAATTATAATATTGACATTCGTTCACATTGGGTTGTTTCTTTAACACTTGAATTAAACGATCAAGTAGAAAAATAATTTTATTTTCTTTTATGTTATACGTCTTTGGTTTGATCTATATCGAATCTATACAAAATAAACTGACTCTAATGAACACAAATGGACATTTTGGCCATATAGTTCTAAACGATCGCGATTTACTGCCTTGGACATAGGATGAAAGAAAAAAAGGTTATATAACAAGCGAAAGCAAGGCACGAAAGAGTCAGGCTTTTAGGACTCAAGCCAGTTTAGATAAAGCCTGTTTAATTCATTAATGTCGATCTGTTGGGTTTCTGCAATTAGGAAGGCAGCGATAGCCACGTGATGTGCTGATGGACTGCACGTGCCAATCGATCGAACTTAGTTTAATTTGAAATACCAACAGAAAGGTGCAAAAACATACTGAACGCTTAAAGAGTTCTGTTTCAATGTCAGTTTTTTTAAAAGTTCCTGTGCGCTAGAATCAGAATAAGTAATCCTTCATCTTGAATTGTCTTTTATGGAGAATCCGGTTTTACACCCGATCCACTCCCCGCGGCATCTCCAGTCACGGTATCTCCAATGGTGCCCGAGCCATGCGATGTATCGCTCTGCGACTGGGCACCAGAACCAGAACCTGTTTGTTCGGGAGCAGCCGCAGTTGACTGGGGCTTAGCTCTCTCGCCATCAACATGAACAGTGGGACTCGGCTTATTCTTCTCGCTGTCTTTTGAAACCGCGTTTCTCAATGCATCCTGGATGGCATTCTCTATGTCTGCCTTGAGATCCTTTAGAGCTGAAGTATCTGGCTTTGCTGGTGAATCGCTTGACTGTTCAGGGATGGGAAGAGCTGGTTTACCCACGGGTTGGGATGCCTGGAAAAAACACAAGAGGAGAGACCTTTAGATTCTACGACGCAGCCCTTCCCTAGATCCGCGAGTCGAATTTAACCCTTCTATAGAAAACAATACAACTTACTTGCCTATTATTATGTTTCCCACTCGTATTTCAGACATAATATGATATGGCCCAGATTAAAAGAGATCAGAGTGTTCTGCAGAGTATAAGAACCTAAAATAATAATTGTGTGATCTCTTTGAATACCTGTGGCGTCTTGTAGTCCTGTTGCTGTTTGTAATTTGTTTGTTCTTTGTGAGGATCTTCTTGGAATTGTTGTCGTTGTTCTTGTTGTAATTCCTGTTGGGGCTCTTGGAATTGCTGTTGCTGTTTTCGTTGTTGTGGTTGTTGTCTTAATTCCTGTTGAGGCTCTTGTTGGAATTGCTGTCGCTGTTCTCGTTGTTGTGGCGGTTGCCGTAATTTCTGTTGAGGCTCTTGTTGGAATTGTTGTCGCTGTGGCTGTTGTCTGAACTGCTGTTGTTGTTGTTGTTGTTGTTGTTGTTGTGGCGGTGGCTGTTGCCTAAATCGTGGTGGTTGTTGCTGCTTGTAATAATAACCTGCTCGATTGTTTACTTGCGCTGGTCCACTGTGCGGGCTGAACGCGGGTTTCCTCACGGTTGCGAGACGTTGAGCAGGTCTTCTCTGCTTTGCATGATGTCGTTTTCCACCACGAAACGTTTTACTTCTATAATACGGAATGCTGGCTACAGCTTTATAACCGTACGGACTTGCAAACTGACTCGGATAACCCCCGTATCCGGCCTGGGGATATGCACGGTTTATTTGTACATTCTGAGCTGCTAAAGCTTCGGGTCGATAATATCAGCGATAAGACTGTGGCTGAGCAAACGCGTTCACACCAGGACGAGGTGGTTGAGTAACCGCGCCTGCGAACCCTTGGGGACTGGGATTCACATTGGCTTTACCCACAGATGTCAGCTTAAGTCGGTATTCTTTAAGCCGGCGCTGATAATTCTTGTATGCTGCGATCATTTTAAGTTTGGCCCTATAAATGTCCAGTGATGCCAAGTTACCAAACTTGGACTGCAAAGAATCTGGGCTCGCTTGCTGCAGCGGAAGACTCGAGCCAAGAAACGCAGCAGTATTTGCAGGGTTTTGCGCATGCGCAGAGGAGCCATAAAAGGAATGCATAAGCGACGGGTTCTTGGCGTGCATATTTGCGTGATTCATAAACGTCGGTGCCACGGCCGCGGCGGGAGCGTGGACGGCGGAGGCATGGTGCGAGGGGAACACCTGAGCCTGAGGCTTGAAGTTAGCTGCCTGAGCAAGCGATAAAGGTTTTGGCACTCCACTAGTCAGCGGTGCATTCTGTCTGAAAGTCGATGCCACCGAGTCAACGTACTGCATCAGCGAGCCTGCGGAAATCATAGCAGTATAATAGTTTATTGTCTTATTGGGTATTTTGTGAACATTTCGTTACACAACATAGTGGTATTGTTGATAGTTTATAGAGAGCACGTTACAGGATCTGAGATCTGAGAGCCTACAACGCACTAACTCTTTAATAAGGACGTCTTGTCCCTCAAGTTCTCTTGTCGAATTCACGAGAGACCTTTACCAGGATAGATTACGGGTAGTTCCTCACCGTGGGCGAGCATGGGAGCGCGTGCGAAAGTCACTTTGCACAAGGAGACGTGACGGCGAGTGCCAATTTCAAGAACATAGAAAGAAAAACCTTTTTGAAAAACTTCTCACTTGAACAGTCCTGCAAAATATATGATTCAGTCTCGTAGACTATTAAGAGTTAAATTCGGTGTTAAGTTAAGCATAATTTTAAATTGTGTTAAATTTATTGCCTGATTATCAACGGGTAATTTGTAATCACCATTTGGCTGCATTTTAGTGTAAAGATAGGTCGCAGTGTATGGTAAGTCAAATTTTGTTGCAATTGGAACCCACAGAAACACTAAAAATGTTTGACAATGGCAAAATTCATTTCTGTGTTAGCGCAACGTGTCTTGTCATACTGGGACAGGAGAGGTCGAGGGAGGGGACAAAATGTGCGTTGAATTGAAAACTACATTTCCCTTCCTTTGCCAGTGAAGGTGTGCATGTAATTCTGTTTGACAAGATTAGAAACTCGTCAAAATCTTTTATTACTTACTTCTGTCTCGCTGTCCAACATAGTCGCCAACATATTGACCATATTTGAATAATTTGATGGTAGGGTAGCCTTGTATGTTGAATCGCTGACACAATTGCTTGCCGTCGTTAACACAATCTACCTGTTAAAAAAAGAAAAGGGCTTTTAACTCCTGGTCATTCCAAAGCAGCGAACACGGCATTTTCCTAAAATCTCCCGGCTCACAGAATTAAATTTTTATTGACAGAGGTAAACTTTCCTTTTCGCGAGTTCATAATAATCTGGTTTTTAGTCATCTTCGCTTTAGCGTTTTTTCATTGTAAGTGTACAGAGGCCTTTTGGCAAGCTCTTATATCTTGGTTTAGAAAACATAATTTTTGTGTAGACAACATAACGCTTACAACTATTATTCGGCGAGTTTAGAGAAAGTGAAGTGAATCACCTGATTCCGACTCATGGCAAAGTTTTTTATCCATAAATGCAAACTGCATAATATGAAAGCATCATTAATTGAAGGTTTTCGCAGCTAAGATTAAGATTTTTTATGACATAGAGCGACAAATAGCAGTCAAGCATAATAAGTTGACTAAACATTGCAATAAATGGGAAAATCTTTTAACTTATATTCGTGCTCAACCATAGGAAACATTTATTAATTTATTAATTATTTAACTTCCAATTTCGTTTCTTGATCACCCTGTATGTTTTGTTAGTATATGTGTGGATGTATGTAGATTTGCTTGTTTGTAAAGAAAATAAAAATTATTTAAATACAAAAAAAAATCCTCGTTATTAGTACAGTTTTGATGCCTGGCATATAAACGAAGCTGACAGAATCTCACCAGCCCCCCTCCCCCTTCCACCCTTTTACGCAGGCTAATCAATTCGCGCACAGGGAATCATGGTGTTCATTTTCGCGCGCCAAGTCTCGAAGATGTCATGCGCGTGATGAGTACAACTACCATAATTCCCTGCGCGCACGTCTTATCGAGGGAATCTGGGGTTTACAAAGCGCAGCTCACCTTAGCAAAAGCATACTCATTCTTAGTAGCGAGCTGATCTGCGGCTGCGTCCAACTCGGGACTTAGTTCCTGGCAATGTGTGCACCTAAAAAAATTGAAAATGAATAATTATCGTGGATGAAAGCCGAACGATGTAAGAGGCTGGAATACTTAGTGATAATCAAACAGAAAAAACTAAAACGAGAAAAACAGAAAAACTGTAAAATGAATGTTACGGGCAAATTAACAAAACCACCTAGCTTTAAAGCGTATTTATAAAAAACTAGGATAATCCGAGCGTCCTGATTGGCTACTTTAACAAAAAATATGTGCGGCAATTTTATTAAACTGCAAGTGCCTCTGCAGTGTTTCAGCAAGCAGAGCCATTTTTCAGGTTAGTTTTCGACCAATTACTAGATTCGAACTTGGAGAAGAGGGAAATTGGCAACATGATGACAGACAGACTCGTGACTCGTTCTCGATCAGTCACTTCTGAGATTGTTTTGGCATACATGTGGCCAAGAAGAACAGGGGTAGGCCTGCTATGAACAGAATTGTGGCAGGCGATCTAATCTATTTTATTGGTAAATGCCAAAAGTGTTAAAAATTGAGTTTACTGATCTAGCGGTTTAATGACTGAATGAGTACACGCCCTTCAACTGAGATCTAAATCAAAACATCAGTTCCCAAAACAAGGGCTGTTCAAACCTTGATCTGCTCTAGCTAAGCAAATGACTTTGTTGGAAGGTGGTAGATCAAGATAGTTTGTTCTTGTTTGCTAACAAGAACTGACGTTTTCGTTGAGAGATTTTGGTTTAGTTTGAATTCGTTTGAAGCACCTTTACAGTCCAGGTCTTACAGTGGATTTGCAATATCAAGTAACGCTTTACATTTGTCATATTTTTTTCGATAATTTCTGACTATACATCCGACAGAATTACGTTTTGCAAAAGGTTTTCCAAATAAATTTAAAACGTTTTGTTTCGTTGCAGGGTGTTTCTATACTGTCAATCAGATTCGCTGGTGCCTGCAATCATAACAACCCATGACAGCATTGTTGTATAAATGTTCAAGTCAGAACTATTTTCCACTCAGTTGTTGTCGAGGACGCCTTCAATTGATACATCCGGATAGAAGTTCGATGGAGTTAGGATCCAATGATTTGAATTTGAAGCCATTTTGATGTCCTGGTCGTTTTGAAAAATAAAATGTAGAACAATAAATGTTCCCGTGAATGTCTATTTTCAGGGTTTTAAAGCAAAAATATATATATGTATGCACACGGATCTACCTGTTGATTAACTTCCTGTTGACCGTCATCAGTCCAGTAGCCAAAGAGAAGCCTGATCTTTACGAAGACAATTTGTAATTATATATCAAACTCAAGGAATTATGAGGAACGATGTTTTATTATTATTTTAGAAATAAACCGCTGAAATGTAGCAGAATGCTGGTTTTCTTCCTCGGCGAGTCTGCTAGAGAGACAACAATATTGTATGATCTCTACCTCGCTAAATCGCGGATTCTTTAATTTTGAATCCGAATAAAATTCGAATTAAAACTTGGAAATATTATGAACGCCCTGAAAAACATATTG
Source organism: Blastomussa wellsi (assembly GCA_947652115.1). NCBI lineage: Eukaryota > Metazoa > Cnidaria > Anthozoa > Scleractinia > Plerogyridae > Blastomussa > Blastomussa wellsi. Next base: position 30,053,589 of record OX393563.1, on the reverse strand, counting down.
AGACCTCGTGTACAAAAAAAAGCAACAATCACTTGTACTCTAGGGTAACAACGCAGCCAAGCGTGAAGCGTTCTATTCAACAATGTCAATATTTGATTCAACTCACCACGGCGCGAAGAAATCAACAAGCATAATGTCCTTATCCCGGATGTAGTTCTCAAAATCGCGTTCGTTCAGATGATACACATTATTGGACCCAAGGCAGCCAGAAATACAAAGCAAAGCCAAAAAGGCGGAAAAAGACAGCATTTTGAAGACCTAACGGAGATAAACCGCTAGTGATCGCTGATTCCCGGGAATTATATCTCATCTGAAGGATGGGGAATTTCTATTGGCTGCGCGAATTTAGTCATTACTTATTTAAAGTAAATTACGTGAAGGAAAACAACCCGTCGACAAAGCAGAGATAAGATAAGTTTATTTTCACGACAAGCACACACCCTTATTATGGCATTTAACAAAAAATATTTACGTTTATTCATTAGCGCAAGGTTCAGAAATACACGTGAAATATTATCAGTGCTAACCCTGTTTCAAAACAAATGTCGCTGAAGTTTCGCCGTCTCGTGAAAAGTGCTGGGGTCATCGTCACAATAGAGTTTTCCTACAGGTCGTTTTCTCTCGCAGTTCTTAGATCACGCTCAGTTTTGTGTGGACTGCGAGTGAAAAATTGTTTATTCGGGCTCCTCCCGTTAATTTTAGATCAAAATGCTGGCGAATGAGAAATCAGTGGTATATTTTTATGCGTTTGGGAACAGCGCAGTCTAGTCGTTTTTTGGTACGAACCATTCTCGTCCCCAGAGCCGCTTGTCCCTGTTAGCCGGTTGAGCCTGTGCACGAGGAACAAGTGGATCTGCCCTGGGGACACATGATTTCATTGGCTAGAGGAGTCTGAAAGGGTGCCCAGCTCGCCACATGTTTAACTTGTCCTGGCCTTTCGAGGGACAGTGATTATTGCGAGAAAATCAAAAATAATTTAGTGAAGATACTTGTCATGCCTTAAGCGGCTTTCCCCTTAAAAGTTGCAATTGACAATTCGAAATTCACACGGCCCATATTGCAAGCATTATGTGAATTGTAAAACTTATGATCAACACGAAAATAAAGTTATTTTACCGCTAACGATTAACAGATTAAACCATGCTGTCTTATGTGAACGTGTTCTTGGGTTCACCTGGTTTCTCTATTGAATTTGTTACAATGGCTTCTTCAACAAAACAACACTAAGGTCAGTTAAGTATCCATTGTTTTATTTAACAATTCAAAATGTGAAGAGGTTAATGGAACAGGTTTAATTCCAGTGCGGAAAGCTGAAAAAGATGTGTCAATCTTGCACAAAAATTTTGCGTTGATTTGTTTTGGTTTTACGCAGTGCTTGCAAATTTGATGAACTGCATAATTGTAATACTCCGACCTGAGTTCGTTTTCCCAATAACTATGATATATAAGGGCCATAAACTCGCATAAAGTGGAAGTCAAATCAGTTCCACATAAACGCGGGCATTTAAAAATTTCTCTCTGGCTTCCCTTGCAAATCAGTGCCAATTTGACGTCTACACAGTACAATACACATTTTCAGTCTACAATTATTTTGTATTTTATCTGTGCATTTTAGGACAAGCGAATCGTGAAATTTGAACAAAAATAAAAATAGCGTTCCCTGCGCTTATCTGAATTCAGATTCCATATAATTTTGACAGTTAAGGCCCCAAAACCTCGATTGTTTATATCGTCAAGAGTTACAAGCAGATGCCTTTTCTTTCACCTCGGGTGACATCTTTTCCAATACCATCTTCAAGTGTTTGATCGCCTCGTGTGTAATCGGCTTGTTTGAGAAGAGTTCCTGGAAACTAGCCTTCATGGAACTGAGGGAAAATAAAGAAAAACAAAAAGGTTAAGGAATAAAGCTAGGAATATTTCTACTCCCCTGGAGTAGGGATGCTAGTCCATTGCAGGGTTACCCCCAGCATTACGTTGCCGGTACTCATTTATACACCTGGTTGAAGAGAAGCACTGTGAGAGTAAAGTGTCTTCCCAAGAACACAACGCAGTGACCCGGCCAGGGTTCGAACCCGGACCGTCCGATCCGGAGTCCAGCGCACTAACCATTAGGCCACTGCGCCTCTCACATGTAAAGAGAATACTGACTGACACAAAATCGGCGAGCTCTCTCTGTTATTAGAAAATGCCACGAGAAGCAAAACAGATTTTATCCCAAAATTATTAAACTACAGCTGAACCTGTCCTTACGGAAACGTCTTCAATACGGGCAAGGGACAATAAATCAAACATGGCCCCACAGAGCAAATACATATAAAATTAACCTCATTATCACTGCCTAGTAGCTGAAAAGCATTAAAAAAATACCCCATGAAAAATGCTGAAAGTGGAGTTTCAGAGCTTCCAAATTTCGGAATATTCTTGGGGGCAGGGGGCATTCCGTCAGCCCCATTCCAAACATCTCGCGTCTCGGCGATCGTATATTTTGCTTCGTCTACAATTAAAGTCTGGCTATGGCCCTGCTAAGGAACAGGGTTCCTACTCGGTTTTTAGCTTTTGAAATTCCCAGTTGATTTTTCCAAGACCTTTCCCACGACCTTTTACGTTTTCCATAACCTAAATAACTTTGGCCATTTTCTTCAAATTTTCTTCATATTTTTTCAATTTTGTTCACGAAAACAAAAACTGCCTAGCTTTTATTGTGCAATGAACATCATTTTCCATGACTTTCCATGACCCAAACTTAAATGCCATGACTTTCCAGGCCTGGAAAATGTATTTCTAAAATTCCATGACCGTTACGAACCCTGATTTAGGTATGTCGAAAAGGATAGATTGTACACTAAAACATGGCATTGTGAGACTAAATTTCACAGTTAATTTCAGCTACCCACCGTCTTGTGATGATCAAGTTCTCCAGTTCTCGTGATTTTTCGGCAGCCTGCTCGAGTATTTCATTGGGAATTCCTGCCAAGCGAGCAACATTTAATCCATAGCTTCTCGCCGCGGCTCCATTCACCAAGTGATACAAAAACGTAACTGACGGTACACTAGACGGTAGCTGATGCTCCTCAGTCTCCCCTCCCTCGGTACACTGTATGGCGCTCTGTTGATCATGCACCTCTTCGGACGTCATAAAAGCCATGTGATTGTTGGTAACTTGGTTCGGGAAGATGGTGTCCAGCTCTGCTAACGACGGGTAGTGTGTGACAAACAAAGTCAGGCTGGACACCTACAGGGAGAATAAACAAAGGAATATTTAGTGAAAAATCAGAGCAAGAAGCAGCACTATAGTCGCAACTATGGTCACAAAGCCGTGACAACCATCTACATCCGAATGTGGCGGTGTTATTTAACACAAAAAAGCAAAACCAAACGGTTATATAACACGATAGGCATTTGAGAAGACGAAAAAATAGCAAAGCTCGAGCCGCAGACGAGTGTTACTTTATTTCTCGAATGCATTCAAATGACTGGAGAGTTTTATGAAAGTGAATTGTTAACAAAAGACTTGGTCTGTACTGGAACATTCACAACGAGTTTTTTTCCGCCGATCAAGGTTCAAAGGATAAAGCGAAGGAAACAAATGAGACATGCATCTTACAGTACGGGCCGAAAAAAACGAGGCTAATAAGCTGTTTACTTTATCTCTCACTTCGGAAAAAGGAATACACGTCAAATTTCGCGGACCGCACTCCAAAACCCTGAAAACAATTTAGGGAAGAAGTTTTCCCAAGGCTTATCAGTACCCAAAGACACTGTAGCGCGTTCTACTATATCTGCAACACATACCTTGCTGATGAAGTGATGCAATGTGGCATAGGCAATGGCCGTGCCGTCGTGGGTACTAGTTCCCCGACCCAACTCATCCAGAATGACAAGTGACTTAGGAGTGGCCTGGGCAATTATATCAGAAGTTTCCTGCGATAACGACAGTTAATCACGTGTTAGAGAGGTTTCCAGTAAATGTCAACAGAACAACCACTGCCAACACAATATGGCCAAATACTGCAATGAAAGCTTGCACGCCGGACAATTTCGAGAACCCAATTCACGATTTGTTTGATTATATTTACCTGATAACCTTATTGGCTGAGAAAACGAGACGTTTGTTCCTATTGGTTCGACGAGTATTTGCGAACCAATCACACAGCTAGCTCAGCTAGCTCAGCAAACAAAAATTAAGATTAAAGCAAGTTGACAATCGATTGAATGGTGCTCTACAGTTGAAATAGTATTAAAAATAATTACCTGCAGTTCGACCATAAAAGTGCTCTGGCCTTTGTAAATATTGTCTGAAGCTCCCATTCTATCAACAAAAGGCAAACAATTGAAATCACGTTATATAAAATGCTTGCAATGCATGAAAGTTGTAAAATGTCAGTAGTTGTAAAGTGTCAATAGACCTTATTCACGATACCCACCATGTTTAGTTTTCACATTGTAATGCAAACCAGGCACGTGATATGTGAGGGGGCAAACAAGCCTAAATCGACAAATTTCAGCTGCTTTCTTATCATGTACTCTGAGAAATTTTTTCATAGCCATGCTTTGGTTTCTGTTTTGTGGTTTAAATATTCTAAGTTTAACGCAATTTTGACACTTTATAAAAAAGAAAACGGCTTGCGTAGTTAATAAGTCAAGGGATCGAGTAACTATTTCAAACTAACCTTATAATGAAATCATTATTCCATAATTTGGCTCTCAAATGTGGCTTTACCGCAGATACTTCACTACTTAGACCGTCCGATTTTACGAGAAACGGCATCATTTCAGCGTTTGCCCCGTGGCAGACAACGTGGCTAATTAACAACTATTCCACGAGCGCGCGTTGGATATGAGATGGCGCGTAGCGCCGAGTTGGCTATAACCATCTCATTTCCAACAAGCGCGAGTGGAACAATTGTTTTATTAAAAACGCCCCAAAAATATTGCACAAACATTGCAAAAATGCATTCTTTTACGCGTACATGTACCTTTTTGGTAGGTCAATGGAAAATGAGCTCATATACTAGTCTCTCAACCAATCAAAACTCAGGAAATGCAATGTACCATAGCTAGTTTTTAATAATTTGCGCTACAATATGAAAACCATCATGGCTATTTGTACCTGGTAAAAACCGCATCTAGAAGTCCAACCTGTGCTTCCTCGGCTGGCACAAACGAGCCGACCTGGGCCAGAATAGCAATCAAGGCAACCTGTGTGGGGTACTGTAAGTCAGGTTTTGGCTTGACGGCATGTAATTACATTGAAAGTAATCAGAAACGGCATCACTAATCTGAAACTAACCTTGAAAACCTACAGTTGCCAAACACTGAAATGATCGTTCGTTCGATCGTTCGAAGGTGGGTCAATGATCAGTCGGTTGTTCGTTCAGTTCGTCGTTCTTTAGTAGCCAATAAGTGAAAGATGAAACTGATATTGGTTTAGTGTTCAGATTCGCACCTGTTTTATGTAAGAACTCTTGCCGCCCATATTTGGTCCGGTGATAATCATGCAACGATTACTGTTTACCTGCAACGGAACCAAAATACAATCTTCACAATCAGAACACAACCACAAGTGCAATTTGTTAACTTGAAACTTTTCTGGCTGTCAAAGTATTTTTAAAACACATTTCTGTCTCGATAAGTGTAGATCTTTTATTAGCCATGTCGATCGCAATAAATTAACTCGTTTCTGCAAAATTCATTTACAAACCATCGAAAAGTTCAAAAAAGTTCATTAACTGAAGGAAAGAAATTCCAGACGTAATCAAGAAAAAAGCATAGTTAATATTGGCGAAGATTTGGACGGATTAAAGACAAAAAATATCAAAACCTCGACGAGATACACTCGGCGATAAGTCGCGGGGACAAGTTTTGGTCGCTGAGACAGAATTTTGTCTCTGCGGTGGCAACGACTTGTTTGGAAGCAGTACACACGGAGCGATTTGCCGAAGCGCACAGAGCGTTTGATAGTTACTGTTATGCCGGAACGGATCAACTGCATTCACTTACATCCATGTGTGTATCATTCGGGACAAACTGTTTATTCTCTGGCAGAAGGGAATCTAATACAGGGTGTCGTCCTTGTTTGATGTGAATGTGCGCTTCAGAGTCTTTCACAGTAGGCCTAGAATGATACAATGAAGACATGACAGGCGGTTGGTAAAACAACAATATTTAGTATCGGTATGCTATATAAAGAATATAGCATTCGTAAAGTTTCCCTACGTGAATGATTCATAGCTCTTGGTTTGTTAACATCAATTATATAATAACAAAATCAATGCGCGCACTCTGATTGGTCAATCAGCTATGGTTTATTGTGCCGGTAAACCCACGGAAAAATCGCACGTCTTCTGAATTATTATAAAAAAGCAATGGACCACACTCTAAAAATTTGTAAATCACTCGCCTGCGGCTCGTGATTTACAAACTTTTCTCGTGTTCTCCCTAACATCCCGCGTGGGTTATTACCCCTATAAACCCATAGAAAGTGTGGTCTATTGCTTAAATATAGCACGATTAGAAGTCTGGCCGAGTAAGGGCATCAGTCTGGTAACCAACAAACCCAAGTTTGCAGCAGTTGGATAAGAAATTAATTGAATTCCGATTCAAAATAGAAGTGTTTACTTCAAGATGAATGACTAACGGTTGAAGTTTATTTAAGAAGGAATCTTTCTTGAACCATAAACACACAGAAATGAGGTGATTTTATCGTGTACAAACAAAATCAATTTAATTATTACTTGCGAACCTGTAAATGAGCAAATCCCTGAAAATACTGAACACATTTAAAGAGTAGCTGTTTGTTTGCACCGAGCTTAAGAAAGGGATGACTTACGATAACAGGTTTAGAAAGGTCTGAAAAAGTAAATAAACTCTTGCAGTCAACAGGCATTTATATCTAAGACACAAATGAAGACGAAATGAATTGGAAAGATAGTCAAATTTCAAACCGACTTTTTACTCTACACTCGCCTTTTCGTCGTTTATAGCAACGGAATTATTGCTACGACGTCTTACTTTGTTTGTGTTGAACTAGCGCAACGACTGTACACCATATTCAGTATTCAGTGTGGAGAAAGTGGTCGAATTCTTTGAGAATAAGAATGGGATAGCGGCTGTCAAACGGATCGAACAAGCCAGTAAGTAAATGACCCCGTGAACGGACGGACGAGGAAAGTTGCCGCCGAAACGAATGAACGAACGGACGAACCGACGGGACGGACGGTCGAAACAACAGTTGTTTTGAGCCGAATACGAATAGAATTCCCGACAAGTCGAGCTTGCAGAGGGCGGAGAGCAACGCTGGGGTCTACTGCTAAACCGGAAACGAGAAGCGAACGACTGACACTTCTGATTTCAAACAAGTTTTTAGCTTCCTTTAGTTTATTTTTTAGTTTTTATTTGCAGGAGTTAACTTATATATGGTCCACCACTTAAACTGCCTTTTCAGAGTGTACGTATTGTTTTACTCATTTGTTTGAAAGATGTACCTGGTGAAACCCGGTTGCTTTGCTACAGAGGCCAAGGAAAACAAACAGTCGAGTGTAGCGATGAGATGTACAGCCCGGCGATATCTGGAAAAACCTTCTGCGAACAGCCCAAGGAATTCTATCCACGCCTCTTGACATGTGATTGACAGCTGTTCTCGCCACTGGCAGAGAAGTTTGAACTTGTCCTCAACGAATGGCGTCCTGAACCTTGACACTTGCTTGGTGCTGAAAGCAAATGATCAAAATCCGATTTCCAGTTACAATATCGATACAATATACACTGCAAGAGCGAAAGTCGAAAATCAGAGGAATCGGAGTCGGAAAAAGAAACGTTTTGAGAACATTTCTATTTTCGTCGGATTCCGCTCACGATTCCGTCGCTTATTATCCATGCAATGAAATCTACAAAACGTTAGAGTCGCAGGCACAAACGGAAGAATAGACCGACCACACTCTGACTGCTTGGTTCAGGCACTCCGAGTACTTTTTTTCTGCTCGCGACTTCGAAAATCAAGTTTTCGACAGAGAGTAATAAGCGGAATTGGCCGTTGGCCGGTTTTATTTTCAACTAGATTGTAAAGCTTTGTGCTTCTGGTTACAATTCTAACTCCGACTCCATCACTATTGAAAACCAACCTTAAAAGAGCGAAATTACTGCAGAATTCTTGTATTGATAACAAGAGAAATTAAGCGCCCATGACGGTATATTGTTGCACTTACTCCAGTAAAAAGCCAAATCATTTAAAACTTACGCGCTTATTTTGATCCAGTCACCAGGCACCCCCTTCAGATTTGTATTCCTCACTTCAATCAAGAACTGAAAACACAGGATTTAACTTGTTTTTACCATTCTCTATGAGATATACAGAAGGCTGTTTTAACAGCACGAGACGTGGTTGATACTGTCAACAACTTTTCAATGGGTTCTACAAGTTCATAAGCCAATGACTCAACACTGCAGATTGCAACCAGATTTCTACTAGAGCGGATGCATCTGAAAGTTTTCTTATGGACTGGGTTTGAGTTGCTGCCATCGCAAATGCCAGTCAGATTCTCACTGGTTCACTTAGGCAGTCAACTGCTCTCTCTTCATTCTAAGATTTGAGTGGTTGAATAACTCGGAAACCATCTGTAATGGCGTGAATCAAAACCCCGGGGGGGGGGGGTACTCCCCTATAAAAATGACGGGGGTGCTCGTCGTACCTTTTAGGGGGTAAAATTTGTGAATTGGTACCGCTTAGGGTGCAAAAATCTAAAATGACCGCCGCTTAAGATGTTGTGGTACCTTTTAGGGGCCTTCCGTATAGGCCCGCATTTGTTTTACAAAAGAAAAATAAGAAAAATGGTACCTTTTAGGGGTAAAAATTACTCTGAGCCACGCCCACAAAATGAGATTCTGGTACCTTTTAGGGGTGTTTTCGAAAATTTCCGACGAGCACCCCCGTCATTTTCATACGGGAGTACCCCCCCCGGGATCAAAACCTTTGTAAAAATCGCAAATGCAATGGCGCGGCATTCATAAGCTCGAGAAATGAACATCGCAGTGAATTTTCCAAATAAGCAACTGGAAATTAAAGGGCCCTGGTCAGCCACACCTTTGTTATTGTTTACATGTGAGAATTTCAGTATTATATTTTACGCGGATCGTGTAGAAACGAAAGAATACATTTGAGAAACTTGCTAAAGGTAATTTAAACATTTCCGGTAACCTAGCCTACAACAATACAATACGTTTGCGCTTCACCATACAATTTCTATAATTTCGATGCCATCGAAAATGGCGGAGGCTGACTAGGGCCCTTTAAAGAAGCCTGAAAAAAAGTCAGGGTCGAAGCCAGGACCTCAGCGAGACCGGTGCAATGTTCTACCAACTGAGCTATGAAGCCACACATTGGGAGCAAGGAATGAAACACTGATCAAATTTAACAGAAATACCTCATTTCCTGCTACACTACAGTAATCCAGTGATGGATGCCGCAAAATCTGTCTAAACTCAGAACGATGGCTTTTTAAGTCTGCTAGAATCCTTTCGATTTCCTAATTTGTAGAGAAACAAAACATATACCGACTTTATTACATAAAATCTTGGCAACACGTTTATTTTTCGATTTTGGAGGTCGTATATTTTGCGACACTTAATTAACTTCGCGATTTTGCGAAAACGTCGTATCTCAGTAAACTTACTTAAATTTCGTGATTTTACTACCATGAAAAGTTTGTCCATTGCCTTGATAATATGTTACACATATCTTGAATTACGATAAAACGACTTTAGTCAGGAACATCAACAATAACAAAAAACAAGCTCATTTCGTCAACAGTACAAACAACAAAACAAATCTGAGAAGCTGTTCATGTCCAAAGCTAATAACGTTGAGACTAAAAACGGCCAAAATTTAAGATCATTCTAAGAACGTATGTGGATGTGAAATCTGGGTAAGAAATGTTTCAAGATAGGAAAATATACGTTAGATGACTGCACAGACATAATAAACATCTTTTTAACAACCTCTACAGAATATAGAAATCTTATTATTCTGCTCACCTGGTTACATTTCATTATGTCAGGGAACTTTGTCTGGTCACAAAACAACTTCGTTTTATCACCTTCCCTAAAGGGTTACAGAATTGTGAAAAATGTCAATTAATTTGCATCACCATGGCTTCAAACGCCTTGCATAGAGCCCATGGCAAGACAACTTCTAAATTAAAGTATCCCTGGCCCTTTTAAGATCTAGCGAACACATTCCAATTAAACAAAACCTTAACAATACAACACTATACAGTGCAATGCAAAGCAATATAATGCCACGTAAATGCAAAATGTGTTAGTTTACTTGGCAGCCTTTTCATCAATCAGTTTTAGATAATCTCCAACATCATCCAGATAGTTTGGAACCTAAAAGAATAAAACAATGTTTGTAGGCTTTTAAAATAATACCTACTGTACAATTCCTGACAATTCTAAAGCCACCCTAATTTTCTAATATCCAGACAAGATTTATTTAAAACATGTTATATAAATTCTCCACTCTGCCAATCTCCCTGCCCCACCCCCTTGTTCAGTGTCACAAGAAATTATACACAGACCTGTAAAAAGATAGGAGGTAACTTTTAACAGCAAATAATCCCCTTTCACTGTTTTAAACAAGATTTCATTTAGAGTGCAAATGTGTCATGATGTGTGCAAAAAACAGGTGTAATAGAACTTCTAACAGTGTATTGCCAGCACGGCAATAAGCCAGTGGAATTGAATGAATCTGGCTATATACAAAAAGGGTTGTCAAAATAAGCCGGCAACTGGCGCATTTCACCGACTATTCCGAATACTGCGCTGGCTACTCTGAATGTTAGTAGGCCAGTTTCTGAGCATGATATTGGAGAAATGAAATGGAAATAGCAACCTACTGACAACGCTGTACAAATTATGATTCAATGTATCAAGCCATATAAAACTTTACACAAGAATAAATTTTCTGTACCTCAGTGAAGACATTCCTCAGTAATGGCGATTCCATTTTGCCTGTAGCTATGTCCTTGTTTGACTGAAGGTGTTTAGTGAGCTTTACCAGGGATTTCACTATTGCTACAAACTCTGCTGGTGTGCACTGTAACAAACACAAACAACCTTCAGCTGGCATAAGAATCCTGCATTTTCCGAAAGACTCCAAGATGCTCAAAACATTTATAATAGTATTGTAGGAGACCCTGCAATTATTGATCCAATATTATAAGCAATGTGTGCATAGGGTGCAATGCATGCATAGCACTTTGTAGCTATGCACCCTATTTGCATGCAGTGCGGACCTGTGATGCAGTAGCCATTTGTACGCATTGCGTGCCGATGGTATAAAATACTAGGCCTGTAATGCATGTAAAGAGAGGGGACATGCATACCACTGTAGATGGGGTCAAGGAAAAATCGTTGGAAATTAAGTCTGGTAAATACTATGAGGAATTTTATGAACAGCACTAAAAGGCTCGCTAGTAAAAAGGATTTGGCAAAGAGGAACATGCAACTAACCTTCTTATGGTAAATGGTGCATAATCCTCGTTCCAAGTCAGGTAGCTGAGTCAAGAGGCCCTTTAATGATGATAAACACGAGGCAAAGGGACTGCACAGCTCTGAGACAGCATCTAGTCTTCTATCAATCTCTCTGGCAAAGAGATTTTCCTGTTAATATACATGCACAGGTATATGGCTATTTCTTTGCCCTGTTGCTGTGCCCTTGCGACCCCCAGAGCTGTGCTGGCAGGAGCTTTGTGCGCCAGTGACAGGTTCAACTATGCCAGATTTGTCTGCAGGAGGGGTCAGAGAAAACAGCGCCCTGGTTGATGGTTGGGCATGAAGGCAGCAACTCATCTCTGTAAACAGGGCTCGACACCAACTTTTCAACTTACTAGCCTAGTGGCTAGTGATAACTTAGATGTTACTTGCCAAAACAAAAATGTACTAGTCCAGCGTGTGTTGATGTTGGCAAAACAGCAGAATTACTAGCAAGGCTTGAAACTACAATGCAGACAATTCTCTTGAGTTCATAACTTAAAGTAATAATCCAGTTCCAATAATAAATCAACAACTTTTGTGGCACATGGCCCGGTGAATGAAATGAAATGAAATTCTTACCTTGTTTTCGAGCAAACTGTTTGTCTTGCTTGAGGAAAGACAGAAGCTTCTTCGGCCAATTTCATTTTGTTTACTAGCCAAAGTGGCTAGTGGAAATAGAAAACCTACTAGCCAAAACTGAATTTCTACTAGTCTGTGGCTAGTTGGCCACCGTTAGTGTCGAGCCCTGGTAAAACCTTTTTCCAACTTCCAAAACGTCAACTAATTTCTCGAGTTAACCAGTTCTGAGAGGAAAGAAGGCCACCTTTAGAGAGTAGTAGGATGGGATGAATGGAAAGCTGGAGTGCCCAATATCAATATTCACAGGCAAAATGTTGTACCTGACATCACATAATGGCTGTGAAATCCATTTCTTTAAAAGCCTTCGGCCAAAGGCTGTCGTGGTGTGGTTAATGATCCAGAATAAGGAAGATTTTTCACTTCCGTTAGTCTGTAAATAATATAATATTAAAATTAATGATAAAACTGCCAGGGAATGCAATCTATACACAATGTAACTGAACACAAATGCAAAGAAATTCCAGAAAAAACTGAGCTGGTTTTTACAGAAGCTATAATTTAGTATGACACTGCTCCAATACACTGCTGTGATTTTACTATCAACTAGAAACTATACAACCAGTGGAATCAACGCCTGATAGTGAGCTCTGTCTACACCAAAATGTTGTCATATTTCTTTGGACCATGTATTATTCACGGGCTGTGATCTTTTGCTTACAATAAATTTTATCCTAATGTAACACAAGGTAGAAAAATAAGATTACTGTGGCAGGGAACAAAATTTGGAAATAGTTATTACTTATTTTCCCCCCACAGAGTAGCACTCTATAAAATCTGTATTTTAGGTACCTGGTTCTTGAATATTTCTAAGTTCCTCAGAGTCTGCCCACTTAATTTCACACATTTTTTTTGAATGGAGAACCTAGAAAGGTTACTGAAAATAAAGGATAATATTAATCTTAATAATGTTTGCATCATATCTCTTTAAAGAGGTGCATCATATGGCTTTATAAAAGAGGTGCACATTAGAGAGGGTGGATCATGCTGTTGCAGGGAATAATTTCCATACAGTCATGTACCTACTCCAAGGAAAGTTGCTGAAGATTTTAAGGGTGGGGTGGGGGGGGGGGGGGGGAGTCAGCCAAGCCAAAGGTTTCAAAATGGATTTTAAGTTTGAATACAAACTGGAATTTCCAGAGGGGCCTCAACCGAAAAACCTTCCATGCAAGTGGTATCAGTGGATATTTTTTGAACAAGCACGTAAAGTTGAAGTTGAAGTTTGAAGTTGAAAAAAACATTTCACTGTTCTTATCTCATATGTCTAATCTGGTGAGAGATACAGTGGCTTAATGGTTATTGCACTGGACTCGGGATTGAAAGGTTCAAGTATGAGCCCTGGCCAGGAACACTGTGTTGTGTTCTTGGGCAAGATACTTTATTCTCACAGTGAGTTTGGCACAAGAAGCTATGCACCAGGTCGGCTAAAGTGTTTGCTTTTTAATTTACCTTGTTAATCTGAGAATTTTTTCTAGCTTGAAGTCTTTGAGGTAGCGGATAAGTGCTGAAAGACATGTCTGCACTGATTTGGGTAACTTGAGGATTATTTCCAAGGCTGAGCATTTTTCTTGCTCATATGAGTCTCTTGTGATGTGCACTTTGCATATTTCCTCATTTCTCACAGGCTTCTGATCTTCATAGAATTCAGTGATATGGTTCAGGGTTGCCGAGTCATCAAACAGTTGACAAGGCATTCTTTCAAGTCTGATACTGTCCTCTGGTCTGCAAAATATGAAATTAAATCATGTTACATACCCATAATACGTGTGTTGGTAGTTGATGGCAGATGTGCTGAGGATGAATGCAAATGAAAACCTTGAAATAGCAAGCACTTGGATTCCAGGAGGCAAACACCAAAGAGACGGGCCTAAAGGGACATGGACAATAACAGTAGAGAGGGAAAGGGTGGCGTATGGATTCAAAGGCTGGTTTGACACTAGGGCTTGACGTGTGAGAAGAGACTAAGAAGCATGGAGGGAAACTGAGCAAAGACTGTTTGGCCCAATTTGTCAACAAGAGGAACAAAAGTCAAGATGACGATCTTTGCTGAAATATACTGCTAAATTCCTGTTATAAGCCCTGGGCTTATACAACTTCGAAAGTGATTTTGTTTGGGGTTATAAACAGAGGGGCTTATATATCCGGGGGGACTGCTGGGGAGCTTAAAGCAGAATAAGAAAATATGTTTTGAAATGAACCACAGCAGTGTTGATGGAAATATGAGGCACAGAGTGCATTGTATGGACCATCTCCATAAATCATGTTCACTAACAGAGCTCTTTAAGGTGATTCCTTAGAAATGAAAGTTATCCAACGATTTTTTTTTTTCCCTGAATGTTCCCTTCCAAGCACTGTTTCGAAAAATACAATAGAAAAGGTAGGTCACTGAGCTCACAAAAGAGATATGATGGGCCAATCTTACCCCATTTATGCTAATCATGAGCGCTATTTTATCGTTTCACGGTAAATTTTGCAGTAGCTAAAAGGACAGATTATTAACCGAATACTTGGCAAAAAACCTGATAGCTAATAATTCTCAATTATATGGAACAATTTAAATGATTATTTATGGCAAAAATCAGACAAATTTAAATGATACTGACACAAAACGGGTCACCGTGCTTGTTTACGAGAAAAAAGATTTATCTCGCTCATGAGCCATATTGTTCATGTGCGTATGCTGCGTGCGCTAATTGCACGTAAAATTCTGCGCAGTAAAGATGTGCAATGCAATACCGAGGAATCACCTTAATCGTTATATTGATGCCTGTAGATGACATGTTATGCACAGTAACGCTTTCCACAGTAAAACATTGAAAATTTGCTCTAATGACGTTTAACAAGATTTTAATATCAGGATGGACAGTATTATAATTAAAAGTAACTGTTCTGCAATCTTTCCTAATTTTGTCTGACGTAGTACAGTGTTCTGTGAGAGTACTCAATCTTAAGAAAACAAGGAAAATATAACCGGAGCGGGCTTATAAGCAGGGGGGCTAATAACTGGAATTTTACGGTATGTGCAAGTTCTCTCATTGGCTAATAGATGTGTTTACATGAAAGTATGTAGACAGCATTGTGACATTTTAGATTTGCACATATTTTTGAGAAATATGTTATATGACAAGTCATGTGTCAATATTTTGTTGAAATATAAATCTAACATTTTTCAAAAGGAGAAACTTGGAGATTGTAAAATCTCTGTTAAACAATGAAAGGCAAACCTTTGAACCCTTGTAACATAATCCCTGATAAAGTTTTCTGTTCGTACAGTTAGGGATTCTGGAAGAAGTAATTCCTCTGGGCTGATGTGCTCAAAATGAGATTCCAGCTCCGTGTAACTTGGTCCATCTTCAAATTCATCATAGATGAGATCACCAGTGGAGGGTTGAACAGCCTGCAAAAAATAAACCCACCTCGAGTTTTTTTTTGTTATCTATCTTTTTTGAAGGGAGAAGAGGTACTACTTGTGTCCAAGGAAGCATTTTTATGGGTTAACTGGTAAGTTTAAGATTAGCATTTTGAAATTGAAATTGAGTTGAGGTGCTTTGGAGTTTTACATTTTATAGGCATTATGGAGGTGTCAGTTGTTAGTACCACAGCATTTTTGTCTTGTGTCCCCAGGGATCATACCATCAGTAGTGCTAAAAATATGTAAATTATTGCATGATTGAGAGGGCATAATAATATTATTATCAGAATGCTTATCCCAGTTGGGATTATAAAATATAGAGAGAGCTTACCACTAAACCAAAGATTTTCTTGTCACTACTTGACAATGTCTTTGAGTCCTGTGTATCAACTTCAACGAGACACATAAGATATCCACTCCCCATCTCTACAGAATCTACTTCATCCAAATCTTCTGCTGTCTTCATATCTTAAAATTGTAAAATTAAGGCCAATGCAGGAGATCGACATCAGGGGTTTAAAGACAAGCCAGCGACCACCAGAGTTATGCTTGCCTGGTTACTTGGTTATGCCATCAGTTATTCTGGTCATAGCAATCAGCTCACAAAAATACAATTCAACATTTCACAGCTTTTACTATTCCATAGGTGATGCCTACTTTGAAGTTGACCTTTACAAAAATATCACATAAAAAAAATGTCTAAATATCCCAAAACATTTTTCTAAATACCTGAAAAATCCTCTAAACATCTCAAAATAATGAATTCCTTAGGCCAAAATTTTCCCCAGCAGGAGCTGAAAAGTATGTCAGATATTGTCTACACTAGTATTATGGACATAAAGCAACTTTTACTGGAAAATGGTTGCTTAAGCGATATGGAATACATTCTTCAAGTGGGAAACCGCTGAACTAGATTATTTCTAGCATAGAATGATAGAAATGTTTTTCCTGCCATCTGAGCTTGCGAAAGAGGCAGGAAACGAAGTTCTCTCACACTGAATGGGGACCTGTGTACGAGCCAGGATGTTGGTTTCACACTTGGTCACATGATTCAGTTTTTCTTTTCTTGACGGACAGTGCAACAGTTTTCCCACCCTCCCACCCCTTAGTGAGTTCTTGTCTAAAGTGCATAGAAGTGTATCAACATTTTGTTAGGTAGTTTTTCCCGTTGTTGACTCAGATTCTGTTATCGTGATGTTGATAGAAATCTTGTCAATAAAGTGCTGTTGCATTGTCTGGGGCAGATAAATGGTATTCAGTGTGTGAGAACTGAGTATTCTATCTATCAAGAAAACAGCAAGGAAAAGCTGGAAAACAGCCAAAAAAAGCTATAAATTTTTCTTAATATCTCAAAATTTTCTAAATATCTTAACACTTTCTAAATATTTCATAAACTTCTAAATATCTCAAAAAATATCCAGATATTTGTGTAAAGGCCTACTTTGAAGTATATATCGGCAGACAATTCAGCAGTAGTGTAAGTCAATATGCCAGCTGACATGTTGATCGATAAGCCACCATCATTCAGACGATACTCTACCAACACTTGACTGATTCTCTACCATCACTATTATTACTGAGTTATAGCATTCTACGTTTTTTTTTCTCGTTTGCATTGCCCACTACACTGACCGCCATTTGAATGATAATTTATTTGAAATCGCTTAGGGCAACCGTGTTAAACAGAGGATATGGCCGATTCACATGTAAAACAGAAAGTTAACAAAATACAATATACCACCGATAGTTGACTGATATACTGCTGAGAGTTTATCATATCAAAACGGTCGAGGCATCAACCGAGTGTTGACCAATATACTGACAAGTGCCGACAACTGACATGTCGACCAAGTATCGGCTGACAGACCGTCTTACATTGGTAGATATGTCGATCAACATGTCTGCTGACACACCAGTATCCAGTATCGGTTAACATATCAGCTGTCATGTTAACCGACATATTAACTGACTCGCAGTACATGGCCGATAGTATTGGTATTTAATTGGTCGATACTCACACAGCAGGTGCCTAAAGTACACATGATCCCAAAAAGATACCTTCACCAACTAATGTCGTCTTTGTATACAGTGCTTGCAGCTCTCTGGTGAAAACTTTGCTCTTGTTTTCTCCAGCCGCTTTTAATGCAGCTGTTTCTGTTTGCTTCACAACTCCAACTTTATAACCTTTACAAACCAACCTAAAGAGAGCAAATAATCTCTAGTGACTTAATGGATTAGATGTCTGCAAAGAAACTTCAAGTATGGAAGAAGCCTAAGAGACCCAAGTGTAGACTGCAAAACATGACGGTATGACTCAGAAGTGACTTTAGTTTAATTGTATTGGCTTAACAGGACTGAACTTTTTAAGTTTCTGTTCCCAAGACGCTTTCAGCCAGGATTCGAAAAGTGGCCGTCCAAAATGCGCTATGGGGCCTGCTAAAATGAACAATTTATAAAGCAACATATGGAAAATAAAACAATTTTCTTTAAAAACTGGCCATCCACAGGACGCCTTGACAGTCATCTGGCTAAAAGCCTGGTTCTCTGAACACTTTCCCTGGAGTGAGAGTCCAACAGGTTGTGCCCACCATTTTGTCAGGTTGTACCAGTGTGAAAGATGAAGTGTATGACACAAAAACCGTGGCACAACAAGGTGGCCAAGGCTTGATCATCTGGCAGAGTCTGATGCACTAGCCATCTAAAATGGTTGACCCGAGGTTTGAAAAAGTGTTGTCCAGTCATCCGGGACTAGTAGCTTAAGTTTACATTCTTACTTGTCCAATGACCAGGCAGGTAATCAAGTCACTTGCTGCCATTTAGAGATTCCCACGTTACCAGTATCCTGCACAGGGTCTAAGTAATGGCCAAGTTTAAAGTGCATTTTCAAAATTGAAATCATCACGAACAGGTGAGCCTTGGGAAGATGCCAGAAAGGAACGGAGGAGTAACAGAGTGGAGAAACTAACTGACCCCCAATGCTTGCACATGTTCAAGCCCTTGGCAGGGTTCATGTTTAACGTAGCCTAAATGATTTAATTACCTTTTGACATGAACATGGAGTCTGTGTGTAGGTATACTTGCTGTGTTAAAATTATGATCCATATGACACACAATGTTCAGCTCCTTAGCAGCAATCTGAACAGTGTGAAAGACGATAATTATATATAAATTAAACAGTCCATATGTGAAGTGGCCCAAACAAAAGCTAATATATGTCATTCATAATTATTACTTTGCTACCTAACCACTTTACTACCATGTTGTATGTCGCCCAGCAATTTTGACTGCAGGAAACAATTCACAAAGTCGACTCAGGATCTGAAGATTTACATTTTGCAATGATTGGGGTAGCAATGCCACAGAGAATATTTTATGCCCTGTCTACATAATACTACACTAATTAGCAGCATGTTATACATGCACTTTTCTCGTAGCTTGATGTAAAAAGCTTGAGATGTCAGTTGTAAGAAACATTGCTTCCTGGATGCATATCCAAGTTGCTTCATCAGGGCTTCACATGCTGTTCCATTCGCATGCAGAAGGGCAGGTACAGCTTCACCTGTTTGGCACGGTGCCTGCCCCGCCTGGGCGTTCTTGATGCCTTACCTCATCTTATTGAAGGCACTTTACCCAAGCTCATCTCTTTCTGACAAGTTTAAAGAAGATTTATTAATGGCTCAAATGCCGCAGCAACTGTCTGTGCCCTAAGAGGTGTCTGACTTGAAGAAGAATAAAGTGAAGACCTTGTCACACTAAGTGCAGCTGCCGTGCATGGGCTTGAGTCTAACTTAGCCTAAATTTCAATTAGCTACATGTACATTTACATCTGGAAGCTGTAGTTACATCAGGTAACATTAATTCTTAAAGGATTACCTCAGCATCCTCTCCAAAAAATCTGTACCTATATCCACACTCCACAAGTAGAATGACGTCAGAGTATTTAGATTTCACTTCAATAAACTGTAGTTCCAGCGGTGTGTATGCAGATTTGCTCCTGGAGTTAAAGGATTTCGAACCTTCTGTCTCATTCTTGCCTATGAAACCTTTGATCTTGCTGACTGATTTCACAGAAGGGCGTGAAGCACATGCAAATTTTGTCACATTGAAGTTTTCCTGTGGACTGCTACTGTAAATCTCCATTTCTTCTACATCGTCACCATCAACATCGATAGGACCATCACGACTCTTGCTATTGTTATCTTTATCCAACTTGTTATTTTCTTGGTGTTCAGAAACTGTATACACACTATTCTTCTTACCAACATTACCAGATAATGTATCCTTTGAATTTAAGTCATTTTTGAAACAGTTTAATTTAGCTATTGTGGAAGAACTTAACGTCT
Source organism: Blastomussa wellsi (assembly GCA_947652115.1). Classification (NCBI taxonomy): domain Eukaryota; kingdom Metazoa; phylum Cnidaria; class Anthozoa; order Scleractinia; family Plerogyridae; genus Blastomussa; species Blastomussa wellsi. The sequence goes on along the minus strand of OX393563.1, from coordinate 30,033,666 downwards.
CCTTGTTTGTTAGCGTCAAATGATCTTCATCCTGCCTTGACTGATCCAGATTAAGTCTTTGCTTTTTAGAATTCTGTATCCTGCAGTTATCATTTTCCTCAAAGTGAGATAAATTACTGGCAGGCCTCTGGTTGAAGTAAAAAATAATAAAATAAATAAATAAATAAATAACAAGGTTCTCCTGAAATTTTGAAGTAGAAGGAGAAGGGCAGGGAGTAAGCCGTCAGAGAAAAATTGTTTTAGTCGCCAGATTGCATTATAAGAGACACAGTTCATAGGCATACATGACGTATTATAAGGTTTGCAAATCATTATAGGGCGATGTCAAACTTCCAAGTTTTACAATGTGAGAGAAACTTTGAATTCAAAGCAAAGTAAAAGGATGAAATGACTGATTTTCTTGTTTTGAATGCTAAAAAAGCAAATATCTAAAATTTCAATAGAATTTTCTGCAGGGACACAAAAAAGGGCCATTATGTATCATCAATACAGGCATGTAGTCGTCATTTGGCGACTAAACATGAGCTTTCAGTTGTCCCGGATGAAATTTTAGTCGAATTGGCAACCATTTGGCCTGCAATTTCGGACCCTGATTTGTTTTTTATAACTGCGCTGGAAGTGACACAATGGTGACAATTTCACACAGTGATTGAACTTTACCATCTTCCAAAATATTTATTTTTTTATTTGGATCTGAGTAGTTGGGGCACCCAGGACGACTAGTCCATCCCAGGTTACTCTCAAGCATTCTGTCAGGTTAGCCATTTATAGTCCTGGGACCAGAGCGGCATCGTGAGAATGTGTCTTTCCCACGAACATAACACATTGACATCAGCTGGGGCTTGACTCTGGACCATTCAATCTGGAGTCCAGTGCAACAACCATTAGACCACTACACCTACCACACATAAAATGTTATGTAGCCTTAATTCACAAGTCCCACCCACCACCACAACTGTTAAGACTCTCTGCTTTGACCAGCACTGACTCATCAGTGGGTTTATTGTGGTTATCGATGCATGGCATTCTTGTAGCAAATCTTGAATTTCTTCTTTATACTGATTCAAGTGAGATCAAAAGAATTTATAGATAGCTGTGTCAATAACGAATACTTTTACTCAGAGCTGGACATGCATAACAGTTGGACACCCCACTGGGGCCACTGCTTCCATTGGGGTGTGGGCCGTGGGCCGACGGGAGGGGGGGGGGTGGGGGGAGTGGCGGTGGGCATATAATAAAGATCAAACAAGGCCCCCAAAACATTGTATCCAATTACTTATTTAGCTACCACACCTACCTTAGCAGCTTTTACACCATTAGATTCTCCATTTACTGTAAATGATGATTTGCCTTCAGCTTTGTTGTGAATTAAATCCTTCGCACTTGAACATGGTTTTCTAACGAAAAAACTGGAAATCGTAGCCTGTGATTGATTCTTTGTGGATGGGCCACTTGGAGAATGACCATTCGAGGAGGAATGTGTGGAGCATCGTAGCTTTCCAAGGTTTATCTTCCTCATTATCCACAACTTTTCACAGAAAGGGTCAAAAACTTTCCCGCTCTTGAAATTCTCACCACGATGCGGGAGGAGTGGGGAGAGGTGGGGAGAGCGATAAAATGTCAACGAGCGGTCAGCGGTCAACCTTTTCCAACATGGCGGCATTCACGGCGGCCTTGTGCGCGTGAAAAAAATCTCTTTCAAATATAAAGTATTCGTGATGGTATTCCTAGATTCCTTTTCAATGTCTACTCCTAAAGCGCACCAGGGTCCTTCTCCTCCATCTGTAGAACAAATTCTAGAAGATCTGTCGGTAGCAAAAGATGACGACGTTGTGTTCAAATCACCAATGATGGGAAAACATGGTAACTTTCCTGGAACTCATGATCAAACGAAAGGAAAAACAAACAGCACAGCTGGTTACTCGGATAACACAGGTCAGTTGCAAAGTATTTTTTTGTATATTATTTTCTTCGAATGATAGATTCCCTCAAATTACTTTCCCCACAATATTTTCCACAACATTGTGTAGTTCCATAAAATATCCATATATACCTCCCCCACGGAAGGGATTTTCTTTCAAGAACCAACCACCCTTCTGGAAATTCCAATCAAGCTTCATACATTTCTTTAAATATTTTGCTCTTAGAGAATCCCCAACCCCCATGCCCCAGAAATTTCCAATCCCTTCTGTGGGTGAAGCATAGGGATATCAGTGACATCACCCATTGTTTGTATAATGTGCCAACCATTGCTAAAATCATTACCTGGTACACTTACTCATGCTCAAAATACTCCTGATGGAATAACAGGAAGACATCAAACGAATTGTGGCTCAGAGAGCAAACCATAATGAATTTCTGGTGACATTTTCAAGGAATGCCTCTAGGATTGAAGAAACTGGCAAGTTTTTTTTAAATTTCAATCCACTTCCATCCTTGCCATCCTAAGTGATAGGTGGCAATAAATGGTTTCAGTGTACTGTAGTGATATAGTCCTAGGTAACAAAACACCATTATTTTTGGTTTACCATTGATGCAAGAACATATTTCAGCATTTTTTAAAATGATGCCAAAATACCTTGACAGTGTCCCTATAACATTTTGGTTTGTTGCTACATATTTTGGGAGGGTGAATAGTACACTGGACTCCAGGTCAAGAGGCCAAGGTTCAAGACCAGGCTAGGATCTTTGCGGTGTGTTCTTAAACAATAGCCTTCACTCGCATAGTGCCTACCTCCACCCAGATGTCTCAATGGGTACTGGAAACTTTATCACTAGTGGCGGGGGTAACTCTGTGATGGACCAGCATCCCGTCCAAGGAAGAGTGGAAAAATAAAAAATAAAAAAGTAATTTAGAGACTTCCAGTAACATAACTTACAGCACTGCAATAAGATTGCACTTCACATACATGTATAATTTTCATAATTTCGATGGCATTGAAAAAAGTGGAGGCCAACTAAGGCTTCACCTTTTTATTTTGTAGTGTTACTTCATCCCAACGTTACCAGTTGAACTGTTCAGTAATCAAACCTATTCAAACTCAATCAAACAAACAAGCTCAATTAGTCCAATAGAGTTAAATTTGGTTTGTTAGGGTCCAATCAAACTCAGACAACCAAACACAAAAAATTTGACTACATTTGACTGCTCGTAATTGTTGTGAGAGTTCAATTGTGTTCAATTTCATTTTGAACTCAATTACTGAACTGAAACCTGATTACTAGTAAAATATTGTTGCTTTTGCTTAGAAAATGCTCTAGAACATTCTACTGGTGGAAGAGATATGTCACAAGATAAAGGAAGTGTTGACGAAGGCAAAACAAAAAATCAATCAAATGAACAGCTTTATAGCACAGTTGCTTCATTTCTGGAACAATTTAAATCGCTGGAATCTTCACAAGAACAGCTTACTAGTCTGAAAGAGGATTTAAAATCCAAGACAGAAGGGCTAGAGAAAGCCATCAGTAGAGTGAAGGAGGCTTGGAAGGTTGACAAGAATGACAGTGGTTGATAAAATGGAATGACAGTAGTTCTTGGCATGCAGAACTACCTCCAAGACTGGCCATTGTCCCCTTTAGCTCAAGTAAACAAACATCTTGTTTCATGCACTCAATTAATTATCTCTGGTTGGTTATTCCTTGTATAATTTATGAATTTTTGTGTGCAAGTTTCAACCAATCAGACACATCGCATAAATACCTGAAGATATTTTGAAACCAGTTGCACTGGATTTGACGAAAGTCAGGTCAGCATGGTCATATTTTCCTGTGGGCAGTGTAAACATTAGGCACACACCAGGATTGAAACATAAGAAGATATTAAAGGAGCTTCGTTATTGTTCGTGCAATATGGAAAAAATCATCATTTCCAATCTGTTTCAATCTTCTCCATCCTCAGCCATCCTTGTCCCTTTTCGTTTTTTCACTCCTTTGATGTTTTTCTTCCTAAGAAAACTATTATTTTTAGATTTCCTAAATTTTAAGGATAATTTAGGTTGCCGAAGAAATAACTAAAAATATCATGAAGTAGCTCCTTTAATATGTTCACTAAGTCTTAATACAGGGTCGTACCTGCATAGGATTTTTTGTCTGCGGGAGCAAACTCTGCACACTTTCACTTCCTACCCCCCTGGCGGGGGTAACTGCCCTCCCCCCTGCTATTTACGGCCCTGTAATTGTTTTTAAATATTGATTTTCCATTTTATAGTTTTTTTGAACAAAATAATATTTCACTTTTTACTTCGTACTATCATTGCTAACATGGGAAATCAGGTATTTTTCAAATGGATGTAGTATCTGCATGTAGTACATGTATGTCTCTGTAATAAATTATAGAGATTTTTACAGAACAGTAATGATTATTTAACTGAAAATATTTAAATCAGTTGTCAAGCTATTATTGTGCATAGTGATGACAATAAATAAGTTATGAAAAGATTTGTCTGTTTTTTGTATGTGTACCAGCTGAGTTGAAAAAGCCTAAAAAAAAAAAAGATTACCGGTAACATAATATTTCAGAGGGGGGTGAATAGGTTTGTGGATCAACAGATTTAGCACACGGATTGCAGATTCTAGGGAAAAATTAAGAGGATTTGTGGATTTTGCAAATGCAGTGGATCACGGATCAGCTCATAATTTTATCTCGGACTCTGGACTCTGCATGTCATGAAGTTCGGATTGTGGTCCTGGCATATCTTCCGTTTTGGTCTCTGCCACAAAAAGAAGTGAGAAACTAAAGCTCTTGAAAAATTGCCATCGGAAACAAGAAAGTTTTCAAGGAGCGTGGATGCAGATTTCAACGAAAATATTGATTTATTATGCAAACATACACCTGCAGTTACCTGCATAGTTGGTCAGTATTTGCATACAACAAAATGTTATAGCGAAATGTACAGATCTAGAAAATCTTCATACTCCCACACAAAAGGGATTGGAAAGGGTGTGGCAGTGGGAATATCAGAGGCCAAAACACAAGAGACTTGAGGATCTTAGAAAAATATCCCTTCCATGTCCTTCCACGGGAGAGGTATTTATTACAGTACAATTGCGATAAACAACATCATCTGGAAAGTCTACAAGAGTCAGACCCCATGCAAAGGCAGACCACAATGATTGATAAGCTGTTGACATACTGCTGAGGTGTGGCTTTCTTGCTTTTAACAGGAGAAATATGTTTATATCCCTGAATGGAACACACTCCAGGTTATGATGTCTATGCTCATCACTGGCTGCTTATTGTAACATGAAGTGAAATGAGGGGTGGGGGAAGGGGAATAGGGGTACGCGAAGTCAATCCATGCTATTTTTTGGCCAAATCTGTCAATCTGCCACTATTTTCACTTTTTTGTGATTTTCATACGCCTTGCGTGACACCTTAAAACGTATGTCACGCGATCGCCTAACAAAATGGAATGACTTGGGCTCGGTGGAAAACGAGGAGTGCCGGAGTGTAGAATATGAGGAGTGTGAAAAATGAGTGTAGAAAGTGAGGAATGTGGAAAGTGCGGAGTGTAGAAAATGACAAAATATAATCCATGTACTTTGGTCAACACGTGCAGGTTTTAATGAGGACCTGTGTCTACGTCATAGTCTGGTAGTTGCCGGTTGTCTGGAGTTTCGATGGAGAGAACCAATGAGTTTGCTGATATTGAATAAATCACATGGGACTTATTCTACGTGCACGTGCTTTTAAGAACGTTTTTGAAAGTTGGATAAATTGGATGTTTGCAAAGTTTTCTTTGTGAACCGACAGAGAAAATACTTTGCAATTTTAGGGCAACTTTGGCGATTATTTGTTAATTAAGAAGAGACATGGCGCTCGAGAAAGAGTTTGACACCATGCATTCGCGGGAAATGTTTCGAAGTTTGAACAAAATGCGGGAAAACCAAGCGTACACTGACGTGATTTTGACCGTGAAAGGAAAGTCTTTCCGTGCTCATAAAGTCGTACTGGCCACTTGCAGTCGATATTTTGATGTGATGTTTTCCGCTGACATGAAAGAAAGCTCGCAAAGTGAGGTGGAACTCAAGAGCGACGATTTGACTGAGGAGGCCTTTGCACTGCTGTTAGAATTCATCTATTCTTCAATTCTCCCGCTAAACGAAGACAACGTCCTAGATGTTTTGGCAGCGGCCGATCAGCTGCAAGTTTTAAGCGTCGTCGAGAAATGCTCGTTATACATCGTAAACAGTCTTAGCCAAGACAGATTCCAGCTAGAAACCTGGCTGAAAGTTTTCCGAGTAGCCGATCGTCACAATTTGACGGCACTTCGGGAAGAGAGTCTGCAAGCGCTTGCCCTAAAATTTGGTGTCATCTGCGAGGAGGAGGGTTTCATGGACAATATCACCTCAGATGAATTACTGCTTCTTCTGTCGCGCAACGATCTTAGCGTGCCTTCGGAAACATTCCTCTTTACGACTTTGATAGCGTGGATTAAGTACGACAAAGAGAAGAGACTATCACATTCCGCCAGACTGCTTGACAAAATTCGACTGGCATTAGTTGATATAATGGTCGTACTGGCAGAACTTGAAGCTGAAGAATTCAAAGAGATCCCCGAGTGTTTTTCGTTGATGTACAATTGCTTGTTACAGCAGGTCCGTCCTTTCCTGTTTTCACCATTTGCCCAGGAGAAAGGAATACCTCGCCTTTCATCTAAGGTATTTACCAATAATTCCTCGAAATGCCCGAGCACTGAATATCTGGCTTGAGTTTGTAAGGGTCGAGTAGGGTGGTAACGGAGGGGAAGAGGTCGGGCAGGGTAGGTTTGTGCCTTTATTAAAACCTATTTCCTTTTATTTTAAAAATATTAACATAACAAAACCATGGAAACTTGAAACTGTATGAAAGCAGTGTTGGATCTGAGAGGTGTCAGGCACTTAGCTGACCTTTGAGAAGTTTCTCTGTTGTTTGTTGAAGCATATAATTACTCTCCTGGCCTGCTAGGAATTTATGCCTTTGGCATCTTGTTCTCTTGTGAATGAGATTACCTTTGGGCCTGAGACATATCACCCCCATCCCTAGTGGCAGATCTGTGGGAGGGACCTGGAGAATTCAAGTCAATATTCACTCTCCCCTACCCCTACCCTGTACTTCCCTTTTGCGCCATGGAAAAATCACTGATCTAATCCCCTCAAATAATACCCTGTAACCACCCTTGATACTTAGTTCGAAATGGTACAAATTTAAAAATATAAGGGGCTACCAAAATGATCCATAGTCACCCTAAGGAAAATCCCTGAAAATTCTTGCCAGAAGGGGAGGGGGGGAAGACTTAATTGCTCTTTTCTGGAAGTGACCCAATTAACAAAAATATGGCAAATTCTCTGCAAGTTGAACAATGCAAGCTGGTTAGGTCAAAATGAGTCTAACACTAAAAATGGTCATTACTGTATTGCGTACTGTATAATTTTTGCTTCTATTATCCAATTGTGCTTCGCAGAGTACAAATATCACCCAAAACGAGTACAAATATCACACGGTATTTGTACTCCAGGGAACCGGTTAGAAATTCGCCCACACGAACATAACAATTTGGCGTGTTGGATAATAAATCTCTTATTAGACGTTTTGTTGTGTAGTATCGCTGACAATTTTTACTCGTTTGTATTTTGACTCACCCTACTGAGCCCGTCAAAATACGGCACAACTCGTAAAAATACTTAGCGATACTACACATCAAAACGTCTAATAAGATATATGTATTGCTTCTGTTGCATAGAATATTCTCAGGTGGCCTTGGTTGGACTAGTCCCACTGTAACATTATGTATCAATATAATTTTTCTTTTTTGTGTGTTTTTCCAGGCCTTAGTTTCATTATCATGGACATCTGGAATCAAGTACTTTGACAGCGAGTCTAAGTGCTGGCAGCTTTTCTCTGGCCTTAAATTGCCGAGCCTCCAGATCAAACCTGCAGTGCTGTACGCTGGAAATTATCTGTTCCTTTTTGATGAGAAAGAGGTGCATCAGTATCAGATTGATACTAACTCTTGGAAAACTCTACCGCCTATGAAGAATACACGTCATGATTTCCAAGCATGCATGCTTGAAGATTTCTTGTATGTAATTGGTGGTAGTGAAGTTGATCATGCTGCTGCATCAGAGAGATTTAGCTTCTCCAAGAAAATGTGGCAGCTAACCTCTTTCCATGAAGAACAGGGTGTATATGGCTGTGCTCTGGCTGTGCATAATGGCTATATTTATTCCGTTGGTGGATCTTGGGCTGAAGGAGGTGCAAACCGTGGAGTACACAGATTTGATCCCTCCAAGAATGAGTGGACAAAATTGGCAGGGACAACCTACAGCCATGTCCAATGCTGCGTCTTTGTAGCTGGTCAAAAATTGTATGTCGCAGGTGGTAAAACAGACCCACCCAGCAAACGGCAAAGGGGACTTGTTCAATCCAGGCATGTGGAAGTTTATGATGAAGAGAATAACCAGTGGTGCTTAGTCCCACAACCCCACATACCACCCAATAATTATGGCGCAGTGGAGGTGGAAGGGCGCATATACTTTATACTGGGAAACTTTGCCTATGACAGTGGAATCAGAATCAGCGATCATGAGGTTTATCATGTCAACATTGAGGATTGGGAGCCAATTTCTCATCATGATACAGATGCTGTGTTTGTTTACATGCCACTGAACAGGGTAGAGAATAACGACATGAACCAATGAACTGTTGCTAGAGAGTGACAAACTAGGCTAAAATAAATAGTTTCTACATACCGAAAATGTTCGAGGGACATGTTTTCCATTTACAGCATTTGGTGTGTCTTGTATAATATTGTTCCAGTACATTACCAATTTTGTAGTTAATAAATAAAGATTCAGCATTAAAGTGTGTAGGAAGGTAACCCTCGCGTCAACCAGCGTATACTACTGGAGCTTATCCCAGTTTCCGTAGCATTAAGCGGCACACAATATTTCTACTCTCCCCTGGATGGGATGCTAGTCCATCACAGGGTTACCCCCAGCATTATTTCACTGGTACTCATTTATACACTGGGTAGAGAGAGAAGAACTCAACACAGTGATCTGGAGTCCAGCGCACTAACCATTAGGCCACTACGCCTCCCAGATCAAAGTGTGTACAGAGTAATAAATCAAAATCAATTTAAGATTTATAACTACATTTAAAAGTCATGATTATTGAAATCCTATATGTAAATAAATTAAAATAATTCCAGTGGAGCTCCAGCACGCGAAGTGCACCAACGGAGCACCATGGTCAAGAAACTTTGGAAAACAATCAAGCCAAATGGAGTAAGAGTATTTTTTTCAAGTATCTGAGACTTTCTTGGAGGGTCATGCTTCTGGGGTACTTGCAGAGGATGGAGAGCAATAATTAAAGCCACAAATAAAGTAATAAAAATAAATAATGATATTCAAAGAGGAAGCCTCATCAGCCTCAGCTGGTTTTAATGCAGGTCCTCTTCTATGGTCGAATTGGAATTTGGAAATGTTGGCTCTGGTCGCCACTGTGCCACCCTCGTGGTCTGGTATTTTAGTTCAGTAGCCTTTACGACTTCCCTTCATTCTCGTACCCAGAGGCCGCGATCCTTTTGGTCAGCTCCAAGAATCATGACCTCTGGCCATCTCCAAAACCGGCAGTTCACGAATCACGGACTCATTGTCGAATCTGACAATTCTGATTGGAAGAAAACTACAGAACGAGTACTCTGCACATGCTCACAAGCTGGGGTTGGCCAGAGGTCGTGATTCTTGGTGCTGACCAAAAGGATCGTGGCCTCTGGGGACGAGAATGGACTTCCCTTGTGAATGAATTTTTTTTGGTCATGATTGTGGAGTCCTTTATTTGTGTGACGGCAGCACATCAATTACTGTTGGTCACGCAATCACGACTGTTCCGGTTAATTCTTGGTTTGCAGGTGATGTCATCAACACCATGTTGGATAACATTTTAAAACAAAAGATTTCTAATTAACTTCTTTTGTTTGGTCATCTAACATGGTCGCCAAGCTCATTGTCATTTAAGTCTCTTGGGATTGGTTGCAAACCAGCAATTATTTGACTGAGTAACCGCGCAATGCAGTTCCAGTCAAGACCCACATTTGACCCTTGCTCACCATACTGATAGAGTCTCCAGTAGCTCAGTGGTTAGAGCATCCGACTATATCATGGAGGGTCGTGGGTTCAAATCCCATTTGGGACTCGGATTTTTTCTGAGTTTCTGTTGATGCCATGTCAATGTTGATCACTAACAAAGCAATTCAAAATGGTTGCCCATTCCGAAATGCTTTTGAACAAGTGTGCTCATTTTCGAGATGAAGGTGAATTCATCCACGTTCGTCTTAAAGTTTGTGAAGACGTCTTTCCAGACAAGTATTACGTCACCCATGTCATTCCTTAGTGATGCACCCCCTCCTAAGAAAAATCCTGGATCTGTCCTGTCAGAGGCCTAATTTTTTCAGACTTCTTTATTCCAGTTGCTTAAACTGGAAATCTACGATGATCATTTCTCACTTCCAATGCAAAATCTATCTATAAAAGTAACAGATACAGAAGAAAGTTCTTCATTTCTTAAAGAAGATTCATCTGAGTGCACTGGCTAATTCTTTACTTCAAGAATTGGTAACTCGGCTTGCAAACCAACATTCTAACTAATAGCAAGTGAAAAACCATACAACCCTCAAAATTCGTGTACCATTTGGTCATCCAATCGCATTCTTTAGGGACGAGTTCGATAGCCATGTTCCGGCGCGGCAAGGAAATTTATGGTTGCGTGATCTTGCCTGGTCGCTCACGTGATGTTTTGACGCAGACGGGAAGATCACGCGAAGATCGTTTAGATTACCAACAGTGTGCATAGTGCTTATCGTAAGATGGTTGCCTATTCCGCGAATCTTTTGTCCAAGTGTGCCCAGTTTCGAGAGGAAAGTGAATTTATCGACGTTTGTTTAAAAGCGGGCGAAGACGTATTTCCAGCTCATCGAATTGTACTCGCTGCGAATAGTGATTATTTCCACGCAATGTTTACGAGTGGAATGAAGGAGTCGACCCAGGAAGTGATCGAACTGAAATATGAAAGCATTTCTCCAGATATTTTAAAGATTGTAATGGACTCCATCTACACTGGCGATCTTCATGTCAATGAGCAAAATGTGTTTGAAGTTCTTGCTGCCGCTGATCATCTTCAAGTCACAAGTGTTGTTCAACAGTGCTGTGATTTCTTGAAAACGGAATTTGTTCAGCTCCGACTTGAACTGCATAACTACTGTCTGCTCTGTACAGTTGCCGATAGACACGGTCTGAGGGATCTGCAAGAGGCAGCGGAGCACAAAATGGCATCGATGTTCAAGGATGTTTGTGAAAGTGAAGAATTTCTGACCCATTTTGACGCAGACCAATTAGCCAGCCTCCTCAGTCGAAATGACCTCAATGCACCTTCAGAGACGTTCGTCTTCAAATCAGTGATGCAGTGGATTAAACACAAGAAGGAAGAGAGGATAGCAGTTGCAGCTAAAGTTGTCGGAGCTGTTCGTCTAGGTCTGGTGGACATTAGAGTTGTGATCGAAGAACTGAATACAGAGGAAATGCAGCGAGATCCAGAGGTTCACATGCTGCTGCATGAAGTGTCAATCTATAAACACGTGCCTTCTCAGAATTCTAAATTTGCTGTAGAGAAGGCAAAACCACGATCAATGAGCCCGGTAAGAGGAAGTGCAATTGATTAATGAGACTTGATAGTTCTGCTTTCTCGAACTGAAGGGGGAATGAGAGGGGAACTTCCTGGCTATAAAGTTAACTGGACTTGCTACTTTGTGTTAATTAGGGTAATGGTTTCCCAAATTTCAACCAGGACAGGGAACGACACCAGACACACTAAACAGGGTATCACGTTTGGACATGCCACTGCCGAATTTTTTTGTACGTACTGACAGTAAATCATCGATATGAAGTAGTAAATCTCAAACATAAGAACATTATCCTGCTGATGAAGATTTTGTGCAGATTTATTTACAATCTTTTAATTTTGTTTCAGGTTCTCGTTGCCATTTTCCCTCAAACGCAGATGTATCACTTTGAAGCGGAAAGCAGAACATGGAAACCATTACCATCAATGGCACAATTCCATGAAAAAAATCGGTCATGTTTTTGTGCAGAATATGTTGGTAACTGCCTGTACGTAGCTGCACAGAAGCAATCCGGTCACTGTGTTATCCTTCGTTTCGACACAGTTACAAACTCATGGGGGACACTGCCACCTTTTCTTGGGGCAAATCATCAGATAAACTGCTTTTGTTCTGTCAATGACTACATTTTTGGAATCAGTGAAGCCAATCCACCTCAGAGGTATAGTTTGGCCAATAATAATTGGCAAAGTGGAGCTGAATTGAGTTTGTTGAAGAAAAGTGATCGTAAAAATCAGTTCTGTACTGTAGAAGCAGTGGTTTGGAAATCAAAAGTATTTGTAATCCATGGATATAAAAGAAATGAAGGTGATTTCATGAATCCTTATTGGGCAGATAAACCAGCTGTAGTGCATTGCTTTGAGCCAGTAAAAAATGAATGGCAAGAAAAAGCTTCAACCTGCCATCCCCACTTCGGATCCAATCTTTTGATAGTCAATAACAAACTTTACTTGGCAGGGGGGAAAATTTCTTGTTACGACAGTGTTAACTTATGTGGTAGCCCTGCACCTGTTGAAGTGTACAATGAGGAAAACAACACTTGGTCTGTTGTTGAACAAAAACATATTCCCCCAAACAACCTTGGTGCTGTGGAAATAGAAGGAAAGGTTTATTTCATCATCAATAAATTTGCTATTGACAGTGGGATTAGAATCCCACCAGGGGAAATGTACCACATTTCTTTAAATGAATGGGAAAATTTAGCAAAAGTTAATAGTGGAGCAGTCTTGTGTTATCTCCCTGTAAAGAGAGAAAGCTTGAAAATAGAGCAAGGTGACGGTCAGACTAAGAATTAGAGTTCTCTGTACGTGATAACTTATCTTTTGATATCGCATCAAATGCTGTTAAAGGGTGTTACCTGTCATAATTAGCCAAAGGTCCTAAAGGGCATTACTTTTGTTGTTTGAAGAGTAGGAAGGCGTTGATTTGTACAGCAAACGAGACCTTGCGAGAGTAGCCTGCGTGCAGCAGGCTATGCGAGAGTTGCTACATGACTCAGGAAGTAGAGCTGTCAGTAGCTTTGACGGTCAAAATGAACTGCTGTGTTTAATTTAACAATTTTCCTGCGAAATCGCGTTGACTTGAATCAGACGATATTCCACAAGATTGAGCGGGGCAATTGTTTTCAGTATTATTCAACAAATTGTCAACGAAGCACATTTTATAACTAGAATAGTAGTTGTCATGTGGCGGTTTGCGAGACTTCGCGGCTAATTATCATAGCCTAACGTATATTGGAGAATATCTATGAAGTATAGATGACCGATAGTAATCGCTTAATGACCATAGATGGGCAACGTGACAATTTGTAGAACAATAGCTGTAGTAATGCACGCAGCTTTTTTACAAAGTTCAATTTAAACATTGCCTTTGACTACTTTGACAATTAACTCCCCCTCCCTAAGGTTAGCAACATACTGTAGAATTTACTTAGACATGTTTTGAACCGGGGGAAACGGTCGATCTTGTAAGTTGATCATTCATCCACCTGGACGATCAAACAACACGATCGAATGTACTTACAGTCTGTAGCACTGTATAGAGCGATTTTCAATAAGTGTCGTAAAACCAAAACCAAGGGCGATGTAGCAGCTTTCCTAACATATAATGTGATTGGTTTGATACCCTAGCCCTAAACAAAAGACTCAACAATTGAAACAATGACTTTGTCTTGAAAACAATAGAAGCTGCTTACAATAACCAACAAAAGTAGTTTTGGATAGCTGCAACAAACCAAACCAAACCACTCCGGTCAATCACAGACACTACAGACAATCTAATGAACCGTAAAGCGCGGGAAAATACGGAGCGGATCACCAATGGTTTTGCTTTTACTGCTGATTGGTCGAGAAAATGGCGCAAGTGGTTTTTAAACCAATCACTAATTATAAACGAAGAAATATTCAAGAGAAAATCCTTCTTTGCTCATGATTTAAAGCCATGTTTTATTAGGACTGGGTTTATGTAACCAATCAAAACTCAAACGTAAAGTGCGGGAAACCTGGAAAACGCGTGCAAGCAAACTCGGCATTATTAGTTTTTCTTCTGGTTGGTCGAGAAAGTGCCGCACGTTTTCAGCCAATATCGCTAAACGTAGGTAATGCGAAACTAGAGCAAACACAAAAGGGTTTCGGCTCTCAAAAGAAAACCGCTCTGTGATCATGATTAAGAGCTACCGGATTTTATTAGGAGGAGTGATGTGTAGTCAGTTTTTATACTAATAGTACGTGGAAAAGAGTTTTAATTTATATATTCGCATATTACTTGCTTGATCATATTGACAATGAAATCTTCTAAATTAAAACTTCAGCATTAAAATATTGAAGAAACATTACCTGGAAGATTGTATTGACAATATCGTCTCACGAGTAAATAATAAATCCGTCTTTTGATGACTTAGCGTGTTGTTTATTATACAATCACTACTTGGAAATAAAAATTGAAAGTTCAAGGGACCGCTGCGCTTGATTACCATAAGTTTATCTACTCTTTAGTTGCTTCTGCGTGAAACGCAGGAAAACATGCCTTGGTGAATTGTATGTGAAGATGTAATTGAAAGTTTTCGATTTGGCACACACTATGAGCGTGGTTTGGCATTAAGTCAAGGAATGACCCTGGGTAGGGACTGAGGCAACTAAGGTTGGAAAGTGAATGCAGGAGATATTGTCGAGGAGTATCATTTTTCGTTGTGAACTTTATCACGCCGTTTTAATTCCAGTTTTCTCTTTAGCTTCATTCAGAGAGTCAGGGGCGGATCTAGGGGGAGGGTGCGGGAGATGCGCACCGGCCCTCAATGAGATGACCTGTGACTTTCTAATACAACTGGTATTCCACTTACATCACCATCAATTACGCATTCCTTAGTGGTACACCCCCTCCTAAGAAAAATCCTGGATCCGTCCCTGAGAGTCACAGCGAAGGTTTGAACTCCAAAGCTTCT
>OX393563.1:29685204-30018370 GCA_947652115.1 Blastomussa wellsi | reverse complement strand
CACCAGCCAATAGCGAAGCTCCATCTTTCTGTATATAAAAACACACGACGCACAATTCCTTGATTCGCTCCGACGAAGGGCTAACGCTCGAAACGTCAGCTCTTGAATCTCTTTACGGTGGCCAATTGACATTATCAACCCAGTTGATAAAACCAAATTATATTGTAACAATAAACGTTTCTCGTTGTCCGTTTACTTAATGAAGTGAACTACGATCGATCCTTTTTTCGTTAGCATCAAAATCGCGCAGGCCTTGGGACGACATAAATTGCTCGCGTGACGTTTCTTGGAGGCATAAGCGGCGATCACGCGATCTTTCAGAATTTTAAAATTGGAAAAGTAAATCATGGTGTTACTGAGATGGTTGCCCATTTCGTAGACCTTTTGTCCAAGTGTGCTCAGTTTCGAGGGAATGGGGAATTCATCGACGTTCGTCTAAAGGTTGATCAAGACGTATTTCCAGCTCATCGCATTGTCCTCGCTTCGTTTAGCGATTATTTCCACGCCATGTTTACAGATGGAATGAAGGAGTCGAACCAGGAAGTGATCGAACTGAAAGATGAAAGCATTTCACCAGATGCTTTGAAGATCGTAATTGACTCCATCTCTTCGTACAATTGCATTGTTTTTTCACCTCGTGCCGACCTCGTGCCTCGCAAACACGTCCGCTGACCTTTTTCTACGCATACTCATATCTTGCGCACGCGCAGAAGGCGTCAGAGGGCCATTTGCGACCGAAGAAAAATAATATAATTTGGTTTTATCAACTGGGTTGATAATGTCAATTGGCCACCGTAAAGAGGTTCAATTGCTGACGTTTTGAGCGTTAGCCCTTCGTCGGAGCGAAGGAAAATAAGCCGTTCCCATTTTAATACGTAGAAGCCCGGCCCGAGTAAATATCGCTTCTTAGACTGTTGCCACAAATAAGAAATGCGCAAAAACAACGATACAAACCTAAAAAAGCACTAGGAAGAAATTAAAATAATATATCTTAGGACCAGGGCTCTACGCGGCAGATCGCATCCTTACCAGATCCCACGTGTTAACACAGAGAGGTTCAAGAAATGCTTTGTAAATAGATGTCTTTTTAATTCTAAATAGATTGTAATTAACACTTAGATAATTCTATTTTCATTTCTAATGGATCTTGTAAGTTTTAAGCTTTGTTTAAAACCTTGAATGAAGACTATTAAAGAAGGAATAGTACCCAAAATATGAGATAAAACGAAAGAAAGTACACAATGTGCTATCCGTGTTGTCTGGATAACATAAGAAATAGCTCAGTCAATATATTATTTAGACCCACCACAAATTGCAACAGAAGGTTTTTCTTCGCTATTCTTCTTATTAAAGTACACAGATCAACTTATCGAAAGTCTAGAAAAATCTAATAAGGGGAAGTTACAATTTTTTTACTGAGAAAATATAGTTTGGAAAGGCAGCATGAAAACGAGGCTGGAAACAACAGCCTACTCTCACATGTATTTCTTTGACCAGTAAATCACCATTAATCAAAGATCAAACATAAATGGTCAATATAGGTGAATCACAAGCTTAAACCGTCTACATTGATACTTTTCAACGTAGGACAACAGAGTTTCTAAGATCAGCATGAAATCGAGGCTAAATACAAAATAGCGTGCTCGCTTGTCTTTGTCTACTTCTCATCAATTTTCTTTATGAATTTCTTACTGACTCCTTTGAAACTAGTAGTAATCAAAGATTAGGGGTGCGTTCGACGTCTTCGATTCACTTGGCTTTTGATTCGCTTCCCAAAATTCAATCTTTCTTTAATGCTGAAATCAACTTTTTTAAATATCAGCATGAAACTCATAACTGTACACTTAGCCGGCGTTTTAATAATTTATCCACTCTTGAGAACGTTTTCATGAAGTTCCGTTTTGGGCGACTGAAAACACTCTCTTCGTGTGAACAGAAGTACAATTCGGAGAAAAAAAGTTGAGTTTGCTAATGCATCCGACTTATTGTGTCTAGCACCAGACCTCAGGTTCATTTGTGATGGCGAGCTTGGGGGGGGGGGGGGGGGGGGGCAAACTCCTTCGTGGTGAGGTGACCGGATACGCTGAGGAATGCATGAATGATTGCTTTAATATGTCTCGTCTTGATACTTAACACAGTGTTTGTGTGGTGTTATAGGTTCTTGTTGCCATTAGCCCTGGATCTCCTGCTGAGAGATTTGATTTTGTAACCAAAAACTGGATGTTTGACGTCTAGGAGCCAACCAAAGCTGGAAGGTTTCTCCCCAAATAACCAACGATCTGACAGATATATATATATACTGTGCAGCTATGCTTGTTTGTAATTGTTAAATGTTATTCTGAGTATGATGTTTATTGTTATGACATAGATTTGGATTTGTGGGAAAATCAGCCAGGCCCCCCTTGTTCCCTTAACAATTTATGTGCTCTAGGTGATTACATGTATGCTGTTAGCGATTATAGCGGTGGCAACCAATTGCTAAAATAAACGAAAGTAGCAACAGCACATATCATTGCTATGCTGGAGCAACAGTTTTTAATTCAAAGTTGTATGTTATTTATGGGCATGCCCAAAAGACTAAAGCAAATCCAGGACGTGGCTATGAGTACTCTCCACAGAAAGCTGGATTATACTGTTTTAATCCACAGTGGAATTCTTGGGAAGTTGACTCGAACACATGTCTACCACATTTTGATTCCACGCTTTTTGTTGTCAATAACAAACTTTGTGTAGCTGGGGAAAAGATGCACCCAATGGCAACAAAGCCAGTGTTGAAATATACAACTTTGAAAAACGTCAGTGGTCAGTTGTTGAACAAAAACACATTCCCTCAAATTACCTTAATGCAATTGAAGTAGAAGGGAGGGTGTATTTTCTCGTGCAAAAATTTCCAGTTGACAGTGGGATTAGAATCCCACCAGGGGAAGTGTATCCTGTTTATTTGGGTGAGTGGAGAAAGCTTGCAAGGGTTAACACAAATGCACTTCTTTGTTACTTGCCACTGATGACAAAACCTCTGTACTATTGTTTTTCAAACTGTACCAGTGGTGATTAATTTGATTCCTTTGCTGGAAACTCAGCATTTGCTTTTTGGTGAGTAGGTGCTGAGCTCACAGTTTACATGACTCGAGGCCAAAGATCTGTTTTGAGTCTTAAGCTTAAAGTTTGCGCATAACAGCACTAATAGTGACCAGGATCTTATTTCTAACAACATTACAATTGGAAGTTGTTTCAAAGGGCCCTAGACAGCCTCCGCCATTTTCGATGGCATCAAAATTATGGAAACTGTATAGTGAAGCGCAGTCGTATTGTATTGCTGTAGGTTGTTTCTAGAAGTGTTTAAATTACCTTTAGCAGGTTTCTGAAGGAATTTCTTTCGTTTCTGCACGATCCGCGTAAAGTGTAATACTGAAATTCTCACATGTAAACAATAACAAAGGTGTGGCTGACTAGGGCCCTGTAAGATAGATCCAAACAATTTATAGATACTAGCAAAACAGATATATGTATACTTCACATGTAAGAAGATTAGTGCAAAAAGGTTGGGTTTTTCTTGTCCCAGGTACTTCTCACGAGATAGACAATACGATTTGGGAGTATTCTATTAGCGGAACAAACTCAGAGTAAGCATACCCAGTTGATATCCACGACTTAGAAACTTATTACATGATTGCATTAGATGCTATTTTAAAATACAACTGTCAAATGCTTTAGATTGTGTTTTAAAAGCAACTTAAGAACTCTGTGAATTAATACAGAAAATACGATACATTCTTTGTAATACTATCAATGTTAAAAACCCATTGCAGGTTTTTATGCAGTTTTATACTGTAAAGCTTATTACTATGCATGCACATGAAATTATAGGCTTTCTCAGTTGAATAAAAGAATGTAATAGTATATCGTCCATAGCATCAGCAGCTGGTAAAAACAAATCTAGAAATTTTAACGGACGTAGCACGTTAGTGCAAATAAATTTCCTTTAACAAATGTATTCATCATTTTTATTTTGTTTCCCTAAACTACCTATGATAAAGACTTCTAATTTGCTTTTCTCAGTTCACTAAAATCATCATCTTACTTAGTGCCCCAATATTTTTCCAGCTGTCCAGTTCGCAACTCTTGTATAAGCACTGTGGACTGCATCTAATCAGTACCAGTAAAAAGTAAGCTTAAATTGCCACGTTGGTAACGACAACAAAAACAACAATTTCTGTATACAAAACATTACTGGTGCATTTCATAGCTGTCCACTGCACAGCAACGAAAAAGGATCAAAGTGTTGGTTTATGTACAACTGGTGTATAACCATGAAAGTATAATCTCAATTACTTCCTGGACGGGTTGTATGATCCTCTTGTAGGGCGCGGTGGCAGACCCATTGTCCTGATATGGGGCGGCTGTACAAGGGCTCCAGGGAATCTGGGAGCAGCCGCTGGTCGGAACTGAGACTGCAGTGCAACTGCGTGCGCACCAAAGGGAACAGCAGGGTGCGCATGCACGGCCATGGGTTGAGCTGCAACAACTTGATGGCGAGGGTAAGCGGCAGTGATGGCGTGACGGGAATGAGCTGAAGGCATGGGTACAGGGATTGGCATGGAGGGGGTGGGAGCGGTGTACATTTGTTGTATAGCTGCGTACTGTGCACCTTGCCACTGACTTGGGGAAGTGTGGAGATCGGGTTGAGTGGGTCCCGAAGGCTTGCCGCGTCTGTTCATGTTATTGGTGGCTCTTGGAGAGCGCCCGCTCAGACTGCTCTGGTCAGCGTCCCACAGTTTACAAAGCTCTTCACCGATTTTAGGTTCCAACTCCTGGAATCGAACATACATCAATGTCAACTTTCATTGCACTTCATATTTCGTTGCAGCATGGGTTCTTGTTACTGTAATCTTGAATTATTTTGATGTGGGCAGTAATTTAGAACTCCGAGATGCCAAGAGGGATCAACTCTCCTTGATTGTTACATGGAATGTGTGGAGACTAGTACTGAGGGGGGACTTGTTAATCACGAGTCCATAATATCATGCCCTAGCCAAACCGTGACTTCAGTTATCCTATACATATTGTCCCATGCTTGCACCCACCCATCCAGTTAGCTTCAAGTTGTAATTTATTCATCGCATTAGAAAACCCTTTTTAAACATAGATAGGATATCAGCTGACCTGCCCATCACGACTGATCTGAACCTTCTTATGATCATTCCACGGGTTTACAAGGTGATGAGCATATTGAAATGGAATACTGGCTCTGTGGAATAAGGGAAAGAGGAATGGGTCATACACATGCACGTTACGTTGCGTCATGTTAATGGTTTTCCTAAATCATTTACACAGAGTTTAATACAAGTATTAAACGTCACAGCCTTGGCTCAAACGGCCTTAGCACTTTTTAATTTTGGTTTTTTACTTCTTCGCAGGGATTTTTTTGGCTTCATTCATTATTTATATTATTTTAATTTACTATCTTTATTGTTTTTTACATGCACCCAAACGTTCCTCGTCTCCTTCATGTCACATAGGAAAAGCTGCATCAGTTCTTCGGTGCCATAAAATTGCAAAATTGAGTGAACGGAGTACCGGAGTACATCATGCTTAAAATACTGTTTTTTTTAAGAAAGGAAAAAAAAAATAAAAAGTATACATGTATACTTTTTAATCCATTCAACGCTAAAAACACCGCTCAGTGAACTGGAACCAAATTCAGGCGACTTGTCTTTGCCAATGGGTGACGTCATCTGAGCGTAACCTGTTATAGAGGGAACGTGAAAGGTGACAAATGTCAGTATTGGTTTGTTTCTGCTGCTGTGCACAATGCGATAATAAGTCCAGCAGGGCTGGCACTCCTTTGAGCTTTTGAAATTCCATGACCTTTTCCATGACTTCTCTAAGTTTTCCATGACCTAAATTTGTCGACCATTTTCTAGGAAATCATCTTTCATTTTGGGTACGTTTTTACCATTTTCTTCACAATAAGACCTTATTTATTTTGAACGTTTTTTATTAACATAATTGTCCATGACTTTCCATGAAATTTCAAGGCTTTCCAGGCCTGGAAAATGACATTCTAAAATTCCATGACTTTCCAGGTTTTCTATGACCTGTACGAATCCTGTCCAGACATTCTCACCTTGAAAGTGGCCGCTTCCTTGCACAGAGAAGACAAGAATGACACGCTTGGTTTCCTAAGAGTAGTTGAATAAATTATTCAGTTACCATTTGTCTTCGAGGTATTGTGGAACCCAAGGTAGAGGACTAGCCAAGAGCCCCACCCACCCCACCCACCCCACCCAACCCCAGCACACAGTTTTCATTGACAGAGCGAATACTTGTGTCATTGTAGGACTGATGAAGCACTTGACACAAACGGATCAACCCCTCCAACCCCTTCCTTTATGCACAGAGACTGTCAAGCAACGGAAAACAAGTATCGTATACAGTAAAGTCTGTCTCCATCTTAGAGAGGTGTGACAATGAGAAACAGTGTTCAGGGACAGACACAATGTTGTTCATTCTGTAGTGTGTCCATCTTACGGGTGTCTGCTAAGAGACAGTTGGCTACAGTTACACCACAAAGCAAGTGAAAGAATAGCATCGACAAGGACATCAGTTTATTTACAATGACAGTTAAATTACCATGTTACATGAGTAGTCCAGCACCTCATATGAACATACTTTTTCATTCGTTCTCCTTAACAATAGACGTCTTTGTTATCAGGGCTAGAGGCTTTGTTTAGGAGTGTTCTCTATTGTTTCAACGCCCAATGAGGTACTGCTTGCCCCTGTTACATGGATCCTTACCTTAAATGCTCTGTTAAGCTTCTTTTCGTTGGCCAATGTTGTTGCCCAAATGCCCTGAGATGAAACCACAAAAGCAACATAACTTTATATTTTGAGACAGTTTAAATCCAGTTGAACACAATCGTGCGCATATAATACAACGATAAAATCATAGCATTTACCTTGGCCATTGAAATGTCTAAATTCCTCTGATTGTTGCACTTCATGATAAAGTAACGAGCTGAAAACAATAAACAAAAAGTAGAATCGTTTAATGGTTATTGTTTATTGCTGCAATGGATTAAAAAACTCACTGTTTTCCGTCAGTTGTTGCAATGATTATTTTCAGCAAATTTTTATTATTCTTCACAAGGCTAAATAGCTCTGTGCATCTGTCATCGTCAGTGTAACGGTTACTGAAACACGTGTTGAATTATATAACGAGCGTGCGGGTTGTAAAATGCAGCCGTTACATTATGTTACATATCAATCGAATGTGATGCATTAATGCATTAAATTCAACGTAATACAGAATATAGGTGATCCCAAAGGTCATTTAAATGAGAAGCTAATGAACATACTAACCCGCACCTAATTTGTCGGACTGTTGGACAGGCCTTGGCGACCAACTGTCACTTGGCACTTTGTTCCCATTCTGAGAGAAAACCATTTACTAAATTACTATCCATGGACGTCACTTGGAGCAAAATTATAACACCTCTCACCAACAAACAATAAAGACCTTCAGATCGGACAACGAGTAGGAGATCGATTACGAGTACAAGTTTTCAAACCTAGCGCAACAACGAGGAGTCAGTCAGGGCTTTGGGAAAGCTATTGAATTTGAGATACGCATCGTACACCATCTTTTACTCTAGTCTTATAACCCCTATTAACGTACTTGAGGAGACGATGGTATTTCACTTCTTCCACGTGGACTTGATCCTGAAAAAAGATGTACATATCATTATGTACCAGAAATATGATGCAGGTTTCACTAACTGCGAGTATGAATAGAATGTCAAGCAGATACACTGCTAAAAATCACAGTTGGGATAAAAATTTAAGGGAAACTTACCGGAGCCTCGAGGGCGTTCTTTTGAGGGAGAAAACTGTTCAACTGGACGGGGCCTGTGGATTAGCCAGGTAATGTTTAAGTGCATTAGCGATATCCTTAACAAGTAGATTTTATTATCATATTTCTTTTTACTGAACAAATTAATTCCGTAGTAAAATCTCGTTCCTAGAGCTCGCGTTTCCCTTAGCCACTGGTTGTGCGCGTGCGTTGTATATTTTAGATGAAATGAAAAAGTTTTCCCTAGCCAATCAGATTTGATCCTAATTTTGGCAAGCTTTTATGCTTTCGGTCTAGTCTCGTGCTCTCGAATCTTGGTCCTGATCAAATGAGATGAGATTCTGGCTCGTGTCTGAGATATAGGTTTCTGTAACGATAGATCCAACTGTAACGTCAGGCACCTGCAGATGCAGTATAATGCATAATGCATTAGTTATGGCGCATCAGAATCAACAAAACCACATAACGACATACCTTTCCACCCTAGATCGCATATCGGGGCCACTTTCAATACCTGTGGGGAAAAATTAAAATTTAGCAATAATGCATTTTACACTGAGCTGTCAGGGAGTATCTTATTTGGCAATGGAGTGGCAAAATGGCTATTATATTTGACTCATAATAATCAAGTTGCCTAAGTTTGAGTTTCCACTGGGGTTTCCCTGCTATTTCCTTGGGGCAATACATTATTAGTTACTCTTTTCAGCTATGATGGATTAACATCACATCAAGGAGAAATAACAACACTCCTAGACGCCTCATGCTGCAGAACCCAGGATAAGCTGCAGCAGCGTGGGGCTTTGGTGCGAATGTGACTATAGCTTAGCCCAAGCTAACGTCTTATCTTTTCTTGATCAAATTCGTGCAAACATAAGAATGATAAATCCGATTACCTGTTAATTCTCCAACGCAGAGTGAGAGAAAATGCATAAACAAAAGAGATGAGAATGTTGATGTTTATCATAAGAAAGTCACATTACCTGGTCGTGATCTTCTTTGTCGCGGGTACAGTGAAGGGTTCATGACTTGTTCTTCAGCTGTTAACACTGCTGATACTGCCCGGACAACCATCTGTATATAAACAAATATTGTAATGGAGCTCGCATAGAACTTATTGGAGGTACTGATTGAACGGTTCAGGCTCTAGCCGACTCTCACAGTGACTCTCCCCACCCATGAGAATTTGCCAGGTATATCTGACAGAATGCTGTTACGTAAATAACAATGGACTGGTATGCATCCCATCCAGGGGGGAGATGCAATGCTCCTAGCCCCTTCATGCTGGTTGTGTGAGCTATGACCCAGTTGGGTTTAAAAGACTTTACTTTTATCATAAACGACTTGGAACATTTTAGTGTAGCATATATGACCGCAAGCTTGACAGAGACAAGTTCATTCATGCGGTCAATTAGACCTGTTCTGGACGTTTGTTGTTGTTCACAGCAGGTAGAAAAAAAGGTGCAGGATGCAACATTAAATTAATACATTCTTACCTCATCCACTTGGGACCACGGTCGGGAAGGAGATCGAATTCTTCTGATGAAGAGTGCTTGCAACTTGTGGTGTAGATATGACACCTGGCTTACAGCCTGTAGTGAAAATGAAAATGAAACATAACAAACACAACTAATATTAAATAAATCGAAGGTACTGAAAAATACTGTGCCACTTATCAAAATGTGTGACCAACTTCTACAAACTAATCAATGTAAGCAGCATGAAAATTTTACGAAGCGAGCAATTTAAAGAGGAGAGGGGGTAAGTTTCTAAAGAAACTGTGGTGCTGCGTCGGTGGGAAGTGTAACAATATTATCAACCCAGTTGATAAAACCAAATTATATAATTTAAAGAGGACACTGTCACAGATATTTTCCAGCTTTTTTACAAGCACGGCACTAAGATAATGACTAAAGTAGTTTCTCTCATATAGGAAATGCCTCCTAGAACATCAAGAGGAAATTATGAAGAAAATTACCGAAAGAAGTGGGAACCATAATTAGTTTTAAGCTATTTTTCGAGCAACAAGGGGAGAACTTGTAAAAGTCAACCTGGCTTTTTCAAGATGAAATCTAAATCTCCTGATGGTATCAAAGCGATATCACGCCTTTCATGGCTTCATTAGACTGACATAGTAATTTTTAGCTAGACATGACCACAGGTCTCTAATTTTTTAAGTTATGTTCAGGACAGTGTCCCTTATATTGAATGCAGACTGTGTGGCTTGGTTGTAGTGACAACAAGAGGTTAATAATCAACTTAGGAGGAGGGAATTCAATGAAAATGGAGAGAGGATATTCAATACATCATAATTATAGCGGAGCTCCAGCGGCACAAAGGGCTGAAGAGCGGAGTCCCATACCCATAAAGGTTGGAGAACCAGCCATGTACAGAATTGCAGTTCATTTTCCGTGCTCAAAAAATATGAAGCTCAGCTTTTAGGTTTGGCTAAATCCATATATTACCTCTTTGTTTCCTGACAGAGCAATCCAGTCATCCACCTTGAACATGACACCATTGTTTTCTTTTCTCTCTCCTGATGCTTCCTCTGTGTCGCTGTCACTGCTCTCGCTCTCTCGTCCTAGGCCTTCTCCTGGGTATCTCTCACCGTCACGTGTTGCCGAGGGGTCCTGGGTGACATTCTCAGAGGAGAGACTGGGTCCGGTGAAGAGTGCCACTGTTATGGGAGACACCAGTGTGCAGCATTTGACCGTCACTGTTGTGTACAATCTGTTGAGAAGGCAGTAATAAATATGTCAATATGGTTTTTTCTAGTTGACTCGCCAATTTTCTAGCAGTAAAAATTGTCACTAGCAAGACTTGGCAAGTGGGCTGAAAAGTTAACTTCGAGCGGTGGAATGGAGGGCTACACTACGCCATCCCTGCTCCCTGCTCCATGATGCCCCAAGACGATGAAAACTTGTTACTGGTCTACTGGAGAAACCAACCTCGCCATTTCTTCATAAATCAGCCAATCAAATGGAAGTTTGGTTATAGCTTTGGCCTGTGCGCCACTCATAGATTCCCCATGTGTTGGGAACTGGTACAAAATGGAGGAATTGTGAAATCGAACCTTACTCTCTTTCCTACAAAGGAAATAAACAATTATCAAACAGCAAATCTAGAATGCATTGTTAAATATCATAGTATAGTAGATGGTTTAACCTAGGAGGTTCTGTCAGTAGTCGGTAGTGTGATCATCTGGGTGGCAGTAGTCTGAGTAGTTCTGGAAAGAGCTGTTGTTGGTGAATGATGTTTCAATAACTCGAGTGAAGTCATTTTCAGAGTTAAGACGTGACTCCGAAGAGTTGTGCAAAACACAATTTTTCAGAACTACTCACACCCAGACAATTACACTATACAAACTATGCTGTATATCATTTATTACCGAATAATTTGCCATTCGGGATCTTTATTGAAAACATGATTATTCTTAGTTTGAACATTACATTCCTTGGTGGAACAAAGGGCGGTTACAGTACTGCGCCAGCGGACTCTGTTCGCGGCTGTTCTTTTTGCCGTATTCCAGGCGATGTTGGCTTCTTTGAGCTCCTCATCTACTGACCTCCTCCAAATTTTCACTGATTATTCTTACTAGTGAAATTTATTACTAATTTATAATTTATTACTAATTTATAATTTATCAATGATTTATAATTTATTACAAATTTATAATTTATTATTAATTTATAATTTATTATTCTTACTAGTAAAATTTTATCTAGTCCAAAGTACTAGTGTACAATACGAGCAAGCTAAAGATGGAATATCTAAGCAAACAAACACAGAACCACCTACTGCCTGTGGTGGAACTTTATGTTCCTCAACATAAAATCACTGTTTTAATGTTTGTTGCCAATAAATTAAATTGTGACAATGCACTTAAATTGCTTTTATTCATTTATTATAAAGCATTAAATAGAGCAGTTACAGAAGGAAACATGTTTGTTCTTACTGTGTTGCGAGTTTTTTGGTACTTCTATCCACACGAGCTATTTGAGGAAACGTTCCAGCACAAAGGGCTGCCTGTGATCAAATTGAAACACTATCAGGTACATAGCATTAAGAAAGGAATCTTATGACTGGATGTCTGGATCCAGATTTGCACAGTTGCATATTTGCATCTAGTGTGTTGCAGAATTCCGTACTGAAAGGTTTATGAATTGTTTGAAACAGATAACTGGTTCACAGGCCAAGTGGTTCCTCTTATTATCCCCTTTTAACAATGAATATACTAGATGCTACCATATAAATTAAATGTAATATATTCTTTTTTTTTGGAGGGGGGATTAATGACAAAGCATTAGATAAAAGTAACAAGCTAACATCCAAACAAGGAAAGTAAGTAAAAGTATGATCAGTCTTTTCATGGTAGCTCTAGGCACAAATCAATTAACGAGATATTTCTATAAAACAATGCTTGTTTTTTTTCCAGTAACTCAAATAAAAATTAATAACGAAAAGCCAAAAAGATTCACGTACCTTGACAACAGCCCAGTTATTTGAGTTTGAATTCAAATCCCTGATGTCTCCTGCACCACGAGGCCGAATGAATCCTGCAACTTTCAACTGACCAAGAATCTGCGACCTGACAAATAAGAAATAATTAAGAGTACTTAGGACTTTGAAGAACAGGACATTTCTAGCACATTCCAGGATACGTATCAATGCAAAGATATCCTGTAACTACTATTGATCATCAAATGGCCCACACTGGATTAAGGTAAAATGTTTCAGCTGATAACAAAATTTCCTATTTCTCAGACCTGGTTACAGACCGAAGGCATGAACCCCACCTTTGTTAGGAAAGTAGGATGTCTGCAAGCATGATAACAATGTCAAACGTGAAGAGGAATGCTGATTGCGTAATGCTCAAGACGTGCACAAAGTCATGAATATGAGTCATTGGAAGGTGCAAGGTGAAGTGTAACGACCAATGGGTAATGAAAAGGGGCTGAGGAATTTATTGCACAACTGATTGTGCCAGGTTGGACTCAGTTGGTGCTTGTGTTGTTCTTGGATTAGACAAAAATCACACTAATTGTTCCCCACCTGCTTAGAGAAATACTTAATATGAAAGCTTGGGAGAACTTGAAATAGTCGTGGACCCAATCACTTTGACTCATGCTTTAAAAAATCATTCAGAACTTTGCATTGTCAAACTTCATGAAAACAACGTTTTCTATCCTAATACAGCCCACATGACTGTTAGGTTTTTTAAATACCTACCAACAGAACTTACAATAAGGCTGGAGCAAAAACAACAATCTCCAAATTGATATAATATATTGTAAATGCTTGCCACACAGGTCTATAGCACTAAATGTAAATTACTTTCATTAAACAATATTCTTTTAATATTACTTTTTACCTCATGCCTGCCATCATTTCTAATGTTGCCTGAGATAAATAATTCCTACGACAGTAATTTTTGTCAAACCCTTTCGATCTTGCATGCTGCCATCCCTGTAAACAAAATAACACTTTGTTGAGTAAGACAATAGATAGCAAATAATAGATAGCCGAATAAATGGTACAACCAAAACACTATTAATTTTATTAAAGTGTACCTAACCCCCAAAATTGCACCTTTCATTTCTTCTTTTTATTGAATGCTGACTATTTATAGCATTCAAAAGTTACAAAAAAATGTGACTCATTTGCTGCATGACAGAGTCAGAAGGGCATAGGTCTATTCCTGGGTAGATGTCATAAACTGATTTACATGCATGTTTACAAAGACTTGGCAGGATGCAAATCAGTTTGTCAACTAAATATCTAGTTTATGAAGGCCCCAAGATAAATCTAAGTAGGGAGGTTAATGAAGACTCACCCTGAACACTTGAACAAAAACCAAATGATCACTGTATGGGTCTAAGATGAATCTTTTCCTGGCAGCCGCTGCAGCACGTTTCTCTGATGGGTACATTGGTAGGATGACTGTAACAGTATACAGCACAGATGAGGTAAGTTGAGCATTAGACCTGTGCATTTGTATCAGTAATAAATGCGTGTTTTTGTTATTTCCACGACCAAGGTAAAGCCCATTCATATTCTAAGAATCATAGGAGCCAGATAGATCATTAGTTGGTGCCAGAGCTTCAATAGAATGTGGGAGGTGCCACAGCCTAATGGTCAGTGTGCTGAATGTCGGCCTGGATGGTCCGGTTTTGAGCCTCGGCCTCGGCACAGCATTGTGTTCTTGGGCAAGACACTTTACTTTACAGGTGCATAAATGGGCACCTAGCCACTTAATGCAACTGATAAGCTCCTGCAGAGGATTCTGTAGCATGAGGTGACTAGGCATGATGATGCTCTCTATGCATATGCAGCCTGGCTGTACATAGAGGGGGGGGGGGGGGGGGGGAAAGGCAGTTGCCCCTGCCAGGAAAACGAAATGTTTTTTTCTAACATGGTGTTTGATTTTGCTGGGCTATTTCTTGTAGAAATTGAAGGCGTGCGGAGTTTGCCCCCTCAGACAAAAAGTTGCCTCTGCAAACAAAAAATCCTAGCTACGGCCCTGATATGCATTTAATCAACCTCTCCAGGTCACTTCACATTCAACATTTTACTCACAAGGATCTCTGTAGGCCATAGCACAGGCTATTGTTACAACTGGATCCACACATTTTAGTACAACTGAATACAAGATCATCTTCCCCAGGTGGGGACTAAGAGGTAAGTCTGCCAGATGACGACCTGTGGGAAAACAAAAGTGATCACATATCCATGAAAACTGTGCAGTATTTAAGCAATAGAGAACTTTTGCCGTGTTTACATAGCCTCATCTAAACACGAAGGGGGTTGGGAGAATTCGAGACAGTTATGCAAACCTGAGATGCAGTCTCGGGTTTGCATAACTTTCGAGAATTCTTCCAATCCCCCAAGTGTTTAAATGAGGCTATGTAAATGCAGAAAAAGTCCTCTGACTATCGCTTTTGTGAAACATTTCTTTCCTTCAACGAACAAAACTAAAACGTCACAACCATGTTTACATACTCTCAACTAAACACAGTTATCAACCAATGAGAGTGCGTGTAGTATCTCACTTATTTTATAAAAATACATTACAAATTAATCATATTTATTTGTTAATTTCTCTGAGTGTGTAGACATATATGATGTTAGAATGTTTTATCTCTATACAGAATTGCAGACTTAAGATGCTGCATTTGCAGCATTTGACATGCATTGCAGACCTTATTAGTTACATGTAATTATGCTGCAACTGAAAGTTCTCCAGCAAAGTGCCAACAAATGCAAATCATAGCACCACCTGAGTTACAGTCATGCTAGTGCCCTCTATATTTGCACATGTCAAGATCACAGATAAAGCATACCATCTGAATAAAAAGTTAACCCATGGCAAATTTGCTGTATTTTTATCTCGGAAAACTATTATCAAGAACAAGATGTATCCAATCCTTAAAAGTGTTGCTGTCCTGAGTTGCTAATTAAAATGAATACAATTTTAGGCCATTAACACTATGCTCATTGCCTAACTTCAAGCCAAAAGAGACTAGGTACGAGTCTGTGCATTATGGGATTAGCAACTATTGATCCACAAAGTTAGAAAGAGCACACCAAGATTTACAAATCCCCAAGTTTGTTGTTAATCAGGCTGACTAACTGACTGACTGAGATACAGCCATTTAAATATGTCACAATTACAAATAAATGCTTACTTAATATTGGGTCTATTAACACCAAACCAGGGGATTTTGTAAAGCTTGGTGTGCACTTTCTGACTATGTCGATCAACAGTTGCTAATCCGCATAATATCGCATAATATCCTAACTCACACCTTTACCCCTCGGTTTGAAATCAGGCAATGACATTGTATATATTTACCAAGGTCAGTCATATCCTCCCACTGATCCAAAGCGTCTATTGTCTTTAATGTACACAAAAAAGGAAACATCATTTTCGGTATAATCAGGGTGATATGTTTTTATGATTGTGTATGCACATTTTTTGTATGATTGTGTATGCACATTTTACAGTAAACTTAATGACTAAAATGCAACAACTACATTTTATTTATGTTATGGCAAACATTTTGTATTGATAGAGAGGCACATATCCTGCTAGCATAATTATTCTGATGATCACTGATCTAGTATTTGGGTTAATCTATCAATGCTTGGCGTAAGCATGCATGCAAGACTATCTTGGGTATAATTAGCGAATGTTGATGAAATAGCATGTTTTTAAAACTGCATTTATTACATATTAAAATATATTCAACAAACCATGATTCTCGTAACAAACCTTCAGCAAGGCAACAGCATTTCTCAGCACCAGAAATGGTGGCGGTTCTGCAGCTTTTGACAGGAAATCTGTTATTGATGTATTTGGTGATGCTAGGAGCTTTGTATGAAGACAAAGTTCCTGATAAATTCACACAAATAGTATGCAATCAGTAAGCACAAAATGAAAAACCAACGAATTATTCTTAAAAGACAGTAACATGAATTTCAAAAGCTACTTGTAACTTGTAAATACTTGTACAAAGTGGACAGTACTTTATTTAGGATAATAATATTATGTAGGGAGCTGGTACAGTGGTGAGACAATTCCTTGACTCAGTTTGTTGTTGGCTCTCATTCTTGCTGCAAGGGTTTTTCTCCCTCCATGAAACCAACACTAATACTTTTAATTTGATCAGGAATACAAGGGCCACAGGTTTGTTAGTCACAAGACTTAAAGATGTAAGCCACGTTTAAGTGACCCTGAGACAAAATTGGTGGTATTTATTTTTTTTATTTTTGTGTACAATGCGACTTTCTTTATCATCTGCCAGATTTTAATGCATTTCTGGACATGAGAATGTCATAATTTTTAAACTTTTATTACCGAAAATATACAGCCACCATTAATTTGCTGTGTTCTAAGGCTTGGTTGGGATTTGAAGAAAGTGAGGAAGGCTCAATAATACCTCACAGGTTTTAATTACAGTAACAATCAGCATGCAAAATTGCATGAAGAATGATCAAAAAGTTTTTGCTGCTCTTCCTTTGATTTTCAATAGTTATAGTTATTATTAATAATAGTTATTGTTATTTTAATTTCTTGAACATTTTGTTCAAGAAAATATATACCACCAATTTCGTCTCAGGTACAGTTAAAAGTTAATTCATTTATTTATTTATTTATTTTATGTCCACCTATATACTTGAGTTGAACAATTTACCTGCAGCGGTGTTCTCAGTAATTCTGGAATTTGATATTCCAGTAAACTATCGCAGCGAACACGGCTAAATAAATGGAAACAAATACCAGGGGAGCACCTTCCAGCCCTGAGATGATAATTAACAACAATTAAAAATTTAATAATCATTCCATTAAATAGCAGAATAAGTTTCGAACTACCTTTTGTTAGAGTGGAATGCTTTATGACCACCCTCATAACAATTCAATCCTTTTTAAAGTTAGTATATTGTGAGCTACGTCATGGTTTATGCACTTTGAAAAACTTGGCTCAAAAACTTGTCCTTTGTAATCTGTGTCAATCTTCTCCATCCTCAACGATGCTTGTTTCATTTTGGTTTTAATTAGTACCACCTCTTTGGTGTTTTTCTCCCTTAGTAAACAATTATTTTCAGGTTTCCTTCATTCTAAAGGTAATTTGGTTCCCTGACGTAGCTAGCTTACCTTCCCTTCCTTTGCATTGCACTTGCTTTTGATATCCACACAGACTGTAGTGTGGAAACGGATGTCAATGCATCAAAAGATTTCTAAGGAAGGAAAACTCTCAATCAGACATTTCTAACAGATCACAATACACCAACGAGTCATAGAAAATCTACACTGAAGGAAGTGGACAAGGGTAGCCTTGTATCAGAGATGCCCACCACAAAAGATTTTAACAGGAAGAGTGCCAGTTTTGCATCAAGATACAGAATTTTTTCTACCCCCACAATGAAGTAAAATACGCAATTCATCTACAAGCTCTCCATTTTTTTTATATTTTCCCAAATTGGCCAAACATTAGCATCAAAATGCAAATTTCAAGCTCTTTTCTTTATATCCTAGAGCCTTGGCGAGCCATACAGGAGACCAGAGATTTGGTCTGCATTCAGGCAAGTAGGCATATAAATTAATGTAGTATGGTGATAACGGCCATTCTCACTCTTAACACCCAGACCTATACATTGATAAATACAGTCTGTAGATGCGTTACAGGAAATCGTCAGGGCAAACCAATTGTCAGAGGTTGGGGAACACAACATGTGAAGGATTGCATTCTGAGGGGAAAGGGGGGGGGGATAGAAATACTTGCAATTCTGAGGAAACTAGAGCTCTGCGTTTAAGGTGTAGACATGCAGTATGCCTGTCTATAAGAGGGATGGGAGGGGGGAAACACTTACCACTGTCTTTACCATCTTTACCAAAAGTAGTGATCTACAAAGTTGCAATAAAGTACCTCTTTCACTTTTCCACTGTCAATCACAAACACAACATCATCTATCGTTACACTTGTCTCAGCTATATTGGTAGAGAGAATCTGCAAAGTAAACCAAGGTCAAGTTCAATGTATATAAAGGTTTATAATCTGTAGAGAGTAAATTTAAAAGTAAAAACAAAAGTAAAGATTTGTAAGTGTCTACTTTAAGTAGTGGCTCATAAAAAGAACAAAAAACAGTAGATGTCTAAAACATTAATAAGCCTTGAACATACAACAGTAGATAAAAACATTCAAGGGCAACAAGCTTTTTTGCATTAGAGCAACTTTGCATGAGAAAGGTTGGGCTTCATTATGTCTTGATGGTGGGGGGTGGGGGTGGGGTTGGTTGGGGGAAGGAGCAAGGAAGCAAAAGCCTGGCAGAAAAGGGAAGCATGAACTCTATGGGAACAGCGTCAAGCTCAGTAGATAGAGCACTGTCCAGTGTTTGGAAGGTCATGGGACGAAATGGTCCATTGAGGACCCAGATTTTCTTCTTTGTCCCAGGCACATGATGAATATTAAATCTTTCTCATTTCACTGCCAAGCTTAAAATTTACTAGTATCTGACTTAATACTGATTGCCATTAATTAAAACTTACAATCTTTCTCATAGTCTGATGCAGTTTTCTAAACACCTTGGAAAGAAAGGAATGATTGACGTATAGTTAATACATAATACATTATAATTATTATTATACATTTACATGGTTCAACAATGCAAAAGTAACAGTCATTTTGTGAGCTGCTTCTTCTCCTTCTGATTTTACCTTTCTCTGTTCTGATGGCTGCATAGAAGAATGAAGAGTGTATATCTGATACCTAGATTTCAAAAGAAGTTAAATTTATTTGTCAACAATTTTATCATGATCTCCTGGAATAATTAGAAAGTGGGCTCATCAAAAAGTCGAAATTGTTGTGAAAAAATGTGACTTATCCTTGGTAGTTGATGATTAGAAATAAACTGGGAAAAAGTAAGGCAAAATTATTTGTAAGAAAGGGATAAATTAAAATGATGAAATCCTAACATCAGATACCAGAAATTCAATGGTTTGTGTAGGGTCAGATATTTGTGACACCCACAAGACCTGAACTACCTCACATGATAGCCTGATCCATTTTTAGTAATACATGTAATGTTAGTAATTTAATTGTAAAACAGCTTGCTTTATTAAACTGAAAAAGGAATTAACAATCAAGAGCCACTTGTCTGAAATGCAAGCTGGAATCCATTTCAAGCTTCTTTTGAGCCTTGCATCTTTGATCACATTCCTTCCAGCAAACATTACCTTCTTGAATTTCCAAATTCTCTATCGGCTGTGAGAAGATCGCGAAGAGTAATAATTTCATCATAGCCAGGAAGAAATACCAATATAGCACCTGTATGGATTAATTACAAATATAAACACATTTATCTACTAATATACTGTCAGTAGTGTTTAATTGTGGTAAAACCAAATCCAACGTTTTAATTGTCACTCTGACTTATCACAAAAGACACAGATAAATTCAGTCAAGCAATCAAAACTTGCGGCAAACACAATCAGTCAGCAAAAAAATGTTAGCTCACTGTGCCTCTTGCATAGAGTGGTTTGTAAAATAATAAGCACCAACTCAAAGTATTGCATTTCCATGGCTGCTATAATTATCAGGACTCTCATTATAAGGCAGCTGGACCCAGGTACCCAGACACAAGAGTTGGTATTAATTTTACATACTTTTAAATTGAACATGAAAAAAATTCACTTACTGGTGCAGCATACATGAAATAATTCAAATGTACTGTATATGAACTGCGGGAGCAAGGTCAACTGACCTCATTCCCAATGTGTGGCTTCATAGCTCAGTTGGTAGAGCATTGCACCAATATTCAGTCACAGGTTCGACCCTAAATAGAGCTTTTCAGGCTTTTTTATTCCAATTGCTTAATATAATTAATTGGAAATTCACTGCGATGATCATACAGTATCTCACTTTTAAAATTCACTTTATTGTTGCTTGCTCACCTACTGTATGGGTTCCCTTCTATTAAAAACCCCAGCTACACTAAAGCTACTCAAAACTAAAGCCTTACCTTCTTGTTGAGAATTGCAAATAAATGTCAGCAAACTGATAATCAGGTCAAGATCAACCTGAAAAGAAAACGAAGACTATAAGCACAGGTTCTTCACCTGACATACCTTTAATGGCAACAAAAAATATCACATCTTGAATGCAGTTGATGAAAGAGGACTTTCTACGAGTTTACCCTTTCATCATCAAATGTCTTGTGATAGATTGAAAGTAACTCTTTACTTTCTTCACTCAGTTCATTAGATTCCTTTTCTAAAGCTGTTTCATCAACATATGGCACCTTTGGTGATGACCTAAAGATGTGGCAGATGGATAGATCAACAGCAACAAATTAACACAAGTGCTGATAATTACTACAGTTGAACACAAGCTGGTAACAAAAGCATGAATCAATGTCATAATTGAACAACGATTACTAGTAACATGTATTTATGTGTTGTGGTTTAAATTTATCCCTGGTTTAAAATTTTTTAAACCAGTTTGATATTGATTTCCCTTTGTTTCAGATTATGCTAATCAACATGAACAAAGGGAAATAAAAATCAAACTGGTTTAAAAAAAGAAAGGATAAATTTAAACCACAACATATGCACTGGGCAGCTCTTTTCTTTTCTGAACAATAATAAATTAAAATCTTACCAACAAAATAAACCAAGCTTAGTCAAGAAATGGAAGTATCAACCTTTCTTAATTAATTTTTTGGATGATTAGTTGATTTCAATGACTTCTTCCCTATCAACATATGCATGAACAGAAGAAGGTACTTTTACATCTTGACCTGTGTCATCCTTGCTACACTTTACATGTAATTGTAATGAATGATACACTTACAAAGCTGATTCAAGAAGTTCAATAACCTCAGTATGTTCCCATTTCATGGCCCAGTCTATCGCAGCCCTGGGAAAGAATTACAACTTCTAAAACAACCACAATGGGTTGGCAACAATAAGGTTACAAAAAGAGCAAAGGGGTTTACAAGAATGTTCAAAATAAATAAAATCTTTAGTTAAACCTGTGCGTGAAAATTAACTGGTCTCTTCATAACAAACTGGGATTCTGAGTAATAATTATATTCAGTTATAATAATTATGCATAGCACAATTATTGAAGGCATCATAGTCTAAAGGTTAAAGTGGTGGACTCCAGAGTGGGGCAGTCTGGGTTTGAGGCTTGACAAGAGCAGTGCATTGTGTTCTTGGGCAAGCCACTTTACTCTGACTCATAGGGCCCTCTCTTCATCCGTGTGTATAAATGGGTACCAGCAAATTTAATGCCGGGGGTAACCCTGTGATGGACTGGTGTCCCATTCAGGGGGAGTAGAAACATTCCTAGTCACTTCATGCTAAGGAAATCAGGATAAGTTCCAGACTTATGGCCCACTAGCGACACTAAGCTCTTATGCAGACTTAACCTACCTATGATAGCCCTATTACATGTTTGTCACATTTGCGAAGTGTCAGCCCTCACAGACCGCCTTTAAGAGGTTTTTTATGTATGTCTATCTTTTAAGTCAAAGCAGCAGAACAGTTTCGTTTACCAGCCATTCTTCGGTTCCTTGATGTGCGGGTTGGCCCCCAAATTCAACAACTGCTCCACAACACCAGAACAGCCTCGACCAGATGCTACCATCAGAGCAGTGGCCTGCGTCTCGGAGTGTTGATAATCCACTATAAGAAGAAACGCAAATTTATTAATTAATATTCCATTACAGTGCAAATAACTCAACCAGGGCCACCCCAATGTTTTTTAGCCAATCACAAGACAAATTCAGAACAAAAGAATCAGAGTTTTTTCATCAGCAGTCCAATCACAATGGAGGTACAAAATTTACCACTGATGAAAAAACTTTGATTCTTTTGTTCTGAACTCTTTTTGTGAATGATTGAAAAATGTTGGGTGGCCCGGGTTGAGTTAGTTGTACTGTGATTTCAAGCTTTAATTTACAATAATCATTGAGAATAAAAGTATCAACTTACCACTAATATTTTCATGCATAATCAAGTAAAGGATTTGAACAAATGAATCCTCGTCACCCTAACAAAAAAGATAACAGGAAATTGGAATGAAATAGATACAAATAGAAATATCCATAGGCTTTAAATGACTGTTGAAAACTTACAAATATCTTAGATATGTACATTTTTAACTCACATCTAGCCATGCCTCAGAAATGCTGTTATCCATTTCTTGCCTTAAATACTGTTCCTCGCTGTCACTTTCCTGGAAGCAGAATCACATGTTACATTTTGTATGTTGGTGGAGGCGTGGTAGCCTAATGGTTAGTGCACTGGACTCCAAGTTCGAGCCTCTAGCCGGGGCACTGCGTTGTGTTCTTGGGCAAGACACTTAACTCTCAAAGTGCCTCTCTTTACCCAGGTGTATAAATGGGTACTGGCGAATTTACTGCTGGAAGTAACCCTGCGACAGACTAGCATCTTCATGCTACGTAAACCGGGATGGCTCTGGCCATAGTATGTTTGACTTAGTTAGGCCAAACTAGTGAGCATCGGCATGTATTGATCAATCAAGCTTTATGACGATGGTAGTCTTCAAGTATAAATGGGTGTTGTAGTCAAGATTCTGAAAAGAGTAACACAACACATATTTACTTGCAAGTGACTATATTTACCTCAGCTTCATTATCGTTGCCATCATTTGCAGGAACTTGCATAGTATCATCCCCATTATCTTCAAGATTGATCACTTTCATTCCTTCCACAACCTCTTTGACATCTTCATCGTCAAGTTTCACCTCTTCCTCCTCTACATCATCATCATCGTCGTCGTCTGCCTCTTCGCCATCTCCCTCATCATTATCATCATTTTCTGCTTCCTCTTCTCCTTCCTCCTCTTCTTCCAATAAGATGTCCTGCTCCATATCATCTCCATCCCCCAAGTCTTCATCAAGCTGGAAGTCTGGAAGGTAATCCTTTTCTTGGGAGTCCTCAACTATCTTCTGTTCTGGATCATCTTCCAGTTCAATGTCTAACATTAACAAAACAAGTTTGACTCATTCAACTTATTTTTTGTGAAGACTGTGACCTATTTTAATAGTCACATTACATTTAAGCAATAGAGTACTTTTACCGTGTTCACATAGCCTCATCTAAATACTCGGGTGGTTTGGGAGAATGCGAGACAGTTTTGCAAACCCAAGATGCAGTCATTTCTTAAAAATATGCACAAAACTAAAACGTCGCAACAGTGTTTTCTTACTCTCATGAATATAAACACACCTATCAACCAATTAGAGAGTGTGAAGTATCTCTGTTATTTTATAAAAATATGTATATGTACCGGTATTATTTATTAACTACATTTACCACAGTCTCTTCAAAGATAAATTATTCACAAGTCTAATGTGCATCAAGTTGTCCAGTGTTGTAACCAATTGATCATAATTATTTTGATGATCAAAGAAAAGTAAAAGATCTGCATCTTTATCACAATAACCCAAAAAGAACCCTTGTCAACTCTGCCTTTGTTTTTGCTGACACTGCAAATGGGATTTTCAGAAAACACACACAGAGACACTGCACCAAATGAAAAATATTCTAGAGTATTCTAGCCTCGAATATGTCAGTATGATGCCATAGAATCCTAGAGTATCCTAGAGTATTCAAGGCGTACGCTATACGTGAAGTACACCTAGAGTATTCGAGAGTATTTGATTTGAATATGTGAAGTGCCCCTGGAGTATTTACGAGTATTCAATATTGAATACGTGATGCACACCCAGAGTGTTCAATTTGAATACGGAAAAACAGGCCGGATTCTAATAGGATATCTCAGGTGTATTTCGAATCAGGCGAACTAGAATATGTCGGAAAATTACAGTATACAAGGCGTGTGCCGACTCGTATTCGAGTGAATTCTGGCCCGAATATTTGGCTTTTCGTGTAGTGAGAATTTCCAATCAAAAGATATCAATGAGAGGCTATGTCACAGACTTCCAGTGACACAAAAATGACGGATTTCAAGGCGTGACTGACTAGGATCCTTGGACATCAAAACCTTTCATCACATGCATGTTCCTGCTTTGAGTGCAGACTGTAGTCACTGTGTTCTGTTCTTGAGCAGGAAATGTTGTTACTTCCCAACTTTGTTCTGCCTCTTAATGTGAACAATGCATAATAAATTATGCACTTCTCATGGATTGTAATACCTTCTGTTGGTTGTAGTTCTTGGTCAAACATTTCATCGGCCTCTAAATCACCACTAGATGGACCCAGCTCCTCTATAATCACGTTGTTTCTTCTTCCCGCCTCACCAGCCTTTAGAGAACTCTCAACTTCATCATGCTTTGCTGATGTGGAATCTTCCTTTTTGAGGGGAAGCAAATTGTTCCTTTCCTTTTGCTCTAAGCCATTTTTGTTTTGAGCTTCTTTCAAGTGCTTGGCCATTTCTTTGTTACAGTATGATGTCCTGCCACATGACACAGATTAATTTAATTTTCCTGAGAACAAGCAAACTGGGTAGGGGTTTTGGTACCATCATGTTAATGTTAATGTTACTGTAATGAGAATGTTGATTGTGCATTGTAGAAAGCAAAATTTGTAATTAAAATCTCTTTAATAATTTGAAAATCACTTAGAAGGGAGATGCAGAAACCAACATTGTGATGTAACTATCACTTTGCAGTACATTTGACTTACCTTAGAACTTAAGGTAGTTATTGCCCAGCAAAATAATTCAGACAGTGCAAGGGTAGCCTAACTATATAGCCTAACTTAGAACACTCACATTTTAAGAACATCTTCCAGAAAATATGCTTGTACATCAAAGCATCTGCCAGGAACTGTAAAAAAAATTAGAAAAGAAAAAATTGATTGTCAAAGATAGTTAGATGGCAGCAGCTTTTTGTGGCTGTCCCTCCATCTTAATCACACTGTGATACACGTACAGATGGAGGGGGACAACTCAATTAAAGGTATAGCAGGCAAGGGTAATAAAATCAAGAGGAGAGATCTTAACCATAGGTAGTAACCGAGGATGAGAAATGCACAAAAGAAACGTCCACTCCACAATGCTATTATTATTATTATGCACAAAGTACAGTCAGCTTCTTGTTGGTGGACTGGTGTCCTTTAAATGTGGCTAAATAACATTTAGGCAAAGTTAACCTCACGACAATTTAGGTCAGCGGACATTTGTCGCAGGTGGCCTGGTGCGACTACGTGTTAAGCATCGGCACCTCGTGATTTTGGTGCTTTTGCTTGCTTGCACAATTCGCGTAGATATTTCGCCGCACTTAGCTTGCTTGCAGTGCATTCTTAAGCCATTTGTGCCCACTCCACCCTCCCTCAAGTTTGGATGGGTTAGGTAAGTATTGGTTGGTAACTATTCCACTGAGTCAGTCAGTGTGACGGTGCCTTGGTGGTGACCGCTCGCAGGGTTGCCATGGTTACCTCCTTGTCTGAGCTAGTTGTTGCCCGGCTCCACCAATCCTTAAGGCACCAGCTCCCAAGCTCATCTACTGGCGATGAGTTTAAGAGCAGTTTAAAGGAACAGTACTATCTAATGGTAATTTCAACATACTAATATTCCTCTAAGGCCAGGGTTGTCAAAAGTAGCCAGCTCATCATCTACTTCATTATCTTGGCTAGGGTATACTTCTTATTCTTTAGAAACAGAAAGCATAGTAAGCTCCTACCCCTGGGCAATAAAACACCTATGTTTAGAACTTTGTGACAACCCTCTATGGCAGAAGCTTGTCATGACAAGTAATCCTCAGTCACAGATGGAGCTAAGGGTGTCAACACTTTAGGGGGAGTTAACTGTGCATGTATGTGGTCAATATATAAACAGCTTTTATTCAGATGATGTAAATTGAAGTACAATATCATGTAAGACCTACCATGGACCACCGGACACTTGCCAAAGTAGTCAATGAAAAGGTTAATGTCCAGAGCAGCACTCATTAAAATCAATTTTAGTCTTCTGTTCACTGTCAAAAGGTCCCTCAAGGCGATCAGAAGAAAATCAGAAAATCGGTCACGCTCATGAACTTCATCCTGAGTAGATTCAAATTCAAATTAAATTCAATTTATTACCTCTTGACACAGTTACTTAATTGAATTACAAACATTTGTAATTGCTGGCGATGTTTCTATTGTATAAAGTGCTTGAGTATGGTGGCCAAATAAACCATTCGGTTTCCTAGTTAGCCCCCATGTTACCTATTGATGTTTCATTTGACACAGGCGAGGAAACAGAAAGAGGGCGGAAACATAAAACTTAGTTAAAAATAATAATTTTAGTAAAATAAAATAATAGTAGAGGTGTGGTGGACAAGTCGTTACATTACAATAATTACTATTAATTTTTGGTCCAAAGTATCATATACATACAGGTACTAGCCACGCAGATTTAACATAATTAATATGCCATTAAAATCATGAACAAGTACATGACTTTGTACAGTGTACTGTGTTCATGATGCCCAATTCAGGCTTCACATGTTCATACTGTACCAGGCCATGAATTCCAAAGTTTTGGTTTGAAGTTTAAGAATAGAAACTTGACACCATGCAAAAGAAATGTACTAATAGGCCAACAGAAAGAGAATTTACAAAACAATAATAATTATAGAAGGTGCAATCTTACCACAATAACATGTGTGACAAATGAGAGAGAGTTATCTCCAGACATCAAAGTCCGCAGCAGTACCCCAGTTGTACAGTAAGTTAACAATGTTTTAGGGGATATTCTGCAGAAAAATAGGTAGAAACGGGCTTATGAATAGTGGGATAAAGCTACAAATTACTTGGGAAAAAAAGAAATTATAATTATAATGATTTATGAAAATGTTTTCAAAATGTGTGCAGCATGGAATCTGAACCTCTGCCAATTACTAGTACATTGAAAAGTAAGCATCATGCAAAATTTCCCATCTAATATGACTGTTCTATGTGAACTCCATCACTAGAAATTCATGCTGCAAGTTACTTCAGACCTCTGCTGAAAGACATTTACCGTGAGTTCACACTTATTTATTGTCCAGCTACCCATAACATAATTATACTTCACCTCCTATAAGCAGACACCTCCCCTAAGTGGACCCTTAATCATGGTCCCAGCCATATATAAACACCAAATTTTCTAATAAGTGGCCAGACACCTCTCCTAAAGGACAATTTCTGGTCCTAATGGTGTGTGCTTGTGGAAGGTTTGACTGCAGAAAGAATTTTAGAACAGTGATCTGGCCTGCCTCTTGAGCGGAAAGCACATGAAAGGAGGTGACTCATTCCCAGTCCTCTCCACACAACAAGTGGCATGGCACAGGGTGAGGTGGATACCGAGAAGAAAATGGCGAGAAAACTTCCATCACCCCATGCTTCGCCACCTAGTATTTCTAGCCTTGTGCTTTGCTGTTTGCTGTATGAACTGTACAGAGTATGAGAAGAATCAATGCAAGGAGCCTCGCGTGCAAAGCCTCAGACCTTGCTTCATAAGGAAATTTAATAATCAAACTTGCAAGTTAACCAGCTTGATGCGAGAAACTGATAATTCTGTATGGTTGTAGGGCAACAGTACCTGTTATCAAGCCTTATTTGGTAACCAACTGTCTGCCCAAGTCTCTCTCCCCTCTCTGTCGCTACTCTCTCACTCACTGACAGGGCAGATATCCTGCGAGGTTGGGTACACACTATTCGGCAAGGAGTGGAGCGGGTATTAGCATCTTCCAGTACAAACTGTGGTACCTGCAGATAGGAGCTTAATTTCAATGTGGATGTGTACATCACAATGCAAGAAGCAATTTGGACCTCTACAAATACCCCAAATCATAATAATACTTTATTATTCACAGTGAGGGGAAAACTGCAAATAGGTTGTTGTTAGCTGAAAGGTCTTCTACAACTGTCAATAAGAAGGATAATATTTTGTGACATCCAAAGACCTAGAAAACAAACCTGAGTTGTTTTTCCAGACCCTGTTTCACCAGATATAAGAATAATCTGTACAGGGAGATGGAATATAAACAGAACTGTTAGTTTGTATAATTATGTGCAGCTGTACGTATTCCTGGATAAGATGCTTACAAGTCCACTTCAGTGGCAGGTTTTCCTAACAATTTCCTATCAATTTTTATTAATACTTCCTAATGACCAGGACAATTCACAGAGCAAGACCACTCAAACTGATCGAAGACCAACTAACTAAGCCACCATACCTATTACATAAAATGAACAAACCGTGAACAAACTTAAAAACCCTGTTTACTTTGAAGTACCCTACCTGGTTCTCAGATATCAGCTTCAAAATGTGCTCCCTTAGTTCATAAATTGGTAGAGATGTTCGGAATGGTGACAATTCATTTTCTTTGACCACTGGTGGTACTGCAGGAGTATTGTTATTTAGCTTGCCAACAACTTTATTTTCTCTTGTACCACGACCTTTTGGAACAAAAGGACATATTAATTATTATGCAACACTTTAAACACTAGTAACAGCCAAGTTGGTGCTACATGTACAGTTCATACAATTTCATACAATTTCCCAAGGCGTGTAATTATAATTTATCAACATTATCGGATCTGTTGTACACAGATAACACCATTGTATTAACAGAATGTGAAAAGATTTTTATAACGCACACTTCTGCTTTTTTAAGTGCTGTTGTTTCTATCTGACTTGTGTATAAATTATTTATAGAGTTAAATATAACATAAATACACGTAATAATAAAATAAAAACCAACCTGTATCAAAGATAATTGTAGACCTTTCAGTTTTGGGTTGTAGTTCTTGCCTTTCTTTGATGTTTAAAGGAAACTTTTTCAACAGATGTTCAATGTGTTGAGAGGAA
Source organism: Blastomussa wellsi (assembly GCA_947652115.1). Lineage (NCBI taxonomy): Eukaryota > Metazoa > Cnidaria > Anthozoa > Scleractinia > Plerogyridae > Blastomussa > Blastomussa wellsi. The sequence goes on along the minus strand of OX393563.1, from coordinate 29,989,195 downwards.
TTACTGGAAAGCTTCAAAATACTGTTACAGGTTGTGGTGCTGACATGTTTCTTTGCAACTGTAAGGAATCTATTGCTTCCGTTCCTACAAGAAAGTTGCAGCAAGATTAAATTACACTGAAAATCTGACAGCTCTGGAGTTCTGCTGCAATATTTCGTGTTTGCTGCATAATTAATCCAAAAATAATGAAAGAAATTACCAGAGTCCAGTACTCTCTACATGACAGTACATTTTGTACTTTCAAATTTATAGACTAAAGAAAAATCATTTACAAGCTTATTGGGGGAGTATATAGAGTGAGTAAAGTGAAATTTATGAAATTATGGGATTTACCAAGATATTCTGAAAATAAATGATGAAGAATGCCTACTTGCCAAAAATCAGCATTGTATATTAATTTGGGGGTGAGATATTGGCCCTTTCATGCTTCAGTGACTCCATACAAATCCTTTTAATTTTGTCTTGGTTCTAAACCGATTAGAACAGAGACAAAATTGCAAGGATTTGTAAGGAGTCACTGAAGCATGAAAGGGCCAGTATCTCACCCCCAAATTAATATACGATGCTGATTTTTGGCAAGTAGGCATTCTTCATCATGTACTTTCTGAATATCTTAATGAATCCCATAATTTAAAAAACTTAAATATTTGTGACGTCACACTTTACCACTCTATTATATATATATTTTACAGGACCAAGCCAAGAAATAAATTAGCAAGCATTTCTAGCAACTCCAGCAGGTAATTTTTTATGTGGCTAAATGTAATTTAGGTGACGTTAAACTCAAGACAATGCTCGCCAGCGGTCTCATGCGTGAATCCGGGGTGCCCTAAGGCTTTGCAGGGGCTCAGTATTTTTACAGGTCTTGTGTTGAGGTCAAGCCATTGGCTTGCGTTACCTTTCGCTAGCTGGGACAGCAAACGCTTTTGGTCCATCCCTCCCGTCCCTCTTGGTAAGTATGGGTAGCGTGATGATTTATTTCCACTGAGTCATTACATGGTTCATGGACTCACTGTCAAATCTGGCAAATCTGATTGGCTGAAAACTACAAAACAAACACTTTGCACATGCTCAACATTTGGGGCGGCCAGAGGTCTTAATTACTTAGTGCTGACCAAAAGGATCACAGCCTCTGAGGACGAGAATGTCTGATGCCAAGTCCAATTTGGACACAAATTAGCACGCTCCAGTTTCACATCAATTATTAACAACAAACAGAAAGGCTTGCAAATGAAGGATTGGCGATGTAAATATATGATATAATAGTATCTTATATCTTACCCTTTGCTCTTAGATTTCAGTCCCAGGTTTTGGCATAGTCGATGTACATATGCCCTTTCTACAGAAGTAAACGATGAAGGAAACTCCAAAACTGAAGTCAAGAAAAGAAAATGTTGTGAATTGCTTTTCAATCACAATGACCATAAAATTTGTTGTTTCAAATAATTATTATTTATCCCACAGGGTCATATGGCAGGGACATGTCAACATGTCACAGTGGCATGTGTATATACAGTGTACCTGACACTACTAATCAAGCCAACTCAATCATTCGATTACCGGTAATCAAATTCAATCACACTTAAATTGGACCCGATGACATGATTACTGGCAAGTTAAAATGGGTCTGGTAATCAAACCCACTTGAACTTTCACAAAAACCCAATCGAACCCAATATTCAATTGGGTTCAATCAGGTTGTGTACCAAGACTCATCTTGAAACAGAGGAAAACAGCATCTCAGTGGTGGGCTATTCGTTCGATTGAGTTTGGTTAGGGTGTTTTAGGTGAACTTTAGATTTTTAGATTGTCTTCAATTGAGTTCATTGGGCTCAATTAATAATGGTCAATAAAGTGGAGTTTAATTTGGTCTAGCGTCAAATGAATGATAAATTGGATGACTGCAAAGCTGGAGTGTGAACAATCAAAAAAATATGTGACAAAATTTGACAAACTAAATAACTGTCGGAATACTTCGTTAAGGAAAAAGAAACATAACAGTTCACTTTATGCATGAGAAAATGATAGTCAATGTTTTTTTTTACAGTGCACATAAATGGTGCATACTGTCCAATTACAAGCATGGCGCATAATCTGCTCCTGAATTAATTACAAGAATGACGTGTAAACTGGAATGTTCATGCTCAAATCATGCTGCTGATAACTAATCATGTTCAGGAATTTTGTTATAGTTTTGATTAGTTGGCAAATCAAATCCAAACGAACTCTAGCCTGCCACACAAATGTTTGTGCTTGAATGTGTTTGATAAACGAACTAACCAAGCCAAGTCATTTCCTTGAATTTGATTAAGTTGAGTTACCAAAAGTCTGATTAATAACAGTTACACCATGATGTGTAGCAGCAACAAACGGCAAGGATGATCTTTCAACTTGTACTTTTCACATGAGCGGGCATTTGGCAGGGGCAAAATCACAATAAGCACACTGTATGCGCAACAGACAAGATATTTATGGAGATGCGATCTCTGATGCTAGTAAACTTACATGTATAATGTCACAATGACATGTTCCATAATACTGTAATTATTTGATATCGTTTTATATGGTGCCTTTTATATCGGTGCCACCGTTCATGCGGTACCATCCATAAACTATTCTGAGTAACATTTCTGCTCAATATTTATTCTATATTCTATGTCACGCACACACTAAACAGATGAGAGAAAACAGACCTCGCTACACGTAAACATGTTCGCACATTACTACTTTCGGTTGCAAAGTGTTTAATAACAGCTGAAGATAATGTGTGCGCGTTCTCACTCCTACAAAGGGGCATGCACCTTCCAAATTATATTATTTACAGTTTGTAAATAACAAAAAGAATGCCACTATTACCTTTTGGGTTCTCTTCAAATCTAAATCTATCAAGGGCAATTTTTACAGCAATTTTGAACTCCTCTTTAACACAAATTTCGCGTTGTGTTTTGGATGTCTTTGACGGCCCAGTGGCGGCCATCTTTGATTTTGTCAGTTACACTTCAGTGAAGCGTACATAACGTATTATAGTGCGCTGACCATCAAATTCAGAAAGCAACCAATCCCCGACCCATCCCTCCCTAAGTGAAATTAGTTCCACGTGAGAAGAATCTGAATGGCGGACGAAGGTGTCTGACTGCTTGACGTTGTTTTATTGCTAGAACAAGTAATCAATAAGATGAAGCGAAAGACAGACGCTACAGAAGACTCTGTTGAAGTCACTTATACTTCTAGAAAGGTAAAGTAGAGCTCGAACGATTACAATACTGTTATAATAATATGTTGCTTCAAAACAACGCGTGTAGCTGTAGTGAGAAAGAGGCTTTTCACGAGAATATTAACGGACTATTTGTAAGGGTAAAAAATATCGCAGAATTGTAATCAAAAACAGAGTTCAATAAAGTACATGTAACATAGCATATTATTGTTATTATTATTATTATTATTATTATTATTATTATTATTATTATTATTATTATTATTATTATTATTATTATTATTATTATTATTATATAGCTGACGGTACTAAGTGAACAAAACCTGATCAAATTCAATCACATGATTAGGTGCTATTGGGTTCAGCAATAGGCCATGTTTGATATAATTATCAGAATTCAAACATGGTACCAAGACTTTCTGGTTAAACTTCTACATTTCGTTTTGGTTTCTTTGTATCAAGTCTCTTATGGGAATTAACAGACCAAAGAATATTTCAAAATTGACATATTTTATTAGATTAGGGCAACTAAGATCGACCCACTTATTCAGCATCACTTTTTTGTATTTTGTCTTTGATTCTGTTTGATTGGGTTCTAGACTGTAAGTTCAGAAATCCTGAACTTTATGATGAGAGCACTCTGCAGATTCCACCAATGTGGCCCAGGTTTGATTCCCGGACCTTGGCTTCATAAGTCGATTGTGTTTGTTGTTATTTCTCATCTTTGCTCTGATGGTTTTTCTCCGGGTTGTCCTGTTTTCCTTACTCCACAAAAACTTCCAAATTCCAATTCAGTGTGAGATTCGAGGGTCACAGGTTTGCCAGTTGCAACTGTTACATGCTACCCTCATAAAACAAAGTCGATTATTATTATAAGATTGTGGTTTCTTGAAGTGAGGGAGAAAAATTGATTAATTGAACTGTTTGTGTGTTGGTGTCCTGTTTATCTCGTCAATGAAATGCGTAGGGCATTAATAACAACAACAACAAAACTTTATTTTGAATACTTGACAAAAACTAATCAAGGCGAGACAGAAGAACAACTGAGGGTTAGGTTTTTATAAGTACTATTACATAGATAAAGTTTAAATTAATATTACATAAAGACCGGTCATTTTAAGAAGCAACATTCTCGCTTCTTCAACCCTCGTGCTCCGTGTGCCTCGTTGCACAGTGCAGAAATTACAAGCACTGCTGCCACCTGCAACCAAAGTGATAGATACATGATGTGCAGCATTTATTTGAACCCTGCATCTATTTGGGACCTGGTATTTAATAATTTGAGAAGATGTGGTACAAAATGATGAAATTAAATTTGTACTTATGTGTATATTTGCATAACTGTACCTGTGTCACTTCCTTGTTTATTTTCTAGAAAGCTACAGTTACAGTGAATGGTGAAGCAAATGACGCAAAGAGTACAAGCTACAAAGACAGTCTTTACCGTCCCCCTACTAGTGAGGAGATAAATGCCCTCAAAGAAACTGAAAACCTTTTCAAGTCCAGTCTTTTCCGTATGCAGGTTGGTTGTCAAAAACAAAAGTACTGCAACTGAAATTCATTTACTTATAGTATATCTGCCAACTTTTTCTCAGTCAAAAGCATGAGATTTTTGTCGGTGTCTTCAAAGACAACCTGATTGTATCCAATGTCCTCTTAAGATTTCTGAGGCTGTTCCAACTTTTTTTATCCTAGTGCCAGGATATGTTTTGACTGAGCTTTTGTTTAGACCAAAAATTAATAAAGTTTCCATGTTGTAGATGTTGTGGTTTAAATTTATCCCTGGTTTAAAATTTTTTGAACCAATTTGATTTTTATTTCCCTTTGTCTCATGTTGATTAGCATAATCTGAAACAAAGGAAAATCAATATCAAACTAGAAATTCGCCTAGAACTAGCAATTATCTTCAATTCGTTCTAGCTATTGAGCAATTGCAATCTGTATAGCGAGCAGTATAAGTTACCTAGCATAGCTTATCAACCAGTAAGTACGTTTTAGCTTTCCCACCCTCCCACTAAAATGGCAAGTATGATTTTGTACTTTGTAGTTCGTTATCTTTGTATTTGTAATTTTCTTGTTATTGTAATTATCCTTTAGAAACCCCACTGGGCCTCTAGTAAACATAGTTTATTTCGAAGGTTCTATCATATTAGTCCGCATTTCTTGTGTTATATGTATGTGTAGGAATTTCAATAAACTGCCCGATCCCAAAAATTACATGTAGGCTCTAGAGTGATTTTTGTGTTTAGTTATAATTATTTTTTCATTCTAGATAACTGAACTTCTCTCTGAAGTACAACCAAAGAAAGACAAGAATAAAGCTCTTGATGAGGTGTTGCATGAGCTGAATGATCTGCTGTTGTCCTTGCCTGATGGAAGAAAGGAACAAGAGGTTAGCTTATATATAAGTCAGGCATGGGTGAGCCACTTGTGCACACTAACTCATCACAGCATGATGGCAATGGCTTTCCTTCCCGCAGAACTTTTGCAAAATACATAGGTGAAAAATGAGGTTCCTCTCACTGCAGCTGCGTCTAGCTCACAGCTGTGTCTGAGTTAGGATATCGCAAGTCATTTTATTTTATTTTTGTGTCACCACTTAGTGCTATGCGCTAGAGATTCTCAACACATTAATATAGTCCACTACTACTACTTGTTCCATAATTTACAGTAACTCAGTTTCTGTTTCTTGTCATACAATGCAAGACACAGCTTTTCCGGTCACCCAGAAATTTACCAGGACGTGCTTGTCTGATACACATCCTGTACATTCTAGACATGACTGTACACTGCATATCATTTTATGTCTTTTGCCTGCAAGCTTTGGTTACTTAGCATTCTTTTTTATAGTCGTATACATTATTTTGTTTGTAGCTCCTAATTAACCAGCACATAATACAAAGTACATGTTTATTGACAGAATTTAAAGTTCACCATAACATACTTGCCGTATAGGACAAATCACAACAGGGACCCGTCCCAGCATGACAGTTATAGAAGGAAATACCAGTAACACGATTGGTAAAAAATGAAACACAGATGCTGAAAGAAAATGAACCTTATTGGTGATTCTTTAATTCCAAGGAAAACATGATGATATAGTGCCAAATAGAACCTTATGATACTACAGCAACGAGTGCATAAACTGAAATACAAAAATTAAAATTACAACGACACTAACAGTGAGAATATTAATACCAGAGACACGTACATGTACTGAAGAAGCTAAATGCCATCATGAATATATGAGCAAAAAAAACTAAGAAAAGAAAATAATCAGATAAATTTGCATAGCACAGTAATGCCTTCTTTTTTTCTCAAATTTACAAATTAATGTATGCACTTAGTGTCAGATGTGGGTTGTTTTTGTTTATCAATATGACAACAACAACAACAACAACAACAACAACTTTATTGTACCCCAAATTAATTAGGTTTACAAAACTAGACAATATAAAATAAAATGAGTACATGGCTGCCCGAAATAACCACTATTGGCTAATGACTGGTTCCATTCTTGATCTGATAATTACATGACTGTATGTTTTTTAATTATTGCAAATTATATTGTTCTTTTGCAATTTATTGTTTTACTCTGAAGGTGGCAGATTACTCATCTCTTTCAAGGGGAACCAAATTTCCTCTCCCACCCACCCCTTCCCCTGTGAAAGGAAAGTTCTGTTTTCGGAAACCAGTGAGTGTCAAAGTTGTGGGAAGTTATCTTCTTGGGACAGTAGCAAAACCGGACTTGAATGTGGATATTGCTGTGCAGATGCCCAAGGTGATACATATAGTTTTTTTACAGTGTACACTTGCATTATAAGCTCATTCTTTATCATCTTTGTGAAGCATCAATTTAAGTGTGGCCACCCAACAAACTTTTTTGACAAGTTAGCCAATCAGAGAGCATGAATTTGTTTGAGTTACCCCGCCTCCTTGTTGAAAGCGCGACAGGTTTTGTGACAACAGCTTTTAACATTGCAAGGAGGCTGGACATGTACAGCTCAAACAAATTCGCGTGCTCTGATTAGCTAATTATAACTTGTCAAAGAAGTTTGTTGGGTGGCTACACTTACATGTAGGTGCGTAGTGCTGTAAATGAAACTGGAAAAACATTGATTAATAATAATCATATACAGTCGGCTGTTGGGTGGGCTCATTTTTATTTATATCGATGCATACTGTAATTGAAGCTGATATTTTTTATCAATTTTTACTTTTTAATATTTTTCTTTTATTATTAGGATTGTTTTCAACCAAAGGACTATCTGAACCTTAGGTACCACCACAAGCGAGCTCTTTATCTGTCAAATATAGCATCACATTTAACAAAGAGCTCTTTATTTGAGAGTGTCCAGTTCATGCACATGAATAGTGAAGTGTTGAGGCCAATCCTTTTGCTTAAGCCTAAAGGTAATCACTTAAAAAACATCACTTATCAGTTCATCTTTATAAATACGGTGTAATTAAAAATAAAGAAACATGTATATTGGGGTTTCTGAGTTTCGATTACCTTCAGTCGATGATGGAATTGATTGCTAGAGGTTGAGGGTTCTGATTTGACCATGCCCACATCGTGTATGTTGTATTGTACACGCACAGTAAGTGGAAATACACTGTAAGCTTAATTTGTGTAGCTCTACTACAGGTACATCTGCAAGTTTCCCAACTTGCCCAGTACATGCACCTTTAAAAACCCATTAACAGTACGTTCCTCATATATATGTACATTGTAGGTAAAGCTGGGAAACAGTTCGTCATCAAACTGCATCCCTGTTTATTAGTCGGCACATTCAAACCTCAGAGGTTTTCTCCAAACAAGAATAACATTAGACAGAACTGGTTCAAAGGAAAAGGGGGTGCAACAGATGATGGGAGTGGTGAGTTCAAACAATTTGTCCAAGTATTAGCTATTAGTAACTGTGAGTCACTATTAATAATACAGTAAATAATAAAATATTAAATAGAAATTAAATTACAAAATAGTCTAGATGGTATTTCTCTGTAGCTGAAATTGTATATTTAAAGATTTTGGAAGACCAAGTTTTTTTTTGGTAGGGTGTTGAGACACCCCCTCTCTGCCTCACCAATGTGTCCCAGGCTTGCTTACCAGACCCAGCGTCGATAACTGTACTTGTATGGTTGAGTTTTGTTGTTCTCAGGCAGAAAAATTTTTGGAAGTCCTCTTTTGTGACTGGTTTGTGACAGAGACATTATCTTTAAACACTTGATAATAAAATTAACTGTAACTTTAAATGGTGCTCAATCTCGGAGAGTTTCTTAAAGTAGTGTTCAGGGTTGTCAGTAGGTTTTTGAGTAACAGGTTCCATCCAAAAAGTAGGCGGCTATTTTCATTTTATTTCTCCAATATCATGCTTAGAACTGACCAACTAACATTCGGAGGTGAAATGCACCGGTTGCTGGCTTATTTTGACAACCCTGACTGTTGTTCTTTTTTGTTGTGTTTCAAGACACAGGGAAACCAACACCTCATTACAATGCATCAGTGTTATCAGACATGTTCCTGGAGCAGCATCTTCACCATCTCTACAAGTGTATCACAGATTTTCCAGGAATGAAAGATGCTGTGGCTCTTATTAAAGTTTGGCTGCATCAGCGGGAGCTTGATCAGGTTTCAATGTTACTGCTTTGATTTTGAAGTTGTTGTTTGTAAATCATGTTGGTTATTCCATTAGAGATGTAAATCAAACATGAGAGACAATATTTCATCACATTTCCAAACACTGAGAAGAGAGTTGAAAGTATCACGTGCAGCGGAGTATTTTTGACAAACTTTGAGGTGTTTGGAAATGTGATGAAAAACTGTCTGGAGTGTTTGATGTATCTTCTCAATCGAAACTAAAACTATGTAGTAAAGAAATAAATAAAATTGTGAAAATCTGTGCTAATTAAGATCACATTTCCAAACCACAGTTATGGTTCTGATGTCCTTTGTTTTAACCTGATGAAGTATTAATGAGTTTGATAAGTGCTGGTAAAGTGTTTAGGTCATGTATACATGTACTGTATGTCCAATTGATACTCTGACTGTCGATGCTACGTGTACATGTACAATCCCTGGACTCTTCTTCCAGTCATGTTGGCCCAAAACTTTGCACTCCTTACCATCAGCCAGTTTGCTAGACCAAGTGCTACAGCTAGCAGTAAGTCACTCTGCATGTACTGAGCCTGCAAGCAGCCTCGCCACACCCTTGTACGAAGTAGGCTTCCTACTACCTCGCTTTGCTAGCCACCTCATGCTTGTGGCTTCACCACTTGTGCATATGACCCAAAGGTGAACCTTCTTGCAGCCTGGATGCATTCTACCTGACTGGCATTTGCAGTATAACTACTTTCTAACTCAAGTCTCTATAACCTACATCTGTTACATGATTATCTCTCCCTTTCACAGGGTCAAGGTCGGTGCAGTGGATTTTTGGTTTCCATGTTCATTTCTCATTTACTGTCAGTTAAAAAGATCAACAAACACATGAGTTCATACCAGGTTCTCAGAGTTTTTCTCCAGTTCCTGGGTAAGTACTAAACACCTTGCAATATCAATGCAGTGATTGATCTTTTGCCACTTGTCCTGCTAGAAACAATCATTTGACGCATAATTAAAAAATTATTGTAGGATCAAGTGATTGGACCAAAGATGGTGTTACAATGACCAGAGAAGACGTTGAAGACATTAATGTTGTAAGATGATTTTCTGTTTTAAAATAATTATCCAATAGGTGTGCCAGCGGAGTACCATGGGTAAGAAATTTTGGAAACCCATCAAGCCAGAAAAATGACCTCCCGTACAGACTCTTGGGGAGGTTGAGGGGCATAGGCGGATTTAGGGGAGGGCCCGAGGGGGTAGCACCCCTTTTTTTCTTGTATTTTGTATTTGCGTTTCTTTCGAAACGTTAATGTTATGTAACTTTGCATCACAAATACACCCATAATGCTGTATGCTGCCTCTCCTGAAATTTGAAGTTTTCATTAGGGGGGGGGGGGGGGGGGGGGCAACTTGGCCCCCTCTCCAGGAATAATCCCCATACTCCAGAAATAGGCTGACAGGCTAAATGTGATTATCATAACAATATTATTAATTATTGGACATTCATATTATGCACAAATTGACAGCTGTCAAAGCAAGGTACGTCTGCTGGCCAGTATCACATGACCATATTGCAGGCTCAGGTGTATAGCTAATCAAGGTCACATGTTTTTGGGAAGTTGACTGCTGATCAGAGTTCTGTTTTTTTATTACATCACTGGTACAAATATTTTCACAATTTATAAAGAACTAGCAAAAAATGTTGAGCTCTGCTTTTAGGCTTGGCTAAACAGAATTTTGCGGAAAGGACCTTTCTTTTTACTGGTGCAAAAATTTTTATTGAACTCCCTTTAAACATCATTATGAGTGATAACGTTCAGAAGTTCTGCCGCTGATCAAGACATTTTATTTTTTTTATCAGGACTTGGAATTTTATTATATTTTAGACTAACAATGTAATTCTTTATAATTGTATTTTTAGGCTTTTAAATGGAGTTTCTTAAATTCTGTTATTGTATGTTTAGGCTTTTGAATGTTTTTATAAAAATTCTTAATGTAAATTATAAGATACAGGAGCCCTAATCTGACTATGGAAACCAGCCTTTCTAAGCCTAAGAAAAGCCAGAGATTCATTTTTTTTCTAACTTACAATCATGGACCATTAAATAAAATGCAACTACATGTACAGTGTACACTATTGTCCCCTTAGAACTATCATTTTTATTCACTGGTTCTTTATTGCATCATTTTTGCAGCCATCCAAGGCAGATTTTCATGCAGGGTTTGATGTGGTGTTTGTAGATCCTTCTGGCTATCTTAACTTGTGTGCTGGGATGACCTCTGCCCAATACAAAAGAGTAAGTGAACTGGTACACTGAAGACAACACATCTACATGAAACTAACTACTGTGTTAATTATTGTTGGGTGTACAGTAATTTACCAACATACTGAGGGAAAATAACTTATAATTGTACTTTACTCTGGGCATGTTAAGCCACCAACAAGTTAATTCCTGGCAGAAGACTGATCACTGCAGTACAGGTTGTATGAACAAAAGGATCCACTTTTTTTAAAATGGTTTTCTTTTTGTGGCAGTTCAATGAATAATTTTTAATGCAGTTAAATGCAATTTAACAAAGTTAACAACAAAGAGGAGTAGCGGTCAACGGTCAGCGGTAGCGGTCTACATCCTGGGCTCACAGGCTCACATGGTTCATTCAGCAGCTTTCATCATGCAACTTCATCAGCCATCTTGTGCTGGGCATTTCAGCTGTCTTCTCCCCTCCCTCCCTTCCCTATTTCCACTGCTTGGCAGTGTGCCTTGGATGCCTGGCGTGGGGGATCATGGCTGGTTGCGGGGATTTGCCAGCCGTGGGAGCGGTACTCAGTCTAGGGGTTGGCTGCCAACAGTGGAAGCCCCTCGATACCCGAGGCACCCAACCTCCACGTAGCGATGCAGAACTTTGTTAACTGTATATAATTTATTTGTGGGATAAAGTACTGCATGTGCACATACACAATGTTATACTGTATACTCCCTGTAACCACATTATTATGAGAAAACAGTCACATGTCTTGTGACATGAAAGACATGAAAGGCCAACTTTCTTCCAACCAGGATTGTACATTTGGCATTCACTTCAATCTTTAATTAACTGTTAGTTGCAGCATGAAGCTAGATTATCTCTGGGATTCCTGGACAGTAGTTTTATGGATGGCTTTGAAATGCTCTTTATGAAGCCTGTTCCATTTATGCAGGCATTTGATCAATTGTTACAGTAAGTACATTCATGTTGATGCTGTTTATAATTTGTTGATTTTACATTCAGTGAATTCCAGTGAATCTAATGCTCAGGATAATTCCATCAGATTTACTAGCTTCCATCCATAGGGGAGTAGATATTTTTTCCACAGTTCAAAGTATGAATTATTTCAAATGTACTCCATAAAAAGTTCATTGCCTGTAACAGGAACACAGTCAACCTGCATGATTTGAGAACTCAAAACAGTGTTTTACCATAACTTCTGAAATTCTCGCACGCTCATTGGCTAACGTTCGCGGTCTAAATATTCATCGAAACACAAAAGAGCGAAAGCCTGGGTTCCAGGTTGCACGTGCATTGAAAACATTACTTTCAAATTACAGATTCAATTGCTCAAACTGTTTACAGTATTTGGTGCTGTTAGTTCGTGGAAATAAGCAACAAATTGCATCCAAAGGGACTCCTTTAAAGGGGAGATCATCAAATTCGTTTTCAAGATGAATATGGATCAGGATTGAATTAATCTGTGAAGAGAAAACTCCAGAGTTTGACGTAAAACTTGTTGAAGAGATCGTTTATTTTTGCTGTATTCTGCCATGGCACCACGAGTGGCTGAACTTTGTATTAATTCATCTGGTTTTTGAGAATTTCTGAATGGAATAAAGGTTAGTTGTTAAAATTCTGTTTCTACATTTTGGTTTTGCATTACTTTACGAAATTTTAAGTTTGTGATTCTGTAGGTTTCGAATCGTTTTGAGAATTTCAATTCAGGTTCACTCACACTTTTCGTGGAAGTGAGTCTGCTTAATCATTTTGGCTTTGTTTTGTTATTGTAAAAAACAAATAGACGTTAGCTTGTTGTGGTACCGTTCTGTAATCGACCACTTATTTCTTCATCACATGGTCAAATTTGTGTGTTGACTAACCCGGCCGAGGCGGCCTTGTGAGCCAACACCAAATTTGACAATGTGATGAAAAAATTTTGTGGTCGATTACAGGACGTACTACAACACGCTCACATTTATTTGTATACTTCACCCAAATAAATTTGTTTAAGATTCAATTCTACTGTGCTGTCTCCTTGCAGAATTCAAAATATTAGTTCTTTAGAAGTAATCTGCAAGATGAACGACCTACTCAATCACCTTATAGATCATCCTGGAGACTGGACCCCAGTTGTTACTGATTGGCTGTTTCACCTTGTCAGTAGAGGCCTGGGAAAGAGAGTTCAGATGCTGTGCTTTAGACCCCAGGCTCCATGTCAGGTGACTTATCTAGTAACTTGCTCCAACTAAACTGGGAGTATGCAAGAATGTGATTAGTACTTATAAAAAATAAATACAGTAAAGCCCTATATATAAGAACCTAAAATTTAAGAACCTGTCAGGCTGAAATTTTCATTTTAAGCACCCTTCACAAAAGCAGTGCTGTCATTAAGTGCCATAGCCTGAAACATCTGTTACATCTGAGCTCACTTGATGTTAGAGGTGAGAATGTCAATTGTTGCTATGTGGCACTTTGCCTAAGTATTTATCTGCTACAGGTGATAACTTCAATGTTATGGCTGCCAGAAAACTTAATGACAGCCCTGCATAAGGACCATTTCAGGCTGAAATCTCAAAGTAGGTTCTTATTTCCAAAGTAATATAACGTCATCTGTTTTATTTTCTTGTAAATAATACAATACAGTACTCTCCATGATTTAAATGCACCTTTAATGTACTATATTCCATGTAACTATCATGAAAATGTGTGAATAATTTAATATAAAAGGCCACACCCACCAATACAAGTACTTTTTTCTTACCAAAAATTAAGAAGCCATCTTAAGAACCTACATAGCCTGATTTCAAGGGAAGCACAATTTATATAAGAACCATGAAAAGTAGATGTGGTGGATAAATAACATTCAAAAGTGTAATGTGACTTAGTTGGGGGGGGGGGGGTGCTGAGGAGAGGGGGAGAGGGCCTTACAAGGGCTTCTAATGCTAGCTTTACATAATAATGCTCTCAAGCTAAGAGAAAAATAATCTATTATCTTTGTGTAAAAAACCAAGCCCTTTGTTTTGTTATTGACATAGTGGCCTGTGAACAAACCCCCACCCTCCAGAAGTCAGACTGTTGTAACACTGGGCTTGCTGTTAAATTCTGATCATTCAGACGTTGTGCTTGACACAGGTCCCCCAGCCGACAGTACCGAGGTAAGCGGCAACTTTACAACATGCGAGTCCATTGTCTTCACATCTTCACAGAACGTTTTACTTTAAATCGTAATATCATACCTTCAATCATTAATCAGTTAGAGTCTATTAGTTATTGTTAATCTGACAAGAAAGGACTTCAAAAACCCCAGAGATGAGCTCCCCCAGTTTTTCGCTCACCTTAAGACCCTAAGAATGTTGCGTTAGCCAAGGGCCCTTAAACGGCATTTTTATGGTTTCAACAGAAAGTAAACTTTCTTGGTAAAATACAGGGAAAACATACAAGTACATACGTTGAATTCGTTTGCAAAATCTTTGTCAAACTGTATGTGACGTAATTTCATTGTACGTTTCTTTTTCCCAGGCAGCGTCTTTCCGTGCATTTTGGGGTGAGAAATCCGAGTTACGCAGATTTAAAGATGGCTCCATTCTGGAGGCCGTATTGTGGCCTTGTAACAGCATAGCAGAGAAAAGAACGATCTGTGAAAGAATTATCAAGTATCTTGTTCAAAGGTGAATTGCATGTATATTCCCCGAGGATGGCCCCCCTATTAAAATGACGGGGTGCTCTTGGGGAATTTTGAAAAGTACCCTTAAAAGGTACCAGAATCTCGATTGGTGGGTGTGGCCCCCAAAATTTTCAACCCTAAAAGGTACCACCGCTTCTGCTGGAGAAGCAATTGTAAAACACCAACTTAACCAACATTGACAAGTTTCAATATCAGTTAAGACGGTTCACCTTCTATTTATAATTTTTTGTAAGAAGCGTTGGAGTCGCACACAGTTCCTGTCATTTCTTGGCTCAAGCGGTGGTAAATTTTAGCTTAAAGTACCCTAAGCGGTACCAATCCATCAATTTTACCCCCTAAAAGGTACGACGAGTACCCCCGTCATTTTTATAGGGAAGTACCCCCCTCCCGGTATAATCCTTTTTACTAAGATGTACACTAACCCATTATGCTAAACTATGAGTCGATCATCCCCTCCCTCTAGGACAGAAATAATGTGTCCTCATTGTTTTCCTTTCCCAGACATGGTGGTGTTGAACTGGCATCGTTTACCTATGTTGCAAATCAGCTGGACTGTGTACTGCAGACTCAAGCAGCATCACGTGACAGTGGAACAGGCGATGAGAAAGCTCAGCACGTGATCCAAGTTTACAATGATCTGTGTAAACAGATCCGTGCTCTGGACTTGCCGCTCAATGTCAACTTACTTCAGGGGATTAGCCCAGTTTTCAGGGGAGCAGAGGTAGGTAGAAGAGAAAGATGTAAGAAATTGACATTCTTCTATCGTATAATTCTGATAATTTTATTTTTGTTCAAATGGCTTGTTTTACCGGCAAGGAGACTGTGTTTCAAAATTGCTCCGGCTTATGTTGGGAAGCAAATGAAACATTTTGGGTGTGCATACGAATACTGTATAATAAAACACTCCCATGGCTAAACAGCGATGTGAGGCTCATGTTACACGAGACGATTTTTAACGGCGATTTTTAGCGCAAGAGTCAACGTTGTGTAACATGTCACACTGAACGATTTTTAGCGCAAGATTTTGTTGGGTCAACATGTTGCAGCAATTTGTTAGCGATTCAAAAACCTGCTAATACACATGCTGGAAATGAGTTTGCGTTAAAAATCATACCGTTGCCGCACGTCGTTGCAAAAATGTTGCATTAAAGGTTGTAACGTGTAACATGGATTAAAAATTGCCATTAAAAATCCTTCGTCCCGTGTAACATCACCTTGAAACTCGAACAGCAGATGAACATCAAAAGTCTCCAGAATATTGTAATGAGATAACACCAACAGCAGGGGCTTATACCTGAATTTTGACATATTTCTCTGGAGTGCACGACTTGAGAAACACATCTAAATTTAAATTTCTTTATAATCGGAAAAAATACTGTTCTTAAATAGCTAAACTAATTTTAATCGGGCCAGGGGATTATATCCTAGAGGGCTTTCTACTGGAAAGATTTTTTTCCGTCTAATATTGGGAAGGGTTAATTTTTAGGAATACGAAAATTTTGCAGTGTTTATTTGTAAAGCGGTGAAAAATGTGTAGGTGTACACTGCGTAGTCACATTATTGCGAACAACTGTTCTTCCACTTTTAGGTTTTTCCACCAAGCCCTTGTTTCAAAAATAGCCAAGTAAAGCCGCAAATTGGCAACGAAAAGTTAGCTGACAATGTGCTTCTCCCTTCGGAAAGAAGAAAGACAAGTTGGTGTCCAGCGATGGAAGGTGAACTTGTTATATTCATAAATTGTTTTTCTTACATTAACTTTTAAATCACGGCACCTGATGTTCAGCTTGTGATAGTAAGACCGTTTCTTCTACTGAGGAGAAAAACCCGTTGACGAATCAAGCGAGAAAAGCAAACTTCGTCGCGTCGCAACACGTTTTCGCCGTTTTTGCAGCTCTTATATTGATTGAAAAGTACTTGAACCTGGATACATTGTACATTGTAGTTGAGGGCAAATAAACCCTGTTCTAAATCAATCAACATTATATTGGTATGTGTTCTCAAAGTGGTAATCGTCATTTTTGTTGAAGCAAAAAAGGCTAAGATTGTTACTCTGTCGTAGTTGTTTTGCAGTTTGAGACAAGTGGCAAATGGCCTGACGAGCTAACCGCTATTCAGCATATCAAAGCTGCATTTCACATCAGGCTTGCTAAGTTACTGAAAAGCGAGTGTTCACTTGTAACGGCTGCTTCGCCTCAACATGTAGATGTTCTTAAGGTTTGTATAAAACTAAATCAGTGTTCTGGTTGCTTGAAGAGTGGACAACGCTGTCCTTTTCAACAAAAACAATGTGCTTTTGACAGAGGCCTGTTTTGCAAACGATAAAAGGTTTTGGGTTTCTCCGGTGCCATTTTTGTGCAATAAACACGCACGTTTAGACCAAAAACGTCTTGTGCCTTGAAGACTGAGAGATCTCATGCGCAGTTTTGTGCAACGTGATTGGTTGGGAAGTTTGGGAAGCCAACAGAAGGCATTCGGTCACGTGGTATTCTGAAGAGATAGCTATTGTGTGGGGCTCACACGTGGGTTCCACCTGGACCGCAACAGTCCATTTCTGGTACTTACTTTTGCTGCCTTAGCGTGAAGTGGCTTATGAAAACGTTTTCACGCATAACATTTTTGTTTTTCTTCTGTAGGATGGGCTTGCATTTAGAATCAAGATTATGCACTACCGGGAAATGGTTTTACTTCAAAAGAATGAAATTACTCAAGAGCACAAAACAGATTGCGAGAAAAGAGCTAAAGAACTACAACAGGAAATAACGCATCTGCCACTCTTAACAAGCACACTTCACGGGTAGGTACCCACCGTTAGGAAAGAATGTGCATTTCATAAATTTTTTGTTTACATTTGAAAGGGATGCTGCGTCTAAAAACAATTACTTGCATTGGTGTATAAAAGGGTACCGTGCTGTTGATGCTTTATTAACATAAAGATGACTGAACCACAAAACAAGTTCTGCAGTTACTGCACAGTCGTTAAACTATCACTATGCTGTGTAAATTATATCGTTAAGCTCTACAATTAGAAGGGGTTATATTTTGAAGGGCATATTACTGGAATGAGTTTGTGTGTAATTGGGGGGAGGGAGCTAGTTTCGACGAAGCGTACAGAATTTACAGGGGGGGACGTACTGTCCGAATATTACGGTTCTTATTAATAAACTGAAGTATGTCTTTCACGTTGGTCAAAACGTAGCGTTCATTTTCAAAGAATGAGTTGACAAAATGAGTTTAACTGACAAAAGTGCTGGTGTACTAATGAAATATTTGGCTGTGATTTTTTTATAGCATTCAACAGCAGTTCAGTGGGTTTAGCGGAACAGTTCGTTTGGCCAAACGCTGGGTGGCCGCTCAACTGTTGTCTGATCACGTGACTGAAGAGTGTATCGAGTTACTGGTGGCTTCTCTCTTTCTCTCCCCAGCCCCTTTTACTCCTCCTCGGTAAAGAATTTAATGTAACGTTTCACATGAAACGGTTTTCACTTGAGCGTCAAACAAATCTGCATTTGCTGGATTGTTGCATTGCAACGCTTTCCAGGTTATCGGAAACTAATTCGTGGCTCGCGCGCGGACGTTTCCCTCCATTCGTGTCGGCTACATGTATTCGCCTCGAGTTTTGATGACCAAAGGACATTATTAATTGTATTTCAGTTTTGGTTTTAGGCCACGTAGTTGAAAGCCGTCGTATAGCATCGAGTACCGTTTCTATGCGGGTCTCGTGGCGGTGATTCTTATTAAGAACGTTTTCACTTTTTTATGAGAAACAAATATTTATCATACCACAAAGAATGTTAGTTTGCAACCTTTTTAACCAAGACGTTCCTTTTTACAGGTCTCCCCTCCTTGGATTTCTCCGATTTCTTCATCTTCTGTCATCAACCGACTGGCAAACAACTCCTGTTATTCTGAACTTTAATGGCGGCATTTCAGGTGAGCAAACAAGGAATAGTGGTTTGTTTTAAAACAAACTTACCTTAAAAACACTATGATGTCAAAAGATTTTGACCAATCTCGTATCTCGAGTTTTCGTTCCTTACTGAACAGGCTTGACCGAACGGGTTACTCTCGAAAGTTCCGTTCCAGGATCGATTTTGATTGCTTTTGAAGACAATAAAATGGCCAGAAGAAACAAAAAAAATTGTTGGGTCAAGGTTTTGAAAATTAGGCATGCCCTGTTACACCGGAAGTCCGGTATTGTTGGACTTCAAATAGGATCTTTTCAGGTTCGCTAGGTTGCCGATCGCTGGTCAAGGAAAATAAAGACGATTTGTACGAGGGTAGATTTTGACGTGTTGGCATGTTGTCGTTTTAACGTGAGGAGCCTGGTAACCACAAGCGTGATTATTTTTGTCTTTGTTGTTGGTTTTGTTCTCATAGCGGAAGACTACCAAGAAATCACGTCCAAGTTCTCAAACAACAGAACTCAGCTTCCAGCTGTATTTATCTCTACTCCTAAAGACAAGTTTACGTCGTTGTGGACCAAAGATAAACCTTCCAAACAGGTGAGTTGCTTGGCTTTAATCACATTCTTTGAATATAATGAGCTAGTGTCAACCAAATGCCACTGTTCACCAGAGAATTGATTGTTGATCAAGATAAAAAAGGTAAAAGAGGGCAGACTAAATTGTATTTTTAGTTGTTTACTAAAATTAATATCGTACATTGCAAACCAAGCGTTTGTTGCCAATGATTTTGAAGAGGACTTACGTGTTGCCTGTATCCTTCCTTAGATTTCCAACAGACTTTCCTTGCTGGCGAGGGAGTCACACTCGGTCTTGGAACGTCAACTTGAAACTTTCGCTCTGCAACAAACAGATTTCAAGGTATGTTATCCTTATTAGGCATTTCGTTCGTCAGAAATTAAGTGCACCCTAAAATATCTTGTTTTAGATGAAGATGATGGATTTGACACAAATTGTCTGTGACAGGTGCATGACAGAATACTCCACTCACCCGACCCTTACTCTGTTGCCATCCCAACCCTAGACAGGCTCAGCATATTGCCCATTCTAATACGTTTTCACTCCTTTATCTGCCCTCAGCAAATCTTCCGCCCGCCGCTGGATCACTATGACGTTATCATCCATCTACACAGCCGCCTCCTCTCGCGTGGAACCCAGTCCATTGATACAGGGAAACATCTGACAGAACAAGCCTCGTTATCACGTCCCTCAGTTTTACTTCCGGTCGTAAACTTTGACCCTGCGCAGTTGTATCTTGAAGAACTCAAGGTGAGGAAAGATTAAACAGAGTTTGTTTACGTTGTTTTTGGCATTTCGTGCGTAACTTATTATTTCAAAATGAAACTAAACTTTTCCATTGTATTGTTATTTTGATGTATAACAAAGTGCAAAACAAGACTAAAATGCCTCAAGCTGACTAGCAACCTTTCTTGTTTTTTTTTTTCATTTATGTTTCCTTCGGGTCACCTTGAAAGCAAACAAAATCGTGGAAGTTTTTTATTGTTGGCAGTTTGTAATAGATGTAACTGATAGCTTTTCAAATTTCATTTGAAGTAAAGTTTTACGAATTATAATCAGACATAAAAAAAACTAAATTTACTCTGTTTCGTTTTCTTGCAGGAAGCATTCTCTGACATTGCACTGTTCTTTCACGATGTGTATGGAGGAGACTTGATTGGAGTTGTGTGGAAGCCTCAAAGTTTTGCGCCGACTCAGTTTAAAGTACAAGCAACATTTCATTTTATCCCTTTAATATCTTGCATTCTTAGCAGTGATCAATTTCTAGATCCTCTATGCCCTGTCATAAAACATTTAACAACGCACGCCAATCGAAGGTCAACTGACCGTTCTTGTCTTGATTTCCTTTCGACACCTTACAGTTGGGTTCTATTTGTCTTGGTCAGTCAAACTGCAGTGACGTGTTGGCATGGCAACAAGGGCCGGCTGTATATTAAATATGCTCCATGTTAAGTCCCTACCCTCCCCTCCCTGCCCAAACGTCTATGACTATAATCGATCAAAACAGAGGTGACGCAAGGCTACCAAACACTAATTCCAAATTTGTTAAGTTGCAGTTATGCTGCGGGATGCGCATCATTGTAGAACTAAATTCTGCAGTCAATGGAAATCAAATGTTAGCCGGGACCTCCAGATCGAATTACGAGTTTCAAACTTACTTGCTTACGCTTTCGATTATTTCAATATCAAATTTCACATCATCAATCACAGACCGAAAGCCTTCTTTTTAACTGTTCGACAACAGGGAGGAGTGAGGGCTCAGCACCCTCGTTCCCAGGGCTTTTTCCTTCTTCTTGAAGGAAAAAGCCCTGGGAACGAGATTGAGGGCTCAGCTGGGAACGGAACTGGATTGAAATTTGAAATTCATCCTCCTACTCGATCTCTTTTTCCAGCCCTAATCTGAAGGTGCCTGTTGACTACCCCGGAACTCGTTAGACCAATTTCCTGAACAAACTGTTATTGCTAGCGTACTCTTTTCATTTCTAGTTCTTTTCTTTTCAGAGTCTAATTTGTAATTGTTTGTTTTTATCAGGTGCTTAATGCACAGTACAAGATGCCCTTTACCAGTCCTCCTCAAACGAGTGAAAAGGTTGGTTACTAAGCTACGCCTTTTCATTTTATAAACTGCAGTGCTATATATTATAAGGATTTTCGCCCCTAAGAAAAACGGTAATTGGACACGCGTGTAAAATTACGATAATTTTACGCATGATGATAACAATGACTTCACTTTTGATAACATGTTTGACCCTACTGTACTTCAATTTATTGGTGTACAGTCGAAACATCTTCGGTTCTACCTCGGAAGTCTTCGGCAAACCTTGACCTTCGGACAACATTCTTCGAATCTTCGGAAATTGGCAAAAAACTTCGTCAAAACATGTTTATACATGGTTGCTTGCAGATACTAACTTTCGCTTCTCGTGTTCAATTCGATATCGTCTCACTCGTTTGCTGTGCTCACTGGTGAGATATCGAGTCGAACACTCGAAGAGAAATTTCATATCTCTGTACACCCATGTATTATTCTATGTGTATCAAAGTTTATAGTGAAGTAACTATTTTTGTGGTGGCCATAAATTGTTTTGCAATTTTGCTCTTTGTTTTCGCCCACACAGGTGCAGAACTGGGTCATTCCGAACATATCCGCCATCTTGTCTGACTTTCAAACAATCGGAGAGGGACTGGTGAAGAGGATCGAAGTGTTGAATGCGATGTAAACATTAAATTAAAAAAACCTTCCACGAAAACGAAAACACTTTTATTAGAAAACACCTGTAATTACATCTGGCTGATTACAATTAATTTAACCACACATGCAGTGAACTGGTTATTATCTTCCTTAGAATGGATTGCATGTTTATTATGTATTTAATTTTATCTAATAGCTGACGAACAATTTTACTTCACTGTTCTTAAAATTCTAACTTTCCCGTTTTCTTAGTATTAGGGATCAAACAATACACATTTATAAGCCTTTATAAGCCTTTGGCTTAGTTTTCAGACTATATCGACGTTAAGTCTATGATCATTGTCGTGAAATCTAAGTAAACTGAAAGCTAACTGACTCTGCGTTGCAAAGAATGGGTGAAAATTGAGGGAGAGCTTCTCGACCTCTATACTATGCCTTTCTTTTACATTGACGCGAAAGAAACTCAATAAAGTCCTTAAAATTTTACATTTGCGAGAGGGTTCTCAGCTCAGTGGTTCTTTGATGTCTGCCAGGAGTGTCCATTGATAATAGATCTTCATCTATAAAAGACTAAAAATAGAGAAGAACCAGGTTATTAAATTAAACCAATTCTTAGGGGAGGTTTGAACTTATTTTCAGCGGAATAATCTACACCAAAACCTATTTTTATCATGTCCGTTCCCGTAGTAAGAAAACAACATTTTGGAGAATACCTCACTTTTTTTTTGAGTGAAGAAATGAAAAAACACCGGGAAAGGGATAACAGATAGTTGTAGCGTGTTTTTGGACCAATCAAAAAAATTCATTTCTTTTGACCAAAATTTAATATAATCCTGCCTTGAGGCAGTGGCCAGTTTGTCGCCAGGTCCCCGTAAGACTCGCCTGTATTCCAATCCCAAGCAATTAATCTTCCTGTTTGATTCGACCTCCGGCCAGCATTGTAAAAGCATAAACATAACTATCGAGTGAAGACATTACACTGAGGCATCGTCCCCAGGCGCCGGCCGGTCAAGGCGGGAAAACAGGAAGGGAGAGAGCCGCGTTCCCGTTCGAATCAGTCCCACAACGCCACCCTAACAGCGCAACATCAATCCCAAAACCCAAAGCGTACCCTGTACGACCAAGATGCGTCGCATGGGGACGAGGCAGGAGGCAGGTTATAAGAAAGAAGGAGAGGATTATCTTAGGAGAAAAAAAACAGAAACTAGATTCAACGCATCAGGAGATAGTGCCCGACTATATAAACAAACTGAATGGTTTTTGTAGAGGCCTAAGCCTGTTTAGAGAATGGGAATATTTACTGGGATGCTAACTGGGAAACAAGCAACAGTTAAATTCAATTGTACCCTATCCATGTCTTTCATATTGGCAACACTAAAAACTTTGCACCCTGTAAACTAACCTGACTTTTATTTTCCAAAGTCAAATGTCACGTTATCTCCAATCAGCATGAACGGAGCCCACTCGGAAACCTTGGTAAAGCCGTTTTCCCTCATCCACTTCATGGTCTCATGAAGAGATTCGCTGGCACTTTCCCCACGAACAAGATGCTCGTAGAATCGGTTCATGCACTGCTCTGTTGCTCTGTCTTCTATGGCCCAAAGTGCCACCAACACTGAACGTGCGCCGGATCCTAAGAACGCTCGAGAGATTCCAATCACTCCCTCGGCTCTAATCTGACCACACCCACTGTGGCAACAGCTAAGTACCACCAGCTTAGCTCGCAGTTGAACTTGCGAAATGTCAGACATTGTCAGTAGGTAGTCTTCTTCCTTTGGAATTCTAGTACCACTGCATACTGGCGCAAGAGCAATTTCTCCTCTTTCAGCATTACCATGAGCAGCAAAGTGAATCAGACTCACTGAATTTATCCCTTCAAGTACAGCCTTCTTTGTTGCGTACTTTCCTAACAAAGGCTCAACGCCCAGCAGTCGTCCAATCATCTCTGCTTCTTTTCTTGCACAAGGCAGTGGTTTAAGGTTTTCAACGCATCCCTTGTAAAGGACCCGGCCAACCACAGGATCACCCACTATCAGTACACCAGTCTGGCTGTGATAGTCTGCCGGGCTGTCCTGGATGAATTTGAGAGTCGACAATGAAGGAACGATGCGGATCCTGAAAGTCTCTGATAAATACTTCCCGTCTTCACCAGTTAATGCTGCAAATGGAACCTGGTTCAAACAGCGATCAGGAACAATGATGATTTCCGGCTCGTCAAGTAAATCTGCCACAGGAGAGATGATCATTTTGTACAATAAAGGAAGACTTGGTTCAGGATCTGGAATGCTGTCACCAGTATCCTCTACAAGGCGCAAATCTGCGAGCATGTCTTCCTGGCAAAATTTTGGTTTCGGTTCACTGCCGTTTAAATATCGATCTTCACAGTCCTGATTGGATAAAATACCAAAGCTGCGGAAGCTTTTGGCCAAAAACTCAGCTATTGTGACACCAAGCATGTTTTCAGTGACTGTTGCTCTTCGGAAGTAAATGACTCCACTTGTCTTGAGGATCCACAAAGAAACATCTTGAAGATAGTAAGAAATGTAGAGACAAACACAATTTCTTTCCTTATTCATGATATTCTCAATACCAATCCACGATTGCGGATTAGCTGAGATTTGCATTTCAACAGAGTACTGATTCGCCATCAAGTCTGCTAGGGCTCTTGCCCGAGCCAGTTCCAGGACATAAAGGGCGTCGTTAGGATTCCCATAAACACAAAAGAATGCACTGAGAGCCCGGTAGGGAAAATCGTGGACGTCTGAAAATGCTATCTTGAATTCATCATTGTTTCTTAGAAAACCGCGCAATTCTTCGCTTTTGTTACAACACAGAAACAGATAGTGAGACGCTTCCTGAAGATTTCCTTGCGATAACTTCACTAATGTGAGGTTATTATAACACGAGACCTCTGTGTCAACGTTTCCAGTATCTCGACTAATTGAAAGGGCCTTCTTCAGATAGCCTTCAGCCTTGACATGTTGACCGAGAGAATGAGACAATATTCCTAGGTTTGCGTAGCATGATGCTTCTCCTTCTCTGTCACCAATTTCAATTCTGATTGCAAGTGCTTTTTCCTGATATTCTTTAGTCTTGTTATAATCCCCAAGAGAATGAAACAAAGTTCCTAGGTTTCCGTAACCTGCTGCTTCTCCTGCTCTGTCACCAATTTCTATTCTGATTGCAAGCGCTTTCTCCTGATATTCTTTAGCTTTGTTATAATCACCAAGAGACTGAAACAAAGTTCCTAGGTTTCCGTAATCTGCTGCTTCTCCACTTTTGGCGCCAATTTGAATATCGATTGCAAGTGCTTTCTCGAAATATTCTTTCGTTTTGTCATGTTCACCAAGAGATTGAAACAAAGTCCCCAAGTTTCCGTAACAGCTTGCTTCTCCTGCTCTGTCACCAATTTCGATTTCGATTGCAAGTGATTTCTCAAGATATTCTTTGGCTTTGTCATATTCACCAAGGGATTTAAATACAATTCCTAGGTTGCCATTATCTACTGCTTCTCCTTCTCTGTCGCCAATTTCACTTCTGATTGCAAGGGCCTTCTCAAAATATTTTTTGGCTTTGTCATATTCACCAAGGGATTTGAACACGGTTCCTAGGTTTCCGTAGGAGCTTGCTTCTCCTGATCTGTCACCAATTTCAATTCTGATTGCAAGTGCTTTCACAAGATATTCTTTAGCCTTGTCATATTCACCAAGATGTTGATAAACAATTCCAAGGTTTCCGTAATCTGTTCCTTCTCCTGCTCTGTCACCAATTTCAATTCTGATTGCAAGTGCTTTCTCAAGATATTCTTTAGCCTTGTCATATTCACCAAGAGATATAAACACAGTCCCTAGGTTTGCGTAATTTCTTGCTTCTCCGATTTTGGAGCCAATTTGAATTTCGATTGCAAGTGCTTTCTCAAGGTATTCTTTAGCTTTGTCATATTCACCAAGAGATTGAAACAAATTTCCTAGGCTTCCGTGAACTGTTGCTTCTCCTTCTCTGTCACCAATTTCAATTCTGATTGCAAGTGCTTTCTCGAGGATTTCTTTGGCTTTGTCATATTCACCAAGGTAGTTAAATACAATTCCTAGGTTTCCGTAACAGTTTGCTTCCCCTGCTCTGTCGCCAATTTCCATTTTAATCGCAAGTGCTTTCTTCTGATATTCTTTAGCTTTGTCATATTCACCAAGAGATCGAAACAAAACTCCCAGGCTGCTGTAAGCGGTTGCTTCTCCTCGGCTGTCACCAGTTTTTATTTGGATTGCAAGTGCTTTCTCAATATATTTTCTGGCATTGACATACTCACCAAGAGATTGAAACACATTTGCTAAGTTTCCGTAATCTGCGGCTTCCCCAACTATGTCACCGATTTCAATTCTGATTTCAAGTGCTTTCTCAAGATATTCTTTAGCTCGGTCATATTCACCAAGAGAGTGAAACACGGTTCCTAGGTTTCCGTAATCTGATGCTTCTCCTACTCTGTTGCCAGTTTCAAATCTGATTGCAAGCGCCTTCTCAAGATATTCTTTAGCTTTATGATAGTCACTAAGAGACTGAAACACAACTCCTAGGTTTGCGTAAGCGCTTGCTTGCCCTGTTCTGTCACCAATTTCAATTCTGATTGCAAGTGCTTTCTCCTGATAATCTTTAGCTCTGTCATATTCACCAAGAGATTCAAAGACAAGACCTAGGTTTCCGTAATCTGCTGCTTCTCCTCCTTTGTCGCCAATTTCAGTTCTGATTGCAAGTGCTTTCTCAAGATATTCTTTAGCCTTGTTATATTCACCAAGGGATTTCAAGATAAGACCAAGGTTTCCGTAATCTGCTGCTTCCCCTGCTCTGTGACCAGTTTCAATTCTGATTGGAAGTGCTTTCTCTAGATATTCTTTAGCTTTGTCATATTCACCAAGAGAAAGAAACACAACTCCTAAGTTCCCGTAAACGGTTGCTTCTCCTTCTCTGTCGCCTATTTCAATTGTGATCGCTAGTGCTTTCTGGAAATATTCTTTAGCTTTAACATATTCGCCAAGACGATGAGACACAGTTCCGAACTTAACGCATGCGAATGCTCGTACGCTTCTGTCGCCAGTTTCTTTCGTTATATCGATCGCTCTCTCATAAAGGTGTCCTGCCTCTGCATATTTACATTGAAATTCACAAATGCTCGCAAGTTCCATGATGATATTCTCTTCTTTTGCTATTTCACCACGCTCACGGTAAATGGCAAGCAGTTCGCTGCCGTATATTCTTGCGTTTGAGTAATCACATATCAGACAGTATGTTTTAAACATTGTTTGGTAGATATCAGTGGTAAGTACACTAACAAATTCATCTTCTTTTCTCACTACTTCATTCCTGAGGAATATTAAGCATTCTTTACATATCTCGATGGCTTTCAGAGCACGACCGGTGTTGACAAGGAAATTAGCAACAATTGCGCCGATAATGATGGCTTGTATAACTTCTTCTATATCATTCATGATGTACAATTCTGAAAGCAATCAAATTGTAGTGAAAAAAAAAATAAAATGTTTATTACTCGGGCTTCGCAAAGGAAAGGAAAGCCTTAGACATAACATGAGATCGGCGGTCGTCCCTCCCGAGGGGGGTACTCCCATATATGGGCTATATCTGTATGTGCCGCGGGATAGGCTATGGTTTTTCGAGGTTCTCCTTCCTTAAATGGGGTATCAACACGCTAAACGAAAAAGAAACGGTCTGTCACGCTGAAAACGTTACAGAACGACAAAAAGTTGACCCGAGTTTAATACACCTTTCTTAGTTTTTGTTTTTTTCCTTGAAAAGGGTAACAGTTTTCGAGTTTGTTCCTTAAAGGAACTGTTCCCATATAAAAACAAAGAAGAAAAAGTTTTAAGCAGATCTCATTAAAAATGTTTTTCGTTTGCGTGACTTGGTGCACGCGGACTTGATACTGCTACTTTTCACACCCAAAAGAAAATAACTCACGCGATTTATGTAAATATTTGCACCCCACTAGAAATTTAGGGCTAAAATTTAGCCCTCGTATAAGAACCTGAATTTTTCAATTTAGCCTAAATAGGTTCTTATATAAATGGTACTTAAAGCAAATTTAGGCTACCAAGGTTCTTAAAATAGGTTCTTATATTTTCTTTTGAATTTGATCTGAATATGCTATATATATTATAAATATCATCTCATATTAAATACAGTATAAATCATTTTGTTTGTACCATAGAGCAATGCCTATAGGCAGTTCAGTGCAGGTGCAGTATATGTCCTTGACAAAACATAACAAAGAAACTCATTTTGATACCAAATTCATAACAAGTTCAAATAGATGATAATCTTAATTCAGCAGTTTCTACCTGTACACTTTTACAGCAACCCCACTGATAAGAACCTAACTTAAAATTTTAGCCTTAATAGGTACTTATGTGGAGGGGACTTAAAATGAAAATTTTAGTCTAACAGGTTCTTAAAACCCAGGTTCCTATACGCGGGCTACTACTAAAGT
This sequence comes from Blastomussa wellsi, assembly GCA_947652115.1. Classification (NCBI taxonomy): domain Eukaryota; kingdom Metazoa; phylum Cnidaria; class Anthozoa; order Scleractinia; family Plerogyridae; genus Blastomussa; species Blastomussa wellsi. The sequence goes on along the minus strand of OX393563.1, from coordinate 29,960,772 downwards.
TATCGTGTTCGGTAGCCGGTGATCAGATAATGCGCCGGAAAATAGCGCCCATCGAAACGTTCGCAGGCTACGTGCTCCGTTTCCCGATCTTCTGAGCTAATACAGTATAGTGAAGCCAAATTTTCACCGAGGGACTTTAGCAGCGGGAGAGTGAGCAGAAAAAGACAAACACAAATTGAAATTGAATAAACTGCATGCTTATCAGTCAAACCCACTTCAGTAAAGTTCTCACTATAGTGACCGACTTGCTTTGGAGAGAAATGTGTTCAACTGTACTAAACTCTGATCAAGACTGCAAAAGAACTCTCAGCTCTTGTTCAGTCTATCGTTGTTCTTCATTCTTATTTGAAGAACCAAAGACCGTAAATTTTAAGTTTGTGATCACTTCATGATTTATTGCACCGTGAGACGAGATCAGTCAAATTATAAGAACCAAACAGCTTTGTGTCGGGAAGCAAACGACAGCACCTAAACGACCGAGTTTGCGATTAATCTTTGGTGTTGTAATTGTGGTTTTATAAATGTCGTGACTCCCAAAGAAATCAAAAAGAACCTCACAATGCATACAGGTTTAGTGTGTACTTACCAGGGACTGACTACGGCGAAGCCTGTTTTGGAAAGTGAATCTTCAAGAGCGGTTTCACTGTAATATCAAACACAGCCTACATGTAAGGACTGCAGAACGAGACGCTGGGGTGAGAGGGCCTGAGAGGTCAATAAACAAAACCGTTAAGGGAGGAGAGGGCGGGTGAGCGATGACTAGTTCGACTCGCAGAGCGATCTGAAAGCCGATGGACTATTCAAAGTCAATTTGAATTGGTAATAAATGCCCTGGGGATGAATTAATGATATGCAAATATTCATCCGAAAAGCAAACACGTGCTTCCCGTTGTTCACTCTACTCAGTCCGCGGCAGTGAACAGTTGGCACTCCACCCACCCTCCCTGCGAGGAAGTCTGGGCCACCTACCCGGAGATCTTCTGAGCCTGATTTGGGCTTGTACCAGGCCAGAGCGCCCCATACCTTATCTACATGTCGTGAATAACAATACCCAGGGCGGAATATTACACTAAACCCGCTGAAGAACACTAGCCTTAGTCTGTCAGATGTCTTCCCACCTTAATCCCCTGAGGCGTGGGCGAGATTAGGGAAGAGAACGTGCATACATACATGATTTATTTTATAAAGCAGGTTACAAGTTTTGACTATTAAGTCACTGAGGGTTCGGCACTTCACCTCTGACACTTCAGACTTTCAGACTATCAACGAATGACAATGTTCCTCCGTCCTACTGGATTCAAGTCCTTACTCAGCTTTTCGGTCGACGAAAGTACTGGGACGAGTAAACGTGCGCCATCTTGACAGACACAAGAAACTCGGTTTACTCGCTTCAACATTCTATTTATTCCGGACTAAAATCGAGGATGAGTCGCAAACAAACTCCAAGTGACTTTCTGAAACAAATCATAGGCCGTCCTGTTGTGGTAAAGCTTAATAATGGCGTCGATTATCGAGGTATTTAACTTCATATGACAAGCAAATTTTGTGACCACTATGCATGACTTTTGATTTATACAGTCATTGCAGAGGTCCACACATTTTCCTCATGGTAGCTGCTGTTAGGATTTTCATTATTTTTATTATTGACCTTCAATTTCTGAATCTCCGTTGACTCATCAAGTACAATTCTGCTAATATTCTTTGTCAACTTACAACCCATCAGTCAAAGTATTAAAAAAGGGTTCAATGCTTTCACTTTTCCATGTCAGGGGTGCTTGCCTGCTTAGATGGTTATATGAATATTGCTTTAGAACAAACAGAAGAATATGCTAATGGACAGGTTAGTTTTAAATCTAATAAATCTAATTCCTACTGTACATAATTTGTACTTTGTAGCCATATTTATAGCCTTTATGGTAGTGGACTTAACAAATGGACCACATTTTTCCATGGTGTAGAATCTTGTAGTAGAAACTTAGCATTGTTCTATTGAAAATCCATGAATCTGATTGGTTCTCCGACTGTTTTCTTTTCGCCTACAGAAAACGATTGCACACACATAAGAAACCTCAAACTAGTAGTTTACCAAGGAAGAAAAACAACAAAGCGGTGATACTAAACCAAAGAGAAAAAAGGATGGTTAAAGACGGAGAACAGATTGCAAATGACAAATTTGGCATAACCCCTAAAGGTCACAGCACAGTAGGTGACAAGTTACAGTGACAGGTCTCTATGACACATTGCTCTATGTGTACTGCTTCCAAAACAAATTGCTACAACACACTGTGAAAGAATTCTGTCACTGGGATCAGTTGCACAAATTAAAGCTGGTTTGAAATCATGCGACTGACCTGAACTTTCACACAAGGCAATTTGTTGCAGCAACTTTTCACCCAATGTGTCGTGACCTGAATATCTATAGGATATGTTGAATTTAGTTGCAGGCCCAAGAGAGGCCCACAACACTAATCTTGACAGTGACCAGCAGATCACGGATCACGCGTGTGCAACACTTTTATAACAGGGACACCAGAAGTTTAAAATTTTCTTCTTCCACCAAGAACGATTAGAATGCAAAAAATGTGTCAATAACAACAGTTTCACACGTGAGTGCATCAAAGAAGTAAAATCTCTGCAGCTAAAAATTGAAAAATAAAACAAATGATAAACTTTGTTTCGAATTGAATTCCATTTAAGATGAAACCAAAAATTGTATCCAAAAGCGTCAAAGTAGCAAAAATTTTAAAGCCGTGCAATTCTGCATGCAAGAATTTAATTAATTCACATACCACGCTAACGTGAAAGTTTAGTTTTAGCCAACAGTTGCAGTCAATTGTTCACTCGATGGTTTTACTGATCGTTCATGCAAATTTGAAGAAGTATTGTATATTTACCATTTTGTTTTCAGAAGTCTTGAGAAGCCGCATTAAGTCCATTTTCAAGGCTGTGATTTGAAGCCAAACACATTCAAAAACAAAAACCATGACAGCATGTCTTTGTGGTTGTCAAACTATATAAAGATGACTGCTTCGTTAGCAAGGTTTTAGCACCTTTTATTCCATGTGTTTCTTCTTAAGAGACACTTAAAATTGATTGGTGTTTTTGTTTTTCATTTTTTGCCCCAAAGAGGGAATTTTCTGTATTCAGAATGAAAACCAAACAAGTGCTGCAACTCACCAAGATGTGCCATGATTTTCTTGTACGTACGAATTAAGAAAAAAACTTCATTGTAGGACCCCGAGAATTCACTAAAAGTATAGACAGAAAACAGATTCTGATTGGTTTGTTGGCCTAATTTACTGGAGAACGATAGGAAAACAAAAATTTCTCCAGGGAGGGGGAGGAAAGGGCAGCATGTGCTTTTCCCGGCCGGTTTTGGCCGGCATGGGAATTCTAGGGGTGGTTTTCACGTGGCCGGTTTCGGCTAAACTGCGATCAGGCATTCTTATGTTTAGTGGCAAGATGCAAAAATATATGGAACACCTGATCGCAGGTTAGGTTTCAGCCGACGTGGGAGCCAATGAATTAAATGCATTTAGGCCCACACTTGCTAACCTGTGGTTACCACCAGTTTCATGTCGCTGATGAAGTGAAATTTGTTGAAACATTGCACTATGTTTTATTCAGTTTAAAAGATCATTTAGTTGCTTTCTTTGTTTTTTATCTTTTAGCTGAAAAACAAGTATGGAGATGCTTTCTTGAGAGGAAATAATGGTAAACTACATTGCAGTGATAGTCTTAACGATATCACGATCTTGTTTGTCATTGAAAAATAATTAAAGCTACAGTCCAAGCTATAATTTGTTAGCTGGCACCTCAAAAAGTTTGAAAAATTCAGTCATAACTAGTTCTGGTAATTTGTGAGAATTATTTATGATATCCTACTGCGTTCTCAAACCAGAGCTTTTAAAGCATAAATTTTTCTACCACAGACGTAGGGCAACCTTCTTTTCCAGCCTCAAACAACCTTGGACTCTTAATTCAAGATTTTAGCAGCAAACATTAGTTGACAATATTACTCTATGTTTGTTTTCAAAATTTCAAACTCTCTCTTAACACATTTCTGTGGCATGGCAGTCAAACCAGCAATATTACAACAAGTGTGACCAAGTAATGTGTATAAGGCAGGCAGGCATATCGTGGCATGGTTTTATCCCTGGTGCAATCTGGTATTTCCATTTGTTTTATATTCATATCGGTCATATGTACCTTTTCCTATCAGTACCATAAACCTTAACAAAGTGTAAAATTGAACAACAATTTTTGCTACTATCTCTATCCATCCTTGAAACGTGACAAATTTGGTGTGCAGTTTTACTTTCAAAACATTAGCGGTTTTGCCTGGTTACTTGTTACTTTTGACCAATGAATCCAGCATTTAATATCTTGCTCTAACTCCAACTCCTGAATGATAATTCCTCCCACGCTTGTTAACCTTTCTTGTCTCTGTTGTAATTATATTTTCCAAGCAAGCTTTCATTGAAGTGGGGCAGCAAATTTTGAAAACACTGATAGCTTGTGAATGAACATGATTGTATCGCTCCAAAAATGTCAGTTTTTTGACTGACCACTAAATGAATGTTTCATTGGTTAAACGTGAGACGTAACCAGGCAAAACCATCTATGTATTAAAGCAAAGGTTCAAGCCTTGAGCTTAGTGGCTTAAACTGCCAGAGCTTATCCCAGTTTTGGTATTATTAAACAGCTAGGAATATTTCTACTCCCCCGTGGTTGGGATGCTAGTCCATTGCAGGGTAACCACCACCTGGGTGAAGAGAAACACTGTGAGAGTAAAGTGTCTTGCCCAAGAACACAGCACAGTGCCCTGGCCAAGGCTCGAACCCAGACTGTCCAACCCGGAGTCCAATGTGCTAACCAATAGGCCAAAGCAAAACTATGCATTGAATTCATCACGCTTCAAGGATGGACACAAATGGTAGCTTACTAGTTGCCTCTTGCTTTGCAGGCTTGTGTTCTGTTGAAAACTTGTTTTTGCCATTCTCTTGCAGTGTTATACATCAGCACACAGAAGACAAGCCGCAGATGAGGGCAAATGAGAGTGGAGGGGAAAGAACAAAAACAGGCACCTCAGGACAATGATACAGAAAAACACTGCCAAAGCTTATTTGTTGTGTACATACATTGTATTTTAATATAGAAATCAGTAAACTGTCACTTGACTGATGTATTGGTAGCTTTTTACTTGGTAACTATTTGGGATTCGCTCCGACGAAGGGCTAACGCTCGAAACGTCAGCTCACGAATCTCTTTACGGTGGCCAATTCACATTATCAACCAAGTTGATAAAACCAAATTATATTGTTATACTTCCCACACCACAGTTTCTTTAGAAACTTACCCCCTCTAACTATTTGGTCAGACTGTTGGTCATCTGGCTTAAGTGGGATTTGCTTACCAGTGGTATCCTTCAGATATTGTTTATGAAAAAAGGCAAATGATAAAAAGGAACAGTGGTAATAACAAGTCCTACTGAATTCTAATCTCCTACCTTTTAATTTTTTTTAGACTCAATAGAGTACCGAAGTGTGACGTCTTATTTCAACTTGGGGGTGAGATACTGTCCCTTTCATGCTTCATCAACTCCATACACATCCTTGTGATTTTGTTTCTGTTCTAAACGTTTAGAACCAAGACAAAATTACAAGGATTTGTATGGAGTCACTGAAGCATGGAAGGGTCAATATCTCACCCCCAAATTGAAATAAGATACTGATTTTTGGCATGTAGGCATTCTTCATCATGTACTTTCAGAATATCTCAGTAAATCCCATAATTTCATAAATTTAGTTTGTGATGTCATCACTTCGGTACTCTGAGGGGTCAATAGCAATCTTGTGCCCTGAACAAACCAAGTCGCTCTAAGCTTTCAACACCTGGTTCTCATGGTCAAGCCCTGTGAGCTAAGAGAAACTGGTGTGTAAATTGCTTTCAGAGAAGGCTTGGGTGCAACCTTGTCCCCAGGGCCACCCGCGTGGTGCTCACGACGAATGGCCCTGGTACAGGCTGCAAAAAATCTGCAGATTGCCTCGTTTTCAAATTGTTTTCGAGGTGGGGCATGGGACCCACTTATTGTTACAAACGTGCCTTTCTTGTTGCAGCAATGCGACAGTTTGCAAAAATTTGGAGAGGTGACAGCTGTATAAGTTTTCCCCAGAGTTTTATTTCAGTTAACACGCTTTCCAAGCGCAGTTGCAAAGGCTGATTGTGTTTGCTCTAGCTCGCGCACTAAGCATTTCTAATAACACCTTCGTCATTTGCGTGCATGTGGATTAAACAAATTGTTTTTAATTGTTTTTCATCAATAGTCTGAGTGCAAAGACCATATAAATCAACCCTGAAATGGTCCTTTCACTACTAACAATTTTGAGTGCCAAAACATCAAGGGAGTTTAAGATGCTCCAGGAGTTTTGTGATTTTATTTTTCACTTTGCATGAGCTGACACATGATGTGACCTTGACCGCTCTCGACATTGTCAGATTGTCCTCATGGCTGCGCCAAAGATTATATTTGACATAAATAAACCAATCGTATCGCTCGAGAAAACGGCCTTTACCAGGGCCATTCATCGTGAGCATGACGCGGGTGGCCCTGGGGACGAGGTTGGCTTGGGTGTACTCAGATCAAAAAACATTGGTGAAGTCACACAAAATTATGATTAATTTATTACCATTGAAATTAATAAGAGATAATTATATTACATCAATCTTTTGTATGGAAAATATTACATACGAGGTTAATTAAACCTCCAACATGAAAACGGGTGAAATTTTTATTGCATTCTCTTTTTCTCAAAAGCAATTTTGCTCACCCAAACACTATATAAAAACTTCTAAAAAATTGTTCATGCGCAGGCGTACGGAAATAACATTTTATCAGCTGCGTCGCAATTTGTCAAGCAGCACATAGAAGAATGGAAATGTTATTGGCTGATCTTGGTGTAGTTTGTTCCCTCAAATCTAAATCTTGGCTCTCCGTCCTATGAGCAAAGAAAAAGTTTAACTTAATAGATTTGCCATAATTGGAAATATCTTTATCAGGGGAGGATGGGCTGGGGAGGGAGTCCCCTCACCCTACCATGCCACAAGTGTACACCCGACGACCAGTTGTCATGACACCTTTAATGCACACCTAATGCCCAGTTTTGGATACAGTAACACTGCCTGCTCACGACCGAGGGGTCAAACTCCATACCTTATCCAGCGGCACGTCCTCCATATAGCCAATATAAGGGAGTACCCCCAACCCCCGGGGAAACCTACTTTAGAACTTTACTTGTAGCCTTATGTCTACCGGCTGCCTGGCTCCACTAGCCCCAACGGTTATTCCATACAGCCAGCACTCTAGTTTTATTTTCAATATTGTTTGTAATATTACAATGGCAAGTGAGTACAAATAAAGATTATTATGGTCAATTTTATTATAACGGTAGGCCCGTAGCACTGTAGATACACATGCCTCTATGCGATTCCCCAACCTAAACCTCTTATGTTACTTACCGTGTATATCTAGAACCCTGTGGCGAGTTCGTCTCTCCATGACGACCAGTTGTCATGACACCTTTAATCTCGTACTCCCAATCTTTTAAATTTCGAGCTGCTTCTTGTCTCCTGGCGTCCAAGTTGGTCTCCTGGTAAAGACAAAAGCGAAAGGAAATCCAGTAGACTTTGATTACAATTTGACAAAGACAGCTAAACTGAGAACAGTAAAACCTGGCGAGGCAACTGTCCGATGCAAACGAAACCTCCGATTGACAATCGAATGGGTTGGAAAACCATGCACATCCTGACTGACACATCCATCGTGTGTGGCCAGTGTGGCTTAGGTATCTTAATTAAGTAACAGACTGACATTTCTATACGGAAAATTATTGACTTTGGGCTACTCACAGGATATTTGGATATTTGGCTCGAAATTATGGCCGTATGCACAGTGATCCATGCTAATATGTGCACAGAATCCATTTTTCTGAGCGCTAAAGGTCGACTGAAGGGATTACCTTCCTTGTTTTCCCTTCACTCGCTCAGGAAGAGAAGACCAGAAATTCACCATCCGTGTGGAAGTTGGCAAAATAACAGAGCGCCAAATTCCTTTTCTTTCATTTCCCATGTGCGATTTTCTAGTTATACCGTTTGTCAGTTCCCCTTCGTGTTAAATATGAAGAGCAAGAGAACAAGGTACTGAAGATCTATGTCTTACCTTGAACAACCCAAAGGAGGTGCTTTCTCCTCCAGCTTGAGTCAATCCACCGATTTCCTTTTGTAACAATTCAATTTTTAATCTTTGGTTTTGTCCTCTAAGTTCAGACATCTCGCGTCCCGTAGGTTCTATCTTCGTTTGAAGCAAACTTTCATTTTCGTTTGCAGCGTTCAACGACTGTTTGAACCGTTTAACGTCACGGCCAAGTTTTCTTCTGTAGTCTCTAAAGCATCTGTCCTGCTCTAGTTTTTCAGCCTCAAGTTTGGTGATCCGAGCTGTGGACTCCTGTAGATTCAACTTCATGTCCCAAATAAGTTTCGTTTTGGCTTTCAGATCTTCCAAGCCTGAGTTCACTTGGTCCTGTAAAGCTTTCTTCTGTCTATCCGCCATGACTTGTTCGTTTTCCAAACGCGCTGCAGCAGCTGCCAACTCTCGTGAGAGATTTGTTTTCTCGTTCTTGGCAGATTCAAGTCGAATTGACAACAATTTTAGTTCGTCCTGCGACGGTTGCACCCGATGCTTCATCTCTTCCGCATCTCGTGTTTTTCTCTTAACACGTAAATTGAGATCAGCCAGCTCTGCATTTTGCTTCGTAATAATGGATGCAGAAATCTCCAGCTCTTTCTTTACTTCTTTTAGAGATGTCTCAACTCGCCTCAACTCGAAAGCCCTTTCCTTGCTCGCCAACGACAATGTCTCAATTTCCCGATCTCGTAGACGCAATTTGCCCTCCACGCTTGCGAGAAGCGAACCTTTCAATTGGAAACTTTCTGTGGTTTTCTCCAGTGTTGCTTCTCTTTCTCTTAAGGAATTCTGTGTCTTATGAAAATCCCCTTCAAGCTGTTTAACAGTTAGTTCGAGCTTTATCACTTTGTCGCCCTCGTCCCCAAGGCATCTCTTGAGATCAATATTCTCAAGCTCTACCTCTCGTAGACGGCTTCTTGTAAATTCTCCTTCGTTCACGCTCTTTCCAAGAGAATTTTTCAAGCTTTGTATTTCATCATCTCGTTGATTCAATTCTCCTCTTAACCTGTCAAGAATACGCCCCGTTTCAGCTTCTTTCTGTTTCACTAACGCAGCTGATGCATCCACGTCTCTCTGCCTTTGGAGTATTTTCTTCAGCCGTTCACCCACATGTCCCATCAAGGATCCCATTTCTCTGAAACTTTTCTCTGTTTTTCTGTCAAGTTTTATCGGACAGACTTCCTTCCTGGTTTCGTAGGGTATTCGCGATGAGTTGCTACCCGCATCAGTTTGTTTGTAAGTCAAGAGGTCTTCAGCTATTTCTAGTTCCTTTCTCAGCTGTTTCATGTTGACGTTTAGGTTTTCTATCTTCCTCTCGTATTCACAGAGCAGTTCATTCAGTCTGTCGACTTCTTTTTCTTTATCATCTAATAGTATCCTCTGTCGGTTAACATTAGATTCTGTTATTTCCATGGCGTTTCTTAAACCCCTTTTCTCAGATCGCTTCTGTTGTAGCTCGTGCGTTAAATCATCAATTTCAACGTCTTTTTTGCTTATGCTGATGTAAAGCTGCTGCAATTCCTGCTCTTTGCTCTTAAGAGATGTCTGTGTTGTTTTGTGTAGCTTCTCCATATCTCTTAGCTGATTCTCAAGTTCAGCTCTAGTTTCCTCTAATAGTTCTTTCTCTCTTTTGGCGTTAAATTCCGTAACTTCAACTGCTCTTCTCAAACTCTCCTTATCCGACTTTTCGTGTTTTAACTCTAGCGTTAACTCATCAGTGTTAACATTGGCTCGCTCCAATGCCTGCTCTTTGCTCTTTACAAATCTTAGTGTTTTCTCTCTCAGTTCTTCCATCTCCTCTAACTTCTTTTCAAGTTCCTTTGTTCTCTCCAAAAGACCTTTCTCCCTATTGACATTACACTCCGTAACTGCAATGGCTTTCTTCAAACACTCTTTTTCCGACCTTTCTTGTTTTAATTCCAGAATTAAGCCATCAATCTGGACATTTTTGTTGTTTAAGCTGCTGTACACCTGCTCCAATTCCTTCGTTTTGTCCACAAGTGAGAGTAATGTTGATTCTTTCAGCTCCGTCGTCCTATGTAACTGAATCTCAAGTTCTCTTGTTTTCCCCAATAGTGCTTTCTCTCTAGCAGCATTACATTCTGTGGCTTCAATGGCCCTTTTGATACACTCCTTGTCCAATCTTTCCTGCTCCAATTCATTAATTAAATTGTCAATCTTTTCATCTTTTCTGTTTACGCTGCGGTACGCCTCCTCCAATTCTTCCTCTTTGCTTCTGACAGATGTTATTGCAGTCTTGCTTAGCTTTTCCATGTCTTGTAACTGATTTTCAAGATTTGCCGCTCTATCCAGTTGTACTGTCAAAGTTGCTTCAGTCTGCTGTAACTTGTATTCAGTCTGTTTCAGGCAATTGCTTTTCTCCTCGACTAACATCTCTTTCTCCTCCATGTGACGCTCCAGCAAATGAGTTCTTTCCGTCATCAGTGTAAGCGCACCCTTTGTCTGCTGTAGATCACTTTCCATCTGTCGAAGAGAATGTCGAAGGCCCTCTGTCATTTCTTTCTCCATTTCTTGCTCTTGATGTTTCCTTTGCTGCCCCCTTTCGATTTCCTGCACAAGGTTCAAGGTGTCCTTTATGTTCACCGGTTCGTCAGGTTCATCTTTCGGATCTTGGTCAATATTGTATCGTGGCCTTTCCTGATACTCAAGACCTCTCTGTCGAATGAATCGCCCTAAGAACTCAATTTCTTGTTCATTTTGACGAACGCGTTTCCGCAACATTTTGATATCGGAGTTTTTGTTATGGCGGTTCCTCCTTGAACGCATACTGTCTTCGCTAATCTCTTCCTGGGGACTTTGCAACTCACTTCCAAACCGCTGTTTGGCTTCCAACGCTTCACCTTGTAAAAACTTGTTCTGATTTCTTAAGTTTTTTACTTGCTCCTTGAGTTCAGTCAATAGTTTATCATTCTCTGGTGCTTGGGACAGTTCTGTGATCAATGTGGAATTTTCTTTCCGAAGTTCCGCTAGCTGATCTTCAAGTCGGTTGATAATTCTTGACGTCTCTCCTCTAAATTCAGTCGGCTCGTTATCCCTGTCTAATGCCTTGGACCGTTCTGTGGTCAGCCTGATATTTTCCTCTCTAAGTTCAGCCAACTGTTTATTCTTTTCGGACACCTTTACCAGTTCTGTGGAAAGCATGGAATTATCTTTCCTAAGCTGAGCCAACTGTCTATCCTTTTCTGGCACCTTGGTCAGTTCGGTGGTCAGGATGGAATTTTCTTTTCTAAGCTCCGCAAGCTGACCTTCAAGTTGTTTTATAATCCTTGACGTTTTGTCTCTTAATTCAGTCAACTCATCGTCCCTTTCTAATGTCTTTGACAATTCCCTGCTCAGCGTAGAATTTTCCTCAGAAAGTTTAGTTAACCGATCTTGAAGCTGCTTGACAATCCTCGAATTTTCGTCCTTCAGTTCCCTCGTCATTTTGTCCACATCAGACACACTTGGAAATTCTGCGATTATCCTGGCGTTTTCAGACTCAGCTGCAGCCAGCTGCTCATTGAGTTGGTCTATCATCAGTGACTTCTCGTCTTTCAGAGCCTTAAAGTTGCTTTTAAAAATCTGCTCACAGTCTTTGAAATGAGATACTTCTGTTCCCAAATCATCAACTTGGCATCTCAATACCTTTTCACGATGATTACACAACTCCAGCGACCCTTTCAACAACTCTACTTCCTCGCGTAAATTCCCGTACTCCATTCGCCCAGTTCCCATCGTAACCTTTTTCTTTAACCCCTTTATCGTATCATTTAGCTCGTCAATCCAAGCGTTCAGCTTTTCATTTCTTTCCCGACTATCCATTAGGCTGCTCTCCAAATACTCAACATCATCTAGCAGCTCTTGCTTCTCCATCAGAGCATTGTCCAAGCCCTCTTCTGCTTCTTCCCACTTTCTCTCTTTTCTTTCAAAATCATTTTTTAAGTTTGTTAACTCTCTTTCCTTGTATTCCTCCTTGGATTGCAAACGCTTTAAATCCACTTTTGCCTCTTCCAGTTCAGCCTGAAAAGTTTCATTCTTCTTCTTGAACACTTCGACTTCTTCTTGCATTTCCGTGATCTCAACCAACAGCTTCGAATTTTCTTTCCTGCTTTCCTCTAATATCTTAGCATTTTCTTTTTTGAGCTGAACGATTTCCATGTCAACGTTTTCTTTGAGGTTCCATAAGGCTTTATTACTCTTTTCAGACCCGATATTACCATCAAGCCTTCGAATGCTTTCCAAGAGCACTTGGAAACAATCCAAGTCCATTCTTGCACAAACGTTTTGTACTTTCGTTCCTTTCTTTCCGGGTAACTGCTGTCGCATGTCATCGACTTTTGAATGTAATTTGTTCAAGTTTTCAATAGCATCCGCAAAAGTTGCTCTCTCTTCCAGATCGATAACACCTGTTGCTTGATTGCTCACATCTACTTTCTTTTCCCCCTCTGTTCTGACAGGGGTATTTGTGTCATCTCTGGGTAGAAAATCGTTAGTTTGGTTGGAAAGGACATTCTTGGGAGAAGATACACACAAATCAATCTTGTCCTCCAAGACGTTTCCTTCATTAGCATTCCATATTACAGCTTCAAAAGTGCCCAATAGCTCTTGATGCAGGAGATATTCGGAGATGTTTACCACGGCTGATATCAATCGCTCGTGCTTTTTTCGCCATCGTTCATCTGATGAGCGGTCCTCCCCGTTTAAAACAAAAGCGTCTTGCAAGCAAGGCCCGCGATTTCGGAATCGTCTATTTACCAGCTCGTCCAAAGCGGCCCAAGAATCTGGATCTTCGTCTTCCTCTGCGACTGCCTTCAAAAGCCCATAATTGATAGCTGCAACTTCCTCGGCACATGACGACAGAAGCGACTCGTCACTGTCTCTATCAGTCACCGACGTCAACGATTCTTTGAGTGTCTCTACGTCAAAAATAGCATTTAATTTATCATCATTTTCCTCAAATGCTTTGTTATTCACTGAAGAATGAGGATTGCTTCTGCATGACGACGTGTTTTCTTCAGATCTTATTTCTTCTTCAACCTCGTCAAGGAAACGATCAAAGTCATCAATGAACTCATCCTCATTCGGTTTAGACTTTTTCGCTTTTTCTTCGTTCGAGAAAGACTCCTTAGCAGCATGAGAAAGCTGAATGGCTGTTGTTGATAGTTTATTGACTAACCGTTCATCATCACGAGCAGTGTCCACATCAGCAGCAAACGCCTTTTCATCTTCCCCGCAGTTGTTGTCCCTTGCAGTGGTCACGTGTAGAATAGATAGCTCATCACAGGACAATTCTGGTTCCAACTCCTCGCCAACAACCAAGCCTTTTTTGTCGTCAATTTGGGGTGATGCGACCTCTTGATTAATAGAAGGTGGCGCTAAGTCATAAAATGGATCGAACGAGTTAAGTCCGTCACTTAAGTCATCATCTGTTTTTCCTTCAAAGACTTGTTTTCCACGTTGTATTTCTAGTAAACGTGCTTGATCATTTGGTGGTTCGACCTGTTCGGCATCAACCAGCATTTTGTTATAGATATCTTCACTTCTATGGGAGAAAGGTAAGCTATCATTGCCACTGCCATGAGGTTCAGCTTGTCTGTAGGTCTCTACAAGTGATTGTGGAATATCGTTACGACTTTGGGGTAAAGCTGGTTTGGGCGTCTCTACGTACGATGATGGGCAATCATCGCGTTCTGGAGTTTCTTTGCCTTTCACTTCTGTCTTTTGAGTTGACCCCTCGTTGTAATTGTTGCCATTGCAGACAATCAGAGTTCCAAAGACAAATCTATCTTTCACATCAGTGGCGCCACGAGCATCAGATGGAAGCATGTCATTAACTGAACCCCACAAATGAGGCGCTTCGGGGGTATAAGTCATAAACTGTGATTTCCTAACGGCTTTGCTTTCCTCGCCATGTAGATATTTTATTTTGATGTCAGGAGACTCAACCTTAGCTCTCGTCAGCTCAACATCTGCTTGTTGACTCTCAGCAACGATATCAATGCTTTCGACCGTGGAATGTTCATCACTTTGAACGTTTCCTTGTGTTATCACGGGCGTAGAACCCAGATCCGTGGGAAGAGATTCATCTTGCATGTTTGTATCAACAAGAGGTCCTTCCGTACCAAACACAGCATTAGAAACGTCAACTTTCTTATCTAAGTTTTCTGTATCAATTTTATGTACTGTATTTCTTTCCAGGGAGTAGTCATTTACATCTTCATTATTTTCAGACAGAAGTGAGCCACCGCGTTGGACTGCTGCCTTGGACTTCACAATAGCCAGTGGCATACTATTATCGCCGTGATTTTTGTCTTGTGAAGGCGACAAAACTATGCAAGAGTTTGTATATTTATTTGGTGCGCTGCGTTCATCTGAAGATTCGTCGTTTTTAGCATCAGAAACAAATATCTTCTTTCCACTGGGGCGGTCAGATTGAAGACAATCATTGAAGGAAACGCATGAAACAAATTTGTCGGTTGTATTAGCGATCGAATGTGAGCCTCTGTCTTCGAAATCTTCGTTGATGTCATCTTGTATTACAGCAGAACATGCATCAAGATCGGCTCTTTCCTCTTTTTTTCCGGCGAGAGTTGCTGGAAGCTCAACTATGTCCGAGCGGGAAGGAACATCATGTCGTTCTGCACTCCCACCATCAATGTTTTCCTCTATTTCCAATGCTTCCTCTACTTGGTCAAGAAAGTCGTCAAACTCGGCGATGAAGTCGTCTTCTTTACAGCTATTTCTTGAAACTTTTCGTGAGGTGTATGCGTACCTACCAGAGGTAGTAAGAGGTACACTCCCTGGGAAATCACTGTTAGCCAACGTTTCTGAGTTGGTTGACTGGAAGGCTGCTTCCACAGTAACGTCCACCGGTTTTTCAGGTAACTCGCTACAGTCGTCATGTTCAGCTGTAGAAGCGAGGCCTGTTGCATGTAGTGGCGACTCACGTCTTGTGCCTTGTGGTCGTAGAATGTCAATTGCTGACTCATCGATACGATCATCTTGCTCGTTTTGATGTTCACATTTATAATTTACACGTATTCGGATACTAGCCTCGTTACAAACGAATGCGTTTGGTTCAGGGGAACGGCGGCTAACACCTTCATAGATTATCTCCTCTTCTGCACTTTCAGCTCCCGCTTCGTCATTATCGGCAACCGATTGTTTTAAGCCTGCTTCTTGCCGCATTGGTTTGTGTAAGGCGCCGTTGCACATATCGTAACTATCTCTCGACGAATTTGCTACATTTTCAATCGATCTTGTTTCCAAATGCTGGACGACGACTTCCTCGTAGTCCAGAGATGAGGATTTATCTTCACCTGGACCTTCGCTGTCTATACTCTGTACACTTTCCTCTACTTCATCAATTGACGACTCCATGTCTTCAAATATTGGATCACCCTCTGCAATTTCAGGCGAGTTTCTAGTGCCTTGTGGTCGTGAAATGTACGTTGCTTGCTCATCATCGATACGATCATCTTGCTCGTTTTGATGATCACATTTATCATTTACACGTGTTCGAATACTAACCTCGTTATAGACGAATGAGTTTGGTTCAGGGGAACGGTGGCTAACACCTTCATAGATTATCTTCTCTTCTACACTTTTAGCTCCCACTTCGTCATTGTCAGCAACCGATTGTTTTAAGCCTGCTTCTTGCATTGGTTTGTGTAGGCTGTTGCACATATCGTAACTATCTCTCGACGAATTTGCTACATTTTCAATCGATCTTGTTTCCAAATGCTGGACGACGACTTCCTCGTAGTAAATAGATGAGGATTTCTCTTCGCATGGACCTTCGCTGTCTATACTCTGTACAATTTCCTCTACTTCATCCATTGACAACTCCATGTCTTCAAATATTGGATCACCCTCTGCAATTTCAGGCGAGTGGAAAAACGGCTGTAGCCCAGTGGGTGTAAACCTACCAGACGCTTTTCGAACTAATGGAGAAAGTTTGTTGATTACAGGGCTACTGGGTCTTATACGATTGGCATCTTCTTCGCAGTAGCTTTCTTCGCTCTCCAATATCTTTTCAATGGTACCATCATAGTCATTGTCTACACATTCTTCAATAACATCACTGCAATCTGAATTTGGAATTCCTTGTTGCGAATGACTGTCTTTGAGACACGTCGATACTTCTGTATCATCAACGCGTATTTTCTCATAACTTTGGCACTGCACAGGGTCGTCACGATCACCGCAGCCACCAAGAGGATCGAAATCGTTCGTTTTTGTCTCCATTTCGGCTTGGTTGACAGAACAGATTCCGTCTTCAGGCATCGACTTGGACACATACATCACGTCTACGTCTTCTACAGCTGACCCCGGTGTATTTGTTATGAAGAAGCCAGGCTGACTTTCGATTTTTACACTGGCCTCGCCAGAGCCTCGTGAAACCTCCCTTTCTGATGAACAGGTATCCATGATCTCTTTAACACATTGCTCGCTGGTAGGTTCCTTGGTGTCTTCAGCAATCTTTTCTTGTGAATATGCTTCGTCATAGCCCGTACCAACTGGAATTTCCGCCCAGTCATGTGTTAGAACATGCTTTTCTACAGGCCCACCTTCTACATGGAGGTTGTTCTGTGGTTGGATATCTAACTCTTCCTCAATGCTGAAGAGTTCTACCGATACGTCTTGCAACGTATCATCTTTCTCGAAGCATTCTATCTCAATGTCATCCCAGGCATCTTCATGTTCCATTTGCTTGTCATCAACGATACAAATTTGCTGTTCATCTAGATGATTGGATGCATTTGATTTCTCTTTAACCGATTCGCTTGATGGTTTATTTTCCAATTGCCCTTCAACAGAATCATCAGCACGCACCTCCAGGTCATTATCGTTTTCAAATTTTAATGATCTTTGTTTTACAGTCTCGGTCACTTCTGGAAAACGTTTTGGAACTTCGACTTCAGCAGTGTTGCTGTACAAAACGGGTGTCTCCGCAACGTCCACAGATGTTTCAAATTGTTGAATTCCAAGTGTAATGTTTTCCTCACTGGTAACACAAGACGGGACCACACGAGAGTGTAGCGACGAATGTCCTTCTGCTGGATCTTGATCACATGTTTCTTTTGAAGGGTGCTGTTCTATTTCCCCACCATCGCAAGACGCATTGATTTGAATATTTTCAGTCTGATTGATATTTTGTTGCTCATCAGAATTTCCTTGCTTTAAAGCACTGGAAACGCCTGTAGGTTGATTGTTGGTACACTCGGAGGACTCGAGATTTTTTTCAGGTACTGCTGACTTCTTAGCACTCAGTTTTTCAAGTTTACGAGCAACTTTTCTTTTTTCTTTCTCGATCTTTTTCCGTTCCCTTCGTTCCAACTTTTCTCTTTTGATGGCCTTTTTCTCCATTTTCTCTAGACGCCTCAGTTCTTTTCGCTTCTTTTCCAGTTGTTTCACGCTGCTATATTCTTTAACCTCATGGGGCTCATATAAAATTTGATTGGTGGTGTCTTCATTTGAACAACTTTTGGTTCCGTCGGTAGCAGCATCTTTGCATTCGTTATCCTCTTGACCCTCTGTTATATTCTTGGCAACAGGGTTGACCTGTTTTTCTGTGTTCTCGTTTTCAGCTTCAATCTCCTGTTGATACTTTAGCCCATCGGCCCGAACCTTCTCCAGTCTGTGCGCGATCTTCTTCTTTTTCTTATCGATCTTCTCTCTCCATTTTTTCTCATCGCGCTCCCGTGCTTTGGAAATGTCGTCTAGACGTTTCAGGTCTTCTTTAATTTCTTCCTGTCTCTGTCTCATCTCCTTCATTTCATTAGTTATGGAGTCTTCCCTTTCCTGACTCTGTTTGATCTCTTCCCGTATCTTGTCCATGGATTCGATCGCGAGTCTGTTTTCCTCAGCAAACTGTGCTTTAAGGCGTCTTGATTTTTCATCCAGTGCAGCAATTTTTCTTTCCCCTTCGCTCGACACAGTCACGGAGCTACAATCGAACTCTTCCTCGCTTGCTGCGTTTTCGTCCATTTTGTCTGGATTTCCAACGTTATTGGTAGAACTTGTAATGATGGAATTAACTTTTACGACGTTATCTTTCATAGCTTCTCTTTCCCTGCATACAAATAACACAAATTGGTCCACTTTACGTACAACATAACAGAGTGTTACTGCATGCAGTTTGAATTCAATATATTTTCTTTCTTCCAATAATTGGAAAATTAAACGAGACTTACCTGTAAGTTGAAGTTTGATTGAAATTCTATCCGTCACCAAGCGCTGAGGGATTACGTGAGATAGCATTGCGCCTGCGCGAACTCAGTTTTTAAAGCACTTGCCATGTGTGCAGGGGAAAGAAAACCCTGACCAGCAAAATGGGAGGGCCTTAAAAGGGAGGGCACGTAATCCCTCAGCGCTTGGTGACGGATAGAATTTCAATCAAACTTCAACTTACAGGTAAGTCTCGTTTAATTTTCCAATTCTATTCCGTCACCGCACTGAGGGCTCACGTGAGACTTCAAAGCCCACTGCACACATGAACAGAGTAATGACCAACCAAGCAACTCAGATTGGTCAAAACCAGTTTATTAACTTACTCTTGTAACAAAACGTTAGAAAAGCTATCTGTGTTGATAACAGGCTTGCTATAAAACTTTGCAAAAGTGTCAGATGAGCTCCATCCTGCAACTGATAAGATGTGCTCTAATGGTACAGATTTCAACAGAGCCTTAGATGTTGCGGCAGCCCTAGTACTGTGGGGCTTGAAAAGGTTTACATCAATTCCTGACTTATGCATTACAGCTTTGACCCATCTACTGATGGTGTCCCGGGAAACTGGTTTAAATGGCTTGTAATGACTAATAAACAATTGTTGTGCACCTCCACGTAAAGAAGAGGTACGATCAAGATATGCCTTCAAGGTAGTGACAACACAAATGTTAGGGTTGTCCGGGTAAGCTACAAACTTAACAACAGTGGGTTTCGACCTTGGCTTAGACTGTTTAATAGGCCTGGAGATAATAAAAGTCACAGTAGTTTCTGAAACAACCATGTCCTCCAAAGACAAGTAGTGAATTGTCTGCCCCCGTTGAGCTGATACTAATGACATTTAAGTGACTAATTTTAAAGTCAGGTCCTTTAGTGAGCAGTCTGTAATAGAGATTGTCTTAAGATAGTTCAGAACCTTGCTCACATCCCATGTCTCAGTATATCTTGGGTTGGAGGGTCTTGCTTCGTAAACTCCTTTTAAGAACCTCTTAACACTCTCTTGTGCTCCAAAAGTCATCCCGTCCACAGGCTTTAAGACACTGGACAGAGCAGACCTTGCAGTGTTAATACCACTGTAACCGATGCCTGACTCAAATAGCTCCACTAAAAAGTCTAGTGCCTGGGGGACAGTGGCAGAAACTGGATCAATCTGTTTTTTATGACAATATGTAGTCCATCTTTTGATGTAAGATGAATATTGCTTTGTAGTTCCTTTCCTCCAGGACTGTAAGATGATGGAGGTTGCCTTTTGAGAAATTCCTTGTGTCTCATAGGACTGCCGGACAATCTGCATGCAATCAGAACCATTTTCCTGAATAGGGGGTGGACTTCTTGTGGCATCCCCGGCATTTGTAAGGCAGTTTGTTGTTGTGGTAACACTCTTGGAACAGCCACTAACATGCGAAGAAGTTTGGGATACCAACTCTGGGTTGGCCACATTGGAACTATCATCAATCCCTCTGCACAATCGGTTTGTATTTTCTGTAGGCATCTTGCAATTAAACTGAAAGGAGGGAAAGCATGGAACAAGTGTTTATCCCATGTTACAGAAAATGCATCAATAATGGCTGCCCCTGGGTCAGGTTTCCAGGATACATAGCATGGAACCTGATGATTTAGTCTGGATGCAAAGAGATCTATGGAGGGCTCCCCCCAGATATCTGTGATCTGTTGGAAAATATCAGATCTTATCATCCATTCCTTGTTGTCTGAGAAAACGCGTGATTCCCGATCTGCCTCAACATTTTTTGTCCCTGGGATATGAGCAGCTGTTAACCATATTTGTTTTTCTATGCACCACTGCCAAGTATCTTTAGCAATAGTGTGACATTCCCTAGAATGTACACCTCCCATAGCATTAATATAGTTCACAGTTGTAGAGTTATCAGAGTAAATCTTAACGTGAATGCCTTGCTCATTTTTGCAAAATGCCTTAAGTCCAAAAATTGCAGCTAACAGCTCCGGACAATTAATGTGATATTTTGCTTCTTCCTCTGACCATCTACCTCCTATTTTCTCTGTCTCTTTGACAGCTCTCCATCCTTTAGTTGATGCATCGGTGTAAATTATTACATCAACCTTTGAATTAGGCAATAATATGGGGTAGTTATTGGTCTGTATGTTATCATACCACCACTTTATCTCTGAAAAGCTTTCTTGGGATAATCTCATTTGAGCATTATAATTGCCATAGTTTTGTCTTAAGGCTGTAGTTTTATCCCTCCCAAGTTGTCTATAATACAGTGGTCCATATAAGATCCCAGGAAAACTTGACACTAAAAGCCCTATAAAGCTAGCTAGTTCCTGGATTGGGAGCTCAACCAGCTCCATCATTTTCTTGCATCTTTCCCTTATGCGCTGGATTTTTTCCTGTGTTAAGGAGACAGTCATATTAACTGAATCCAAGACAAATCCCAGAAATGTAAGGACTTGAACTGGCTGTAAGACCGACTTATCAGGATGTAGGATAAAACCCAATGTTGAAAATAAGTCACAGGTATCATTAATATTGGCTTGGCAGTCCTCCACACTCTCCCCTTGTAAATAAGAGTCATCAATATAGCCTACATTTAGGTGACTCTTCTGGCGCAGCGTAGCATACACTGGCTTAAGGATTTTTGTGAAGAGTCGGGGTGCACAAGCCAGACCATTTGGTAGACATGTAAACTGAAACAATCTACCTTTCCAGCAAAACCTCAGATATTTTTGGTCATCTTTGTGAATTGGCACTGAGTAGTATGCGTCACGCAGCTCTACTGAGGCCATATAACAGTTTGGAGTCATAAGCCTTATTGCTGATTGTAAGGTATCCATCTTAAAATGTTGATACTCCACATGTTCATTCAAATTCTTCAAATTTAAAATTAATCTAAACCCTCCATCTTTCTTAGGGCGTACGAATATAGTAGAAATATATTCACCAGGGCAATGTGTGGTTTCTGAAATCACACCTTTGGTCAGCAGTTTATCAATTTCATTGTCAATGACCTCCTGCTCTGGTTTTGTAAAATTTATTTCTTTTGGTGGCATAAACTGCATTGGCTCTCCATTTTCAAACTCAATGTTATAATTTTTCACACTATTAAGTATGAAAGGATCTGAGGTTATGCATTGCCACTGAGAGGTAAATTGTTTCAGTCTTCCACCTGTAATTTTAATAGATTGCTCTAACACGTTTCGTACCTCAACGTTGTTAGCAGTCTGATTCATTTTGATTTCCCCTCCTTCTTCCTCTTGAAGTTCGGAGGATGTTTGTGTTCGTTTCTCCACGAGCCTAAAAAAGGCTTCCTATAATGTTGGTTTCCTGAGCGTCCGCGGCTATGTGCGTAAAAGTTGTGCCTGTGATAATCAGGCTTGTTCGTTGATCGACCACTGTGTGTGGAGACTTTCTTTCCCACTCGATTGACCTCAGTCAATTCTTTCACTTGTTTCGGGAGATCATTGCCAAACAATTGGTCAGTGATCGGAACCGACGAGGAGCAAAGATGTTTGTATTCCTCGTGTAAATCCGGTTTAATAAATTCCCTTCGTCTTTGATTGAGTTCACTGTTTGCATTAGCGAATAATGTAAGTGCATCTGTTGACTTTTGAAGAAGGTCGTTTCCCGCTGGGAGTGACGACAAGTGCTCAAGGAGTTTGTCGATCATATTTGTCAACGCGCACATTCCTTTGAAGATGGATGTCTGCACCTTTTGCAGTCTAACATCTTGGGACCGGACTGTTGGAGTAAGGTGGTCCCATACTGGTTGATTGACTCGTACTTTTGTCAAGAATTCACAGTTCTCTGGTCTGTGATACTTGTTCAACTTTTCCTGAAGTTTCTCTTCAGGCAGCCCTTCTTTGAGCATGGCATTCACTACATTCGCCAGCTCTGTGTTTACACTTGGGCCCGTCTCCTCTTTCTTCAGCTCTTGTTTCAAGCTGTTAAGTACCTCAAATTTTCCTTCATTAGAAGGCATGTTGTGAGCCCCGGCTGAGTCAGCCAGCTTTGTCACAGCTTCTTCTAAGCTCGTAGTTTTGTCATCTCGCTTCTTCTTCGTGGAGGGCTCTTCGCTGACCTCGTGGTCATTCTCGGCAGATTTTGCCTCCTGTTCTTCCTCCGTGTCAACATATTGTACTTCAAAGTCTGACTGAAACTGTTTGAACGACTCAGCAATAGTCTTGGATAAATCTTGAGACATCTGGGTGAAACCCTGTCTCAGCGTAGCGGCCAGCTCTTGTAAACCATGTGAGTCAGTTTTGGCGCCATCGGCGCCATCATCTCTTTCGATGATTCTAACATTTGCTTCAATGTGTTCGCTTCTAGAGCCACTACTTTTCCTTTTTAAGTTGTCTTTCTCGCCCTTACGCTCAGATTTATCCGAGGTCTCGGGCATTTTTAGCGAATTATCGCTTAAAACTAAAATTCTCGGCGTGTTGAAAAACCAAACGTCCGTTCGCTCCAAAGGCGGCAACACACTGAGTTCGCGCAGGCGCAATGCTATCTCACGTGAGCCCTCAGTGCGGTGACGGAATAGAATTGGTGCGGACCGAACAGGTCCAAAATTAAGCAAGGGGGAGGGTCTATCGTTAAATAAGTTAACCATATTTATTGTCCAAGCTATAGAGCCCACCACATGATCTGCAGATACGTTCCTACAAATAAGGGCCATCATTGTTAACAAAAGTTGGAGAGCGATCTGAATTTCTACTGGAGCAATCCCGTCACCAGAGCCAACACCCCTCTTTTGTTGAGCACCAGCAGCCAGTTCCAGACTTCTGTTCAAATCTGATTGGCTGACAATCGAAAATGAGAATTTTGCACGTGTTCAAAAATCGCAACTGTCCAGAGTCCACGTTCTCTGTGCTTACTAAAAGAAAAGGGGGCTGTGGGAACTGAATACAGAGATTCGGATCATATTGAAATCAGTTATCGCAAAATATAGTGAGTTGCCAGATTCTAACTTGTTTCAGCCAACGGCAGCGCATAATTGATTTGTTCTAACTTCGCAACTGATGATTCACGATATTTTGCTCAACCTCGTTCAGCAGGTCTTAATGGCAGAGCTCTGAGTCATACAGTAAAGTAAATAAAAACATCTTAAAAGTTTCAGAAATGCATGAGAATTAGATCTCGCCTTTACTCTGCAGTTATCATATCTCTAGCTAATAACCTATTCATCGAATAAAAAAATGAACGTCATTTCCAATCCAGTTGGACTTCTTTGCATCTAGGTATACTTAACTACCTGGCCTCGTCGCGTAGCAACAGCAAAGGTGCCATTGCATCAGCGTGCTCCTTGTCTGTCATGTCGCCATTCATGACACTTAGGTCTGCAATTATTTTCTCCAACTCGTCCGCAATGAAGTCAGTGCAGATATCTTTTGGGGGTGGGTATGAGTTAGCAGTTGAACCTTCGTGGATGATTTTATGGACATCTCCAGGTTCGCCTAGCACCGCAGTTGCATCTTTTGGCGCATTTCTAAACCATAAGTAGATTGAAAAATTGGAAATAAAATAAGAAGTGTATAATGTGAACAAGACTCCTTAAAAACAATGAGACTTACTTTTCATCTTCGGCAGATTTCGCCGCTTTCTGTTCTTGAAGTCTGCGCTCCCTGCAACAACAACAACAACAACGTTTATTATATACAATACTAGTTACAGTGAAAGGTTTGTCCACCCAAATTTAGCAAGGCTAATCGAGTTGGGTGGAGCAAAGATAAAATAGTTAATTAATATAATTACAATGACAAAGATTACGAAACGTCATAATTATTAATTAAGACAAGAGCAACAAATATCAAGTTAAGATTCCTTCGAATAAAAGAACAGATGAATAATAGTGGTAAGGAAAAACACGGCAGAAGGAAACCAACAGTGAGAGCTCCCGCGGAGACTTCGGTAGCTTTCTGTAGTGGTGGTTGGGGGTGGTGGGGGGGGGGGAGGATTCGCAATACCGACTGATCTTTTAATTCTGTTAAGTGCCAAATAAGGTCCCAAAACGAAAGCTGGAACATAACGAGTTTGTGCTGATGGAAATAATTAGTGTTTTGACGTTCTAGATCTGATGGCCTGTATCTATCCAGCCCTAAAATTGTTGTGCGTGACTTCTCCGCACAATGCTAGATGCAGAAGTTGAATCACAATGTTCGACCCTATTTTCATTCACGCAATAGAGCAAAATTAGCCGAGTCAGGAGCCATAACCATTTTTTATGCTAAAGAGCTTTGATGGTAACGTTGACATCATGTAAAACACATCAAGTGTATTTTTGTGCGCGTGTCGAGATTCCTCTACTGATTTAGCTGACAGTTTAAGTGAGTAGTTCTTACTTGACAGCTCCTCTCAACCATGGGGGTACATTTGGCATTGCCTGCTCGTCGCTGGAAATTGAATGCCGCTCAAAGTCGTCTTCAAACTCACTGCCGCTGATGTTTGATTCCGCTCCTGTCAAGAGATCTCTGTCTTCCGGTGCAATGTTGCACTCAAAATCTGGTGTAATTTCACCTGTCCTTACCGAGTCACTGGCCGAGGTTTCATTGCGCGGCTCTTTCTCGTCCATAAAGACCTGTTTGTTGCAACAATATTTGAAATGCCTACTGTAAGATTCAAACGGAGGTGCAGAAGCTTTACTTTAGCTTGAATGGCCAATGGCGGAATTTATAAATATAACATAGCTAGCAGAACCAGACAATTGCTGTAAAGCATAAATAAATGCGTACAAAATCCAATAGTGCATGCTGATAACGTGAGCAAATAGCTTCGCCAGAAATGTCTTTTTTTCGCGCACGAGGTTTGGCTGGGCCGCTGGGATGTGATGGGCATTTCCACCCGCAATGCTAGAAAACGATTGCACGGTTCATGCTTTTAGCTAGCTGTGCAAAATGGAGTTATGAGGACCCACATGAAAGCCAGCTGAGGCTGAAGTTGCTACCTCTCGAAGTATCGTTATTTATGGTTACTTGGGAATTTGTCCCTCGGGTGTGACGAAATTACAATGAATAGTGCTTTCCAGAGCTGATGTAGGAAAGGGGTCGTATCAACCCGGGAGTATATTACTATTTTTCAGTTTTGAATCTTTTTGATCTTCAAAGGGGGAAGGCATTGACCGGTTTGTTCTTAAATTAGGTATACTTGGCGTACAAACTGATTTTGGCTGATTAGGTCTCTTGATTAGGTCTCGTTTGCGGTCCTTTGCAGTTTTCACTTCTTCTTTATATTTGGCGTAGTCTGTGCAATATAATTTGATCTAGTGGTTTTAGGAAAAAATAAGTACGGTGTGATGATTAGCTGAGATTTTTCGAGGTCAGGTCTAAAACAAAATTGGAAAAATCATATATCATGGTCTGAAAAATTCTGGCTGTATATTTGCCTAAAACGTAGGAAGTCCACTGGAAAAATCGATGAGCGGACCGTGATGAAATGATCCTTGAAAGCGGCCTTGGAGTGGGCTTGCAAAAGTGCAATTTCAGTTCCCTGTGAGCTAGCAAAACAGCGTGTTTTCTACCTGTTGTTTCTCTAATGGAGCAAGCTGTCTTGCTATTCGTCGCCTCACTTGTGAGGTCGATTCTTTACCAGGCTTACGACTGGCACATTTAGCTGCGCTTGGGGGACTGGTACTGGTTTTATTCCTGGCTTGTTTCACTCGTGTTTCTTGTAGATTGATACCTGTTGGTATATTTTAATAACGATTAGTTCTCTATTCATAGCAGGTAAACATGTTTCTTTAATTAACACAGTAAAAAATCGTTTAGATTTTCTCGCGCGAATAAAATAATAACCAAAAAGGCGCGAGAAGAATGGGGAAGAGGCGCGCACAGACTGTCCTTCCCATTTTTCTCGCGGCTTTGCAGCCCGCTTTATGTGAGTTTATATATATAATACCAAAATCAATGCGCGCGCTCTATGGTTTATTGTGCCGGTGCCGGTGTCACAGTGATATGTGTATCCCCGTGATATGTGTATCCCCGTGATATGTGTATCCCCGTGATATGTGTATCCCCGTGATTTGTGTATCCCCGTGATATGTGTATCCCCCGGTGGCGGTACATAAATCACTGAAGCTACGTAATAGGCCTTTTGAAATGAACCCTCTCGTTTGTAGTAGACGGTAGTGTAGCAGCTCTCGTAAGCTTGTAATTCTACTGTCATTCTATTGTTGAAGGGGCTAGGGGAATTGTTCCTGTTGTTTTGTTTTATTGTTTTCACTCAGGATATGGAGCCATCTTCCTGCCCGTCATTCGTACCAAGCATTGTTTACTTTTTAGAGGGGAGGGGGGTGGGGGATACACATATCGCTGGCCCCCATATTGGATGGGATACACATATCACTAGTGATATGTGTATGATACACATATCACGGGGATACACATATCACTGTGACACCTGTAAACCCATGGAAAAATCTCGCGTCTTCTGAATTATTATATAAAAGCAATAGAGCACACTTTCTATGGGTTTATAGGAGTAATAGAGGGGGTAAGTTTCTAAAGAAACTGTGGTGCTGCGTCGGTGGGAAGTATAACAGTATAATTTGGTTTTATCAACTGGGTTGATAATGTCAATTGGCCACCGATCTCCATAGCGACGCAAGCTGCTTTTTCACAGCGGGTTCGATCGAAGAAATTTCTTGCTATTAAACACAAGCTCACACACAGCAGGGAATACAATTTACGTTGTAAAACACTAGCGGAAATTTTACGACCTAGGGCAAATTTGTTTATTCCTCCATCACTGCCTATAGAAAAAGATTTATAAAAACAAGAAGCATTTTCTTTTCGTAAAATAGATATCAAATCTCCACCACAGGGGGCTCCTGGGAATGCTAAGAACTGTTTGCCAATAAACCTTTGATATGGAAAGGCAAGTTTTGTTTCAGTTCCCGCTCACAAGGTTAAGTCCAAAGCTGATTCTCAGATAAAAAAAAAATATTTTTAGAACTTCCTTTCCCTCTCGTAGCGAATTAAAAGTGATAAATTGGCAGCAGGTAAAAGCTAGTCAAAGATTAAATTAATGATATAAAAATTCAAACTGAAAAAGAAAAACTGATAGTAAACACTAAAAACAATAACATGGATTAGCGGTGTCCATTGTCATTCTTATACAAGTTCGTGAAAAAATTACTGCGCAATACCTGAATCTCTTCCCAAAGGTTTCTCTCCCATCACAGTTGCCGCATTCTTCACGGGGAGTTTCTCCTTGTCGATCTTGTTCTTTTTCTGACCGACCACGATGGGAATCCGCGATGGCCGGTTGTTTTGAAGCTTGTCCACTGAATCCCTCGGTAAGCGCTGTTGCTTGTCGCCTTCATCCTCTGAGGAACTTTTCTCACTGTCACTACTGCTCAACCGAGTCACTCGGACTGGTATGCTGGGGTTTCGTTTTACTGGAGGAAGGCGATCTTTGTCATCATCAATCTCGCGGCTAAGCCACGATGCCATTTCGTTTTACCCCCGGCTTCACCGGGCTCAACGAAAACTTTTACTATAAAATTTTAAGCTTTTTTGTTCTTTTTTTCCTGTTTTAAGCTTATAATTGAATTTTCTCTTCAGTTTGACTGCGAAAAATATCACAAATCTCTTGCTCCGAAACTCGACACTGACCGCACCGATAGCTGAAGCAAATGATTCAGATTTTTCAACCAAATCCATGGAAACCGCTTTCGAGTTTTTCGTCATAAACACCGTCGACATCTTCGATTGCTCGCGCACCATTACCGGCCAGATCAGTATAAATCCAGCAATCTATGGCCGTCAAATAATTGCCATCAAAATTTCGGAAATCTAAATACCTGACGTTTAAATCATAGCAACCAAAGCCGTCAAGAAGCTTAGTTCCTAAATCTATCAACTTCTCGTGACCTGAAGAAGCTACCGTGTGTGCAGTCATTTCTTGACCGGTGTCTTGTAGATTCATGGCAAAGTTTGTAATTTGTCCAGGCGAGCTTGCTGAGTATAATTTGCAGCTCTCGATGAATGAAGTAGACCCTCTTATTTCCTTGGGATAGAAGGTCACTTTGAAACTGTCAACTCTGAGCTATGGAAAGACGCAGTGTTTGATTCAAATAAACGTTCTTTGAGTCTTGACCGCCATTCCGGGCGCACTGATCATCGAGCCTTCGACCAGCCAAATCCAGTGGCGAAATGTGACCAGCCAGTACACCTATATACACGAACAAACACTTGCACCTGATATCAGAAATCTTTTGTTCAAAAGAATGGATAACCTCCTTCACCGAAACGGGACTGAAGTATAACTGGTAAATCCTCAAGTGACACTTTTGGACGAGAGAAAAAATAAGTGGGGGAGGGGGGAGGGTTGTGAGTTATGTGCAGGGGCCGGGAGGGGCAGAACATTCCCAAAAAATGCTCTCAAAGCAAAACTCGTCGCCGAGCTCGCTTCTGCGGAGATAAAAAGTGTCAAAAGTGAAGCTGATGTGGGATCTGATTTCTTCGTATTTGTGAAACAATACTTTCGTGGTTATTCACAACGAACACGGCATGTTGCAGAGCCATTTTTTGCAGTTTAATTTGATATATAGATAGTATGTATTCCTTTCAAAGCTTGCGAGATCACTTTTTTTAAAAAATGTATGCAAATGAGGGTAGGCTGAGCCCTTAACTCAAATTACTCTAACCTATGTCTTTTCGGAGCAAGAAGACTGTAGTTTGGGCATAATAACAAAATCACGAAGTCTACTAATTCAATTAAATTATTATTTACAACATAAAATGGCATCACAGACTTAAAAATTTCCAGCGCAAGAGTTGACCCGGCAAGCCATGCATGGTCTCAAATGATCTGAGGAATAGTGTGTAACATCAAGGATTCGCTTGATTTTTAGGCAGCTCCGGATTAAAGCTGAGAAATGTACTTTGATTAGTGACCCGCACATGGTTCATGTCGGTCAGCGACCGGAAACTTACGCTTCCGAACTGAACAAATCGCCGTTAAGATCAGCGGAAAACCGATCTGGCACTTCTACCTACCGGCAAAATCTCCATAAAAAAGCATGAACATGCATCAATCGTACTCACATTAAATAGGGCTCTGTACTTCCACGCTATTCCTCGGTTTTCCCAAGCAGCTAGCCATTTTCTAGGAAATTAAATGCAATTACCCGGATGTACCGAATGTTTTTTTGGGCGGGAAACAATACTGCCAAAATTACAGCACAATTTCTCTAAGTCTTTCGCCACAGAATAGTTCCAGCCACATATCGGCATGGCCGCCTTCGAATCACCCGTCAAGTCCGGTAGTGAGTCCTATTAGGTGTGGCGAAGTGTCACTATCCCGCCTCGCACAAACCGTAACGAGTTGAGAAGTTCACCCGTTAGAGCTTTGTTTAAGGAAAGATAATAGCCGACGCTTAGATTGCAAATCGTTGGACTTCCACCTTCATTGGACTTAATGATGTCCTCCGGCAAACTTCCTTTAGACGGCAGGATATTGGTAAACCTACAGATCAGCTACCGCGCGGTGTCAAAAATTTAAACCGATGCATGTACTCAGCGAGCTCGGGCCTGGGTAAAACTGGCCAAAAATAACTGCTGGGGAGGTGGAATAGGGGGAAGGGCTATAGTAGAAAGTACCATACATCACGAATTTGGCATGACAACATTATGAAGGGTAAAATTTCATGCAAAGAATAGCCAACAGTCACCTACGGTTACTACCAAAAGAAAACAAAATAGATCGAAGTCTAAAATATTCCTCTATTGCCTCAAGCCACTTTTTCCTAAATCAAGAGAGCTTAAAAGTTAACCCCCGCAGCGCAGCCCCCGAGGACGTAGCGCTTAGCCCCCGCAGCGCAGCCCCCGAGGGCGTAGCGCTTAGCCCCCGCAGCGCAGCCCCCGAGGACGTAGCGCTAAGCCCCCGCAGCGTAGCACCCGAGGGCGTAGCGTTTAGCCCCCGCAGCGCAGCCCCCGAGGGCGTAGCGCTTAGCCCCCGCAGCGCAGCCAGCGAGGGCGTAGCGCTTAGCCCCCGCAGCGCAGCCCTCGAGGGCGTAGCGCTTAGCCCCCGCAGCGCAGTCCCCGAGGGCGTAGCGCTTAGCCCCCCCAGCGAAGGCCTCAAGGGCGTAGCGCTTAGCCCCCGCAGCGCAGCCCTCGAGGGCGTAGCGCTAAGCCCCCGCAGCGCAGCCAACGAGTGCGTAGCGCTTAGTCCCCGCAGCGCAGCCCCCGAGGGCGTAGCGCTTAACCCCCCCAGCGCAGCCCTCAAGGGCGTAGCGCTTAGCCCCCGCAGCGCAGCCCTCGAGGGCGTAGCGCTTAGCCCCCGCAGCTGCAGATTTTTATATCATTGCTAGTGGTTTTCGTACAAATTTGTACGATTGGGCGTTAAAGGGTCAAACATATTGTAAGAATTTGAAACGTTCTCGGGTTAAAAATTTGGTTTAAAATAAGTTTTCTAACGAATAAAAAAAATGGCGCTAATGAATGAATATAAACAGTAAAAAGTGTGAAAGAAATACATTTATGCAGTTTTTATTCTGTATTTTTTTCACACATTTTAACATATATATTCATTTATTCACGCCATTTTTATCATTCTTTTAAAGGCTATTGTGGGGGCTAGGCGCTACGCCCTTAGGGGCTGCGCCGTGGGGGCTAGGCGCTACGGCCTGAGGGGCTGCGCCGTGGGGGCTAGGCGCTACACCCTTAGGGGCTGCGCTGTGGGGGCTAGGCGCTACGCCCTTAGGGGCTGCGCTGGGGGGGCTAGGCGCTACGCCCTTAGGGGCTGCGCTGTGGGGGCTAGGCGCTACGCCCTTAGGGGCTGCGCTGTGGGGGCTAGGCGCTACGCCCTTAGGGGCTGCGCTGTGGGGGCTAGGCGCTACGCCCTTAGGGGCTGCGCTGTGGGGGCTAGGCGCTACGCCCTTAGGGGCT
Source organism: Blastomussa wellsi (assembly GCA_947652115.1). Classification (NCBI taxonomy): domain Eukaryota; kingdom Metazoa; phylum Cnidaria; class Anthozoa; order Scleractinia; family Plerogyridae; genus Blastomussa; species Blastomussa wellsi. Next base: position 29,929,442 of record OX393563.1, on the reverse strand, counting down.
GCGCTGTGGGGGCTAGGCGCTACGCCCTTAGGGGCTGCGCTGTGGGGGCTAGGCGCTACGCCCTTAGGGGCTGCGCTGTGGGGGCTAGGCGCTACGCCCTTAGGGGCTGCGCTGTGGGGGCTAGGCGCTACGCCCTTAGGGGTTGCGCTGTGGGGGCTAGGCGCTACGCCCTTAGGGGCTGCGCTGTGGGGGCTAGGCGCTACGCCCTTAGGGGCTGCGCTGTGGGGGCTAGGCGCGACGCCCTTAGGGGCTGCGGTGTGGGGGCTAGGCGCGACGCCCTTAGGGGCTGCGCTGTTGGGGCTAGGCGCGACGCCCTTAGGGGCTGCGCTGTGGGGGCTAGGCGCGACGCCCTTAGGGGCTGCGCTGTGGGGGCTAGGCGCGACGCCCTTAGGGGCTGCGCTGTGGGGGCTAGGCGCGACGCCCTTAGGGGCTGCGCTGTGGGGGCTAGGCGCGACGCCCTTAGGGGCTGCGCTGTGGGGGCTAGGCGCGACGCCCTTAGGGGCTGCGCTGCGGGGGCTAGGCGCGACGCCCTTAGGGGCTGCGCTGTGGGGGCTAGGCGCCACGCCCTTAGGGGCTGCGCTGCGGGGGCTAGGCGCCACGCCCTTAGGGGCTGCGCTGCGGGGCTTGGCGCCACGCCCTTAGGGGCTGCGCTGCGGGGCTAGGCGCCACGCCCTTAGGGGCTGCGCTGCGGGGGCTAGGCGCTACGCCCTTAGGGGGTGCGCTGCGGGGGCTAGGCGCCACGCCCTTAGGGGCTGCGCTGCGGGGGCTAGGCGCCACGCTCTTAGGGGAATTTATTCAGTAGGTTCGTTAAGGTTGCTCAATACCCTAATGGAATGTATGAGAATCAGCAGTTTGTCTTAAAACTAGAGGGTGGGGGTAGGTTATGGCATGCATATTTAATGTCTGGTGACAGCTGGTCACGTGACCAGTCTCATAATCTTTTTTTAATTCGAGTCATGCTCGGCACAAGAATGAATTTAATTTGGGGCACAAATTGCCCCAAATTTCATTGTTTTGGGACATTTGCTCGTGCCGGAGCTCATCATCAAGGGCTGAGATGGCTTAAACCTTGCCAATTCCAAGGAACTGTTTATTGGCACTGTGAATGTGACAAACTTCGACCATCAATGCTCGATGGCAGCTACTGGCAGTTTGTTCTTCATGGACAAGGGGCCATAAAGCAAATGAACCTTGTCTCACCAGGCTTCAACTGGCAAATATGGACTACTTGGGCTCGCGTTTGACTTTTTGGCCGAACTTTGCATTTGAATTGAAAGCAGAAGAGTTGTTTTGTAATGCTTACCCTGTGATTAAATGACTGAGACATTGAAAGACGTGTTCAGACTTTTTGCTTGTGAGGTAAGATTTGCATGAAATCTTTGCATTGTTTTGGAGCTGGTATGCTGTTTTTCTGCAATCTCCATTCTGTAACTATTCTTAGAAAAAGCATGGTGATACCATCTTTTTTCCTCCATTGTTTCAATGCAAAACAAATAATTCTGCAGCACAATTTCTTATAGAAATGATAAGACCTAGCCCTAGGAATTGTTTTCGCAACCCTATGCAGTTTTGATGTTCACACTTGCATGGAAGAGGTAAATGGTAACAATTCTATTTTTCCATGCTTTTAACTTTTCCAGGCCTCTGGGGCTGAGACTGAAGGTTAATAAACACTCTGTGCAATGAAGCAAGATAATGCTCATCTGGCCAATTCTTTTGCCAAAACAGGGAAAACACTGGTGCTGGGTAGTGGCCACAAAGGCCTGCTTTTTGCAATTTGCAACTTTTCAGATTTTTCTCTCTGCAAGTATTGAATGCCAGCCAACCATTTTTGCTTCATTGCACAGACCACTGTAAACATGATTTTTAAAAAATAGTTTCTTTTCTGAATGAATTGGTGTTTTTTCTCAATTATTGTTATAAGAAAAGCACCCTCTGGGACACTTTACCAAAGCTTGTACCATTTCCATGGCAACAAGAGACCCAAACATCATTGTGTTTGTCATCATTCATGGCAATAAGTTGCATGATGGTGGTTTCTTCTGATTAAGTTTGATTCTGAGCAAAAGTTGTATGTTGGGTATTGAGCCACCTTAATTTGGCCTGGTATAAGTTTTTCACTCAAATACTGAAAACAGATTTGAGGGGAGTGGAAGTGGCGTGTGTTGCCATGGAAACATGAAGAACTATTTAAGTGCCATGTTTCAATTGTGTGTTTAGAAAAGAGACCGAAATAGCTTTATTTATCTACTTGATATGAAATTGGGTTGCATAGCTGACGTCATCAGTCTCCTAATTCGCATATTCTACCAATTTTTTAAACTTGAATATCTCGGGAACTACTACAGATATGCAAGGTGTTCAAATTTGATTATATTAGCACTTTAAGCTTTGAAAAGGTTCAGTAGAACTCCACCAGCTCTACCTCTTTGTGATAAAGCTCATTTCCAATAAGCCAATTCGGAGTTTCAAAAAACACGTGCGTGCGTCAGGATAAAAAAGAAGCATGTTATTTTCTTCTTTTGTCATGTAAAATACTTGCACGAATTTGAATTTAAAATCTTTTGTATTTTTAATATATACCTGACTTTATCTAGCCTGCGTCGCAGACGGACAAAACCGCCGGGGATTATGTGACACGTCTGGCTGCAACGCAGGCTAGACTTTATCCCGACGCGCGCAAATGCTTTTTGAAACTCCGAACTGGCTTATTGAGTTGTTATTTTGCAGTCAGTTAGGGACCGATCGTTTATTACGTCCTAGGAGGGGTGCTTTTGGAGGGGGGGTTCAATTTTGAAGCAAGCTCCATTTCAGGGGTACATTTTTATCTTGCAAGAAACGTGAGGGGGGTCAAATTTTATGACACAGTAATGGAAGTCTAAAAAGTTTTACAACTGGGACGATCCTAGCCTTGTTACCTTAGGCCTACTTTTGTAGAAAATTTCCTGGGGGAGCATGCAGACCCCCATAGAAACTCACGCCTTTTGCGCTCGTGCTCGCTCCCAAAACCTACCTTTTTTCTATTTCAAGGGTTGGAATCTGTGGCAATTCAGAGATATCTCTGCCTCTAGGGGCACCCAATGAACAAACTGTGGCAAAATACATTCTTTTATCTAAATGAATGAAAATATATGATATTGAAACATTTACAGGTGTTCTTTAGTGTTGCTGGGAAAAAATTGTCTGTTCCTTTTTGCCAGAACATGATCCATATTTTTTTCCCAGCCAGCAATAGAACAAACAACAAATGTGCGGAAATGGCACTGAAAACCGTTGAAATCCACTCTTCTCAACGAGATTCAAGCCTTCGTCAAGCAGTTTCTTCAGTCGCCCCTCCAAGTTTCAATCGGCCAGTGCAGAAGCAGTGTTTTTTCAGTGACAACTCCCATGAGAAAACATATACTGAACCACTTTGCTAGCCAGCCAGCAACATTTGCGCTGGGGAACAGATAAAGTGAGGAACAGACTCGTTGGGTGCCCCTGCGCCTCACTAGGTAGTAGCCATATTAAATGTGCACACCCGTGCCAGGGCTTTATCATGCACCATATTATGTACCGCAACCCACCAGATTAAATTCAAAACTATAAAAAAGAATGATAACAATTTTATCCACACACAAACAACTAAACTTACTACAAACAAGGTAGACAATAAACGAGAGGAAAGATAAAAAAGATATTAAAAAATAGGATAAAAATATGTATGTGTGAGGAACGAAGCAAAGAATGTTGCATTATCTAAATGGTCAGAAGGGGGGGTACACTTTTTAAAATTAGAATTGCGAAGGGGGGTATAATTTTCTTAAGTAATTATTTTTGGGGGGTACAGTTTAGAAACACCACACTTTTTTCAAAACCACCGCCCCCCTCCCATCCCCCCTGGGACGTAATAAACGATCGGTCTCTTAGATTGGACTGAAGAGCCATTGAACCGAGACCCCCTCCAGGCATAGCCTGTATACATATGTGCAGGGGAGATCCAGTCCCTGTCGGCCCAGAGTAAAAAGAAATCACCTCTTTTTATTGTTATTTTACCATGCCATAGCCTTGAGCGCATTATATAATGTTCTGTGGCAATAAAAAAAACCACGCTCTGGATTAACTTTAAAAGTATCATCCAAGGATAATCGGAAGATTATCGTGTTAGTCGTCACGACTCTGGCCGATCAACGTGACGAAAACCCCAACCCCCACCCCCACAGGTCAAACTCAAAGGAACCATAAAAGTTCAGTGCAGATCACAGGCTTTTGTCACGAGCGAAAAAGAAGCTTTTTGCTTTTCTTCTCAAAAGAAAGGGTTTTTGTTATCCACCTTGTCCTCCGTAGGTCTCTTAGCGCAGTTTATTTTGAAATATTTCGCGCCACTGGCCCGTGGCTGTTTCAATATTCACCCCAACAACAAAATCCCGCTGGAAGTCCTAATTACAAGCGAAATATAATAATGAAATATGAGATTCCAAAACGATCACCGCAATGATCATTACTCAAATAAGTTTTACAAGTTAACAGAGATATTTTGCTTTTGAAAAAATGGATGGTGAGGAAATTTATCACATGGAAGTTCCTGCAAAGACCCTGGTTGTTTACCATTTACCAAAAAAATCCGGAAATTCCGGATGGAATGTAAATGGAAAGACTAATTTTGTCTCCCCGAATGGAAATTTTCTCGGGAAAACGGGATTTCTTGAAAGGTAGTCCAAAATTCCCAAACGGAATTTCCGAACGGAAAATGTGCTTACCATTTGCCATTCGCCACAAGTTCCAAGCTCTACGCCAATATGTCAAACTCGCCCTTGGCTTTCTCGGTAAGTTGGGTCTGTTTTGTAAATGGAACACGCCATTCCCAAACGGAAATTTCCATTGGGGACTTTTGCTTTCCATTTGCACAAACCGTCGAGCAACCGGTTTCCCCGTGTAAATGGTAAACAACCCCTGCTTTTCGATGGCGTTATGTGTATCCCCTGCGGTGTCATTTCTAAAACGTGCTGCTATTGGCTACTCGCGACAATTTATTGTAAACGCTATTGTGATTGGCTTATACTGTGAGAGAGCTATGACCGAGTCCAGCTAGCGCCGTATTGATTGTCTACTCCGTTACTGCGTTGCATAGCGAATTGTAAGCTGGAATTGTCTTTCTTTAACGGAAGACTACAGTCTTTAAGTATCAATTTCCTCCAAGTGATATTTCAGAGGTATTTTGGAGGTTTTCATCGCGTTTGAAGGCGATTTTATTGGGCTGTTATCCAAAGGAACCTTGCAGAAAAATTGTGGGCTGATAATGCCGCCATGATTACCAAGAAAGAAGTCCATCCTTTCACCGTTGTCTGCTAAATCATTCGCTCAGAACACCAGAAGTATTGCTGATGTGTAGCTACGATTAACAGCAAGCAAACTGGATCCATTAGACGAGTTCGATGCGTCCAAAATGGACGACTTTAACGACGACGGTAGGTACCTAAAACAAATGAATATTTCCAAATGTAGAAGATTACAAGTTTATACATTGTACTAACAAGTCATGTGGAAGCCTGGAGTTTATGGCGGTTTTTTATGCTGGCGGCAATTAATTGTGTGTTTGTTGTTCAGATGATGGAATGCCCGACAAGTCTTCTCATGGTCGACTTCGAAAGCGAAAGGCAAACCAAACTTTTATGATTAAAGAGTAAGTCTGCATTTCTAAAATTTCTGCGACGAGCTCGTTGCTGCCTGGCAGAGCTTTCTTTGATAGAAATACGGTGTGAGATTATTCCGATGTCGTTTATTAAAACATTTTTATTTTTGCACTGTTCAGAGAGGATTCAGAGGACGATGACATTGAAAAGGGGGATACCAAAATGCCCAGGTAAAATTGACCAATTTCTCCTCAGGAAACATTGAATTTTGTTGTGTTGCAAAAAATACGTGTAAGATTGTTCGGTAGGAGGGACGCTGGAAACAAAGACCTGGTTAGGCGAATACTGTTTTAGATTGAATTAGACAAGTGATGTAAAATTCCTGAGGTAATTTGCTCTTGTTGGAGATCTGCAGTTCTTGACAATTTAGACCGAAAACGCGTGCAAAGGTCGTGATTTTATAACACAGTCCAGGTCGTTTGTTTTGGACAGCAAATCTCCTGTTTATAACGACAGTTTATGATCAAACTTTAATTTTCTATACGATACTAAGTGTACTGTCCGCGTCTGTTTTATTTTAACACGATGTTTCTTTGATATTTACAGAACATCAGACGAAAATAACAAAGAAAAATTTGCAAGGTATTCAATTACATTTATCGATCGCATCACGTACATGGGTTTGGTAGCTTCTATCGAAGAACCTTTGCTTCGAAAACGCGAATTTAGAAGCCATCAAATCTGGTCTCGTGTTGCTTTCTTTTCTATTTAAAGATTCTTATGGAAGTCGTTAATCACTCTGTCTACTATAAAGTATAACTTTAATTTCAAGGGCCGTTTGTTGTAGTATGCAGTTCTTGTCCAACCAGATGTCCAACCGAAATAATTTTACATGTATGTAAACACAGAATGTTCGTACTAAACGCAAACTAAAGATGATAAATGTACATTGTTCGTTTATCTGGGACATCATTAAAAAGCTGATAGAGGCAATATGTTTATTGTTGTTTTTAACTAAGATCATCTGAACAAGTTATTTCTGTTTTGTTTGCTCCTGCAAATGGTATTTTAAATTGGTGTGATTGACAAGCTTTTCCACCAGACTTACAGTAAACATTAATTCAAACCAAAATTTATTTTCTTCCATTAAAATTGTCCCTCATTCCAGTGTGTTTGTCTGAGTAATGAAGTCACTCGCACACTTTGCTGTTAAAAACCTTAAGTGCATCTTGTTGGACATTTTAGCATGTAACTCACGCAGTTACAAATTTAATGGTTTTTTAGAAGTCTTGTTTTTGGAATGCTCTTGCAATGAGTCAAAATGCTAGGTGGAAATGCATGGTTTTGATTTAATTTTATACAAAAATATTGTCATGTGAAAATGCTTTATTGGCAATTCACATGAATCTTTGCAGAGAAAATCACAGTGAGATTGAGAGAAGAAGAAGAAATAAAATGAATGCATATATAAATGAGTTGTCTGACATGGTACCATCTTGCAATGGGTTGGCTCGCAAACCAGATAAACTCACAGTTCTTAGGATGGCTGTGAACTATATGAAGTCCTTGCGAGGATCCGGTATGTAATCTCAGTACCAAGACAGTAATGCTGATAGATGTACTACAAATACAATGTGAATGGATAGTACAATGAATATTAAGGAGAATAACAAGTTTAAATATATCACTTGGAAAATTCGCACCAACTTCAGTTTTTGCATGCAAGGCTTTGTGGCCTAGTGGTGACTGCACTGGACTCTGGATCGGGCAGTCTTGGTTAATCCCTGACTGGGGTCGATGTGTTGTGTTCTTGGGCAAGACACTTTACTCAAATAGTGCCTCTCTTGACCCAGGTGTATAAGTGGGTACTGGCAAATTTGATGCTGGGGGTAACACTGAGATGAACTAGCATCCTGTCCAGGGAGGGTTAGAAATACTCCTAGTTATTTATGCTACAGTTGACCGCTGACCAGTTAGCTCAGTTGGTAGAGCGTTGGACTTCTGTGTGGAAGGTCTTGAGTTTGAACCTTAGACAGGACCAGCACTCATAGTAAAGAGTAGGGCACAGAGTTCCCGGTGTTGTGGTGTGGTCTTGGCACACCTTCAAAAGCTTTATACATGAGCCTCTAGCTCAGGAGAATTGGGCAACCACTCTCTGCTCTTGGAAGTGAAAAATATTTGCCTTTTTTGCCAGTATGAGTTGGTCGGCCCAACACTGTACACTGTACTTTCTACACATCATTGCCTATTGTAAAATCTACTTTCTCATATCGTTTGCACACTTTTCTTGATCTTTTTATTGCCATTCTGTTAACTCTCTCTCTCTCCATGGTTACTTTCTAGGCCAAGGCCCTGGTGATCTGTCTTATAAACCTTCATTTTTGTCTGATCAAGAACTGAAGCATCTTATTTTGGAGGTAAATCTTTTGTAGTTCAGAAGTGCTGTTTTTTGACATAGTACTGTAAACATGCTGAAGTAGTAATATTGTAACCTTGGCTGGGAAAATGCAAGGATTGTAGTGAGATAACTACAGAAGACCCATTGGAGGTACAGTGGGCTGATGGTTAGTGTGCTGGACTCTGGGTCAAGCGGTCTGGGTTCAAGCCCTGGCTGGGGCACTGCGTTGTGTTTTGGGGCAAGACACTTTGCTCTCACAGTGCCTCTCTTCACCCAGGTGTATAAATGGGTATTGGCAAATTTAATGCTGGGGAGTAACCCTACAATAGACTCACATCCCATCCAGGAGGAGGAAGAATACTCTCTGTTGTTTGATGCTACAGAGACTTGGATAAGCTCTGGCCTGATGGGCCACTAGGCTTGTACGCAAGCTTTACCTGCAGACAGAAGACACATACATGTACTGTACTCTGTTCCGTGGCATAATAGTTAATGTGCTGTGGACTCTGGTTTAACACTAACATGTAGGTTACGTGTAGGTTTAGGGTTGGATATATATTGAACTGCTTGTTTTTGTTTCTCTTCACAGGCAGCAGATGGTTTTTTGTTTGTTGTGAATTGCAAAACTGGAACCGTGGTCTATGTTTCAGACTCAATTACCCCAGTCCTAAACCAGCCTCAGGTAATTGTCTGGTTTAAATTATTATAAAGACAGATCAGTAATAAATATTTGGTTATTTGCACTACAAGGCAGTACATATGTAAATCACTGTTATTTTAAGTTACAATCGTACAATTTTAAGGGAGGTCACACGCTAGGTGGAGTATAAATTTTCATATTTGAAAACTGTTATCTTGGACAATTAAGATATTATAAATCAAGAAAACCCCACCCCAGTTTCAATGATGGACTCCAGTTCGATGGTTCTGATTCAAGCCCTAGCTAGTGCACTGCATTGTGTTCTTATACAAGACAACCCTCGCAGCACTTCTCTCCACCAAGATAGATCTATAAATGGCTACTGGCTAGTTTAATGCTGGGCTGTGATCCTGTTATGGACTGGTATCCCATCCAGGAGGAGTAGAGATACTCTTGGTCACTTGATGCTAAGGAAACCAGGATAAGCTCTGGTCTAATGGCTCACAAAGTTTTAGGTCTCTCTTTGTAGAATTTAGAGAAAAAGAGGTTTACATTTTTTCATGGCGAGATGTCTACATGTACTTTTGTTCACTTTGTAGAGTGCTTGGATGAATCAGGAGATCTTTGACTTGGTTCACCCTGATGACGCTGAGAAAATAAGAGACCAGCTTTCTGCCACTGAGTCTCCTGACGCTGGAAGAGTTCTAGACTTAAAAAGTAAGCCAACCAGCTATGAGTCTTCACAACAGCCTCAAATATATCTTATTGTAGGGAAATTAGTAGAAATTGGTGCAAATTGCACATGACTTTAAGTTTTTTTAGCAGTTAAGCTTATTTGGAAATGCTGAACAGTTTTGGTCTTCAGAGTTTTATTAATTTTTATTTAGTGTGTTACATAGTTGATGTAAAAAACAAGTTAAAAAGGTTAAATTAAATGTTTCCTTCCTCATAGCTGGAAGTGTAAAAAAGGACAATCATGGAGGTGAGAGCAAATTATTATTTGTGAAAATGTAATACTGGATTGTAGCATATTTCCTACAGTGGAAGACTTCAACTTCAATTGCTTCAGTGTCCATGGTGTTAACTTCGCCTGATGATGTTTTAGTGAACCTGTTATTCAAAGGAAGAAGGACAATCTAAAGTAAACATTGAGAGTTTCACAAACTATCTCTTCTGCAATTACATGCACTGGTCCACTAAAGCAACAATTTTTCAAACAAAGTGTCAAGATTTTGTTATAGACTTGCTTTATGTTTAGTTTAGATTGGTACAGTATGAAAGACATTGTGCTGTATTGGGGTGCACTGGACGTCAGATTAAGGTGTTCAGATTCAAGCCCTGGCCAGCGTCACAGGGTTGGGTTCTTAGACAAGACACTTTAACTTTTAGTTTCTCACTGCGCAGGTATATATGAAAATGGTTGCCTATGTGTTAAGTGTTGGGGTTGCTGGGCGGCCTGTGATCACCGTTTTTCCCCAGTGGATAGTAGATTAGTGCCGTGCTACTGAAAATGGAGAAAAGTCGCAACATGCTTGACCACTAGGCTCAAATAGTAACACAGAGTCTATCTTTCCTAATATTGACAACTTGCTCTTGGACCTCTTTGCTGTTTTGTTTGACTGAAGTCTGAGTGCAAATGGTCTTGAACAACTGTTTTGTTCTATTTATTATTATTCTAGCTCTTTCAAGAATGTATTCTAACTCAAGGAGAAACTTCATTTGCCGCATGAGATGTGGAAAAGAGGAAACCGAGAGTTTAACAAGAGGGAAGGATAACCGCTTAAAGCTTCTTGACGACGAGTATGCTATAGTGCACTGTACTGGCTATATCAAGGTAGGGTCAATCAAAATGGAGAATTTTCTTGTTACTTTTTGTCTACTTTTTTGTGCTGTTTAGGCAAATTATAGGACTGGCTGCCTATGCTCTGCCTCTGCTCTGCCTGGCATTAATGTAATCCATGAGAAAATTTTTCTACAAGTTCTACTTCTGTCCTGACTTTTGAAACATACCAGATCAATGGTGACTTGTCTCCTGGGCAAATGTGATTATAACAGTAGCATAATTTGATAAATGAAACTGTTATTCATGCCATGCTTGCTTCTTGGTTTGATATCAGTCGCACATTTATTGCCACCACGAACCCTTTCTTATGAATTGTAACTTACATTGACTAGTTTGGCTACCTGGTAGTTGTTTTTTTTCTTTTACTGTGAATCTTACTAAACTGTGAATTCTCTACTTGCACAATACCATAATACACTGCTTCTACCCCAAAAAAAAAATTGCATAGGCATTGTTTTAGATTTCCCTTGGGACATCTGCATGTCCCAGGAGAAATTGCAAACAATGATTATGCAAAATTTTGGGGGGTAAAAGAGGTGTATTATGGGATTTGTGCAAGTAGAGAATACCAGAAATATCTATGGAATGTTATTGAATTACAAGGAAAAAGCTAATCAGGTGTGAGAAAGCTAAACCATAAACAGCAACAGTATGTAATTACTGTTGCTGTGAACAAATGTTAGCAAACCTTGAAACCACGAACCAATTATTAGTTAAATTGCGGTTTTGAGGTTTGTACGTGTGCCCTGAACTTTGTTGTGATTGATGACTGCACAATCAACATTCCTGAAATGTTCCTGATGTTCACCGTTTTTGTGTTCAGTAGAAATAAGGAAGGATATTGTAGTTCACGTTTTGTCTCCTTTTTCTAAAACAGTCATTTGGGAATAGCACAGCAGTTGCTGTACCAGGAGAACCAGAAAATGGCGAAAACAGCTGTTTGGTAACAATTGGAAAACTTCAGCCGACAAGTGTGCCGCAGAGCAGTGACTTGATTGATAATCCTCCAGTGATGGAGTTTGTTTCCAGACATAGTTTAGATGGCAAGTTCACTTTTGTTGATCAAAGGTAAGAAGAACACTTAGTATCTTATCATGCTCGGGAACCAAAATTATTAATAGGAATGATAAATCCAGAATAGCTATAAACAAACATTTTTCACATCCCAACTAAGCACAGCAATTTTCACAGTGATGCCGCTGCTTGTTTTTCTGGTGTACTAGACCCCATTGTCTGGCTTGTAACTCCTAATTTGCTTCTTACGTTTTAGAGTGGTTGACGTGTTAGGTTACAAGCCTCAAGAACTTCTCAATGAGTTGTGTTATGACTTCTTTCATCCTGATGACCTTGAACATATGATGGAAAGTTATCAGCAAGGTATATACTGTTTTTTTTTTACAATAACCAAGACAATTATTTTGCTCTCATTGGATTGAGAGCTATGGTTCAGGAGAGTATAGGTAAGGTGAAGTCTGCATACAAGCCTAGTGGCCCATCAGACTGGAGTTTATCCCGGTTTCCATAGCATGAGCATGAGCAACAGAGAGTATTTCTACTCCTCCCTGGATGGGATGCTAGTCCATCGCAGGGTTACCCGCAGCAGTAAATTTGCCGGTACTCATTTGTACACCTCATTTTAATGTTCACATAATGGTCACATCCACAGATGAAAATGTAAGAAACACCTTGTACATTATATAGTAAGCCGTACAACATGTACATGAAAGTACTGTTCAGTGGCTTCATTTAAATGGGCGTACACTAGGGTCTTTGGAGACTTACAGATAAGGATGTTATTGGGAGTAAGTTTGGGGGCTGATCATGCTTTCTTGTCTCTTGCAAATATAGAATAATACATGGGTGTGCGGAGATATGAAATTTATCTTTGAGTGTTCAACTCGATACATATCTAACGAGTGAGTAAGTTGAACAGACGAGAAGAGAAATTTCATATCCCCAAGCAACCATGTATTATCTTGTTTATTTAATGTTTTATTTGCCAGTTTTCCGAAGATTTCTGAAGATTCTATGAATGTTGTGTGAAGGTCACGCGAGCGTTTTTGGATATTTTCTGAAATTTCCAGAAGATTACCAAAGGTTTCAGAAGATTTCCAAGGTTCGCTAAAGACTTCCAAGTTAGAATCGAAGATGTTTTGACTGTACACCAATAACTTGAAGTGCAGTAGGGTCAAACATGTTATCAAACATGAAGTCATTGATATCTTCGCACTTAAAATTATCATAATAAGTGTGTTCGGTTTCCATTTTTCTCAGGGGCAAAAATCCTTATAAAGTTCTGCAGTTTATATAATAAAAAAGAATTAAACTCATTTTTTTTTGTTTTTTCAGTCATGAAGCTGAAGGGTCAGACCCTGTCTGTGCGTTATAGATTCCGTGCTAAGGATGGGAGCTGGGTTTGGCTAAGAACAAGCTGCAACAGTTTTCAGAATCCATACACTGATGAAGCTGAATACATTGTGTGTTCCAACACCCTTGGCCAACAGTAAGTTGTTACATGTTTATTTTATCATCTGAAGTTCTGTGATCAAAGTTGAACACCTGAAAATCCCAACCCTGGTTATAGCCCTAGGATCACTCACCATCTTGTTCCTTTTTGCAGAAAAGGTTACAATTACAGTCAATATATATGTTGGGCTTCAATTTTATCCTTAGTTTAATTTTTTTTTCAATGCAGTTTATTTTTTTCACCTAGGTAATTTTATTTTTACCTATAAAAAAGTCATCCACCCCTCCCCTACTACCTCTACTCAACCTTCCTTCTCCCCCCAACCTGGCTCTTTACCCCCTGTCATCTCTTACATCTGTTACGAGCTACCCTAATTAAAAAGGTCAGGTGGCTTGCATGCTCCAGTGACCCCTGTTTGTTGGCTCCTGGAAGGGTAACCCATAACAAGCAGCTCAAAACATTAGGTAGGGTTCAGACAAAGAGTGGTCCCTTTCTTTAGCTCTCCCAATTGGGGGTTGGGTAGAGGATCAAAAAAAAAGAATTAAAAAGAATTATACTGGTAACAAAATAATGTTCCATTAATTACAGGTGCTCCCCTACCCACTCATTTGTTGTTGACTTGGCAATATTCTCACAGAACATTGAACAAGTCAAGGAGACAAGTGCATGTTGATGACAAAATCACGACTTCTCAACACACGAGCGTCTGTATCGCCTTTTGAATGCTACAAGTCGAAGCAAATTTTATTAGTATTTCTCTAATTTGATTTATTCTTTGGTTTCCAGACCCCAAGTGCTAAAAAACATGTCGGGGATTTGTCGTATTCGGTTGAAATGAAAAGTTTTGCAAATAGGCTAAAAAACACATGGGAGTGATTGTACAAAAATCACTCCAGTAGAAAAAGTATACAAAAATAAAAAAATCGCCGACACCTTTTTGTTATTAACATGTCTAGCTGCATGCCAAATTTGACATAAAAGGAGCAAATTCCTTTGGAGTTGTAGCTTTTTACCCATTTATACACCCATTTATACACCTGGGTGAAGAGAGGCACTGTGAGAGTACAGTGTCATGCCCAAGAACACAACGCAGTGCCCTGGCTAGAGGCTCAAACCCGGACCATCCGATCCAGAGTCCAGCACACTAACCATTAGGCCACTGCGCCTCCCACACCACTTAGATATGACTGTGACTTGGATCTAATAATCCGATTTTGAGAAAAATTGTCAATGTGAAGGTATACAGTAACCTTAATCAAAGTGGCCACATCTGATTCAAGTCAGATAATTTCTAATCGACTTTTTAATAATTTTTATCACCCTAAACCCCTCCATATATTTGCCTTTCATGTGTAACACAAAGGTTGTTACAAAATTCTCTGTGCCCTGGGTTTCTAACATTTTCATATGAATTTTGAACTTTAATAGCAGTGGGCAAATTCAGCCTGTCACCCTGAACCTGTCCAGTCCCACTGTCAACTCGTCTCGCAGTGGACCTCTGACTGGCAGTACAGATTATTCCGACATTTCACCACGCACCGACCTGACAAGCCCCGATTCTGCAGCATCTCTCTATCAGCGACGTGCTCCACAGCTTGCTCCAGGACGAGAGGATGCCATGTGTCATTACTCACCAGGAGGTCCAGTTCCAAAAGGTGACTTGTCTGGTTTTGTCTTCCGCAACTCAATCCTTTTGTTGTTTAATTGTTTTATTCAACCATTATACATTGCCCTGAATGGGCACAGGTCTCAAAATAATTAAAAGCTATTGCTTTGGGATTTCGCAAGAGAAACTGATCAGTAGCTAGCAATTTACCGAGTTCCACAGAGAGAGTTTCAATTAAGTGTCGTGAAACCAAAACCAAAGATGTAACTTCGGCCAATCACAAAAGACGGAGACAACCCAGGGATCCCGTCAAAGCTCAAAGTAATTACACACGTATAGCCAACACAAACTGCAGGAAAACATGTACATGCACATCACAATTGGTTCTGGATGTACTTTGTATTGGTTGAAAAAGTGGCACGAGATTTTTAACCAATCACTGAGGGTAGAAATGCAAAACCAAAGCAATTTGCTAATTGCTTTTGACACTCTATTGAAAACTGCTTTGATATAATTACAATAGCCATAATAAGCAGTTTATTTAAATCTGTGTAATGTTTGTAAAGAAAAATTTATATCTCTTCACAGTATCACCACGCATGGGTGAAGGAGGTTTGGAAGCGCTGTCCAAGGTTTGTTTTCACTTGAGATAGATGACTAAACCTTGGGGTTCCTCTGTTGGTCTTCTTGTATTAATAATTTTTCCCTTGTCTTGTCGGTAGTCACTGAAAGGGACAGAGGAACAAGAGGGACCTTCTTGAGCATGAACAGAAGCTTGGAATCATTGGAGCCTCAAGGGGTCGGTACCCCTTCAGGCTCCAACGATTCCAAGCTTTGTGTAAGACAACTCAATCTGTTCATGCCCAGGAAGGTCCCACTCATCTGTCCCTTTCAGTGACTATCTGTCTTGTGAGTGTATCAAAATCAACCACAAATTGGAAGATAGTTACATGTTTAGTGCCTATAACCCCCAAATTTTCGGTCCAAAGAAATATTGGCATTTCCCTGGTCGTAATGCCGAAAAAATTTTTGCTTTCGGTTGAAAAAATTATTATTAGCCAGTAGCCAAACGACACCGTGATTGAACCCCAGTGATCATAGAGTCCGTCCGCCCCCACCTATCCCTGGCATTTTGTGAGTGTTACAAAAATTGTCTTGGCTGTTTATTTATCTTTCTACAGTATGTTGCCTTATTTCCAGTCACTTTTTGCATAAACCGTAATATCTTATCTCAAAACAACGAAAACAAGCTGAAATTCACCCACAAATTACAGCTTCCACTTATGGTAGTAGGTCGTAAAGTTTCATCGCCTGAAGCTCTTTGGTTTCTGTGTTTGTAATTTTGTAAAGTATTCTTCTTGTTGGATTCCCTTGGACATGTTGCCCTATTTCCGAACGATCGTTACAAGATAAATACTCCGCTTTTCTTGGAAACATTCTTCTCCCTCATGACAAAATATATCTTATAAAAGTTGAATAAAGAAACATTCACTGAAAAAATTACTTTTTGTCTGAAATTGTCATCAATGTTTTGAAACCACTCAAGCCAACATATTTGGTTTGTATCATGGTAAGACAAGGAAGACTGGTGACTGATTTATTCGATACTGGACTGGACTTTGAGAACAACATGCAAGTATTTTTTTCGCATTTCAATTATCTTTATTTGTAACACACTTCTTTCGGCCATTTCCTTCACGGCTGCGCTGACCCTACTGCAGACTGTTTTCGCACTGTCACCTTGCTTTAGTTTGATGATGTATTCGCACAACTTACCTTGACCTGTGACCTACAAATACCGCAACTGTTTCGTTTGTAATATTAAATAACCAATGTTTCAGCCATTTGAAATGACGAAAGCCAAGTAAGGTTATTCATTACCATAACAGGTAAGTTAAAATTACGTAAGGGATTTACAAGTTAAAACACTTGTCTTTCAACAACTCTTTGATAAGATTGTATTTGAAAAAAAATAGTTTGCTGTCATTAGGTGTCTGGAAATAGGTGCACCTCACCAAAAATGCAAATAAACTCTTTTGTTGTCAAGTTCGAAGATAAAATTTTGAAACTGAAAACAGAAAATTCTTATATGCTGACAAACCTAGTCCTTTTTACGACTGAATTTGATAAAATTCAGGAGTATCGTGGCTAGCCCCAGATCACTCGCTTGGTCAGTCGATCAGTCGTAAACTTTTGAATCCCACTGGGCGTCTGTAATACTGTACTTGAGAGAACGTCGAGAATCTCAAAAGGGACGAAGTTATGTTTCTCTTCCATGTTTAGCAAGTGTCTTACACGACGGGTATTTGAGAACACGAGGGAAATGTAGAGTGTTCTCAAATGTCCTGAGTGTTTTATGACAGTATAATACATGGCTTAGGCTTCTTCATTTCCTTTTTGAGATATATTTTATACACCACGAGTAAAAACAACAAAACACGCACGATCAATAAACTGAAGCAATTTAACTTCACTTTTTCTACTTTCATCTCGAACTTAGAAGCTTCTTAGACAATTTCTGCAGTTTGTCCGGAATTTCTTTATAGAAAATGTCCGCCGCCATCCCTTGCGAATTTCCACAAGAGTAAAGCTGACGAAAAACAATAAAATACACGTTTTCTATGTTTTATTTAAGCAATAGACCACAAGTTTCTATGGTTTATAAGCTGATAAACCACGCGGGATGTTGGCAGAACATGAGAAGAATTTGTAAATCACGAGCCGCAGGCGAGTGATTTACGAATTCTTCGAGTGTTCTTCCAACATCCCAAGTGGTTTATCAGTCTTTTAACCATAGAAACTTGTGGTCTATTGCTTTTATATAATAATTCAGAAGACGCGCGATTTTTCCATGAGTTTACTGGCACAATAAACCATAGCTGATTGACCAATCAGAGCGCGCGCATTGATTTGGTTATTATATAAAATGTTATAATAATTGTGAGCCTTCACGTGAAAAGGGGGCTTAAGAATCTCACCATGAAATTTATTTCAATTCAAAATTTCACACCGTGTTCACTCGTGTTTGAAAATATAAAAAGTTATTTCACCTTGTGATATTAAATGGATGCGAATCACATGCTTGGATTACTTTCTCGACCTGAGTGTTTAAAAGTGACCAAAAGTGTGTGATTTCTTGAGTTTTGTATTGAAGGTGCGACGATTTAAAACGTCTTGAGAAATGTAAATAAACAGCACTGCATATTATATTATCATTTTCTGATCTGGACAAATTAGCATTTTAAAGTAAATTACTTTCATGAAAGAAAAATGTTCATTTTCTTCGTCTTTCAGTGGTTTGATTACATATTAATGTAAATGTCGACCACAGACTGAACTAACCCTAACCCAAGGACCCAGCAAACACGAGTATAAAAAGAAGACTTAAAATTAACTTTATTTCTCACACACCTCTGGGAGCCATAGTCAAGCTAATGTAAATGTAGACCACAGACTGAACTAACCCTAACCCAAGGACCCAGCAAACACGAGTATAAAAAGAAGACTTAAAATTAACTTTATTTTTATTAAGTTTACTTACAACCAGGAATTTTCACTCTAACATGATTTATTTCCACGCCCTGTTTACACTTCTTTATAGGAATTTCATGCAATTTCCAATCATTTTATCCATTTCACGGTCGTGATGGTGGATCAACCCCACCTTGAAATTTTCGTAACCCCCCTTTTCGCGTGAAACCCGGGCATGAAGGGTCACGACTATTTTAAAAACCATTACTTCCTCTCTTCAATTATTCTACTTTCCAGTGCATACAGTGCATATATGGCAATCACAAAGAATATATTAGCACGGGGCCAGAAAGAAAAAAGGAAACAAGAGGAGAAAAGAAAAAGGAAAAAATATTAGCATCCGACCGAGCATCGACCTCACGATCTCAAGTTTACAAACGTTCCTAAGTACAAACCTAGCGTAGACACATTTATAACCGGGTAAATAATCTGATAGATACACACAATGAACCGCTGATTGACTGTAGGCTCAAATAGGTTCCCAGTTAGGTGTGATCAGCAAAGTTTGTCGATCTGGAAGTGGCTTGATTTTCTCAGCAAATGATTTGTTTTGCTGGTTATATGTCTGTATGCCGAGAAATAGAGGGTAGAATTTTGTTTAAAAAAATTCAGTCGTGGCTCACAGAGGTCTTTGATAACCTTTACTCGTGTCCAAAAGAAAATTAATCTGTATTGCATTTTTCGAGAACAGACCGCTCAACTGTAAATAGGTAATTTAATGTGCACTAAAAATCGCATTTAAGAAAAATTTTACCCACCACGGCGAAAACTTGACTGACTAGTCAATGAGTCTTCAGAACATATTGGTTGGATTTGTTTTATTGTTTCAACGAAATACGGAAGCGTTAAGTCAAGGTGTCCGGAAATAGGGGTGTCAGGGAAATAGGGCAACATATTGTACTTCCAGAACATTTTATGGAACTGTCTAGAATGGTTGTTGCTCAACAGTGACTTTCAGGAATATTCTAGAATTTATTTCAAATGGGTAATGTTAATAATTAGTGCCCTATGGAATATTCTGGACTGTTGAAGTTAGAGTATAATATCCAAATGTGAGAAGTGAAGTATTCTCTTCTGTTATGTTTTGCTATGTCTGGAGGAGTCACCGTCGTGATAATTAAACCATTTTGTTGCTTTTATTGACAATCTTGAGTTCTGTCTGGGAACAATAAGCCGGCTTTCACTTGTAACAGTGAGGCTGCCCGACGAGTGTTGTTTTTCCCCCTTTGTACTCCTGGATGGAGAATACTATATCATTATTTTTCAAGAATACACCATGACCCCCAGCCAGGGCTTAATCTTTGGCATCTTCATAAGGAGCCCAGTGCTTTCACAATTAGGCTGCTGCCATTTATCTAAGTCTTGTTGTTTCAGGCCAGTGAGCTCAGTGACAAGAGAGGTAATGCTTCACCAAACAGTTCAGCCTCTCAAATTCCACAAAAATCTGATGGTTCCCTGGTGAGTCCAGTTCCTTCAGCCAGCAGTGCCTCTACACAGAGACTCACACCGGCAATGATGCAACATGCAATGGAGCAGAACAGTGGTAATAAACTAGATCACTTTTTGTGGCTTATTTCTGTTGTGTTTTGAGTTTTTCATACATTTACAAATCTAGTTAATGAAGCTTTTAAAAGGTTTTATCAAGGTTGAAACTTGATGAATATGCAGTAACTCTTGTTGTCTTTTGCAGTGGATCTGGATAGTGCTGAGTTCTCTGCAGGCCAGGCTGGCAGCCTCCTTGCTGCGCTGGTACAGCGGCGCAATGCCATGGCTGCTGCCGTTGCTCAAGGTCAGGCTCCTCAGGGTGGCTATGGTCTGGTGTCTCAAGCGAATGGCAGCATGGCCTCTATGATGCGACCTGGCAACATGGTAGGGCAGCAAAGAGCGATGGGTCCCATGTCGCCGATGGAGATGATGAGAGGACAGATGCCACGCAGCATGGGTGATATGAGCTCCGGTGGAATGATGGGATACAGTGCTACAACAACCCGAAACGGGCAAACCAGCGGCAAGAATACCGTGGATACAAATCCAAAGGGTGGGTACCCACAAGTCATGAATGACGGCATGGGTGGACGGGAAATGATGTCTGGATCATGGCCACACCAAGGTGTCATGACCAGGCCTCTTAGAGAGGGCGAGATGAAGCCAACGTCATCTTCTGGAGCAATGTCTCACATGTCGCAGATGGAGTCGGCTGCACCTCCAGGGATGTACACTGGAATGCGACCACCAGCAGGGCCATCAAATGGTCGAGGAGCTGCATCAGGTTTTCCTTACTACCAATAGCAGGATGACACTTAGATTAGAAAACATCCCTTAATTCCACTTACACAGGGAAGTTCACAAGCCAGGACTTACGATGTAATTTCTGCTAGTTTATACATCTGTCTACAGGATCATCTAAACTGGCTGTAATTATTGGCAGTTGACATCTGCTCTGGTGCAATAGATAAAAGATGACGAGAAGGAACTTGCACCCCCATCAAGGAAAAGTTGCTATGTCTGGCAGTGAAGTCACTTCATTGGTGCCTTTTATGCATTGATTCTCCCTCAAAACCAAGTAGTTCAAGAACATTGTTTGCTTTATAATTATTATGGTTTTAAAGGCATGAAGTAACATGCATGTACTTTGCTGACAAGGCACGGATTGCTTAAACACAAAGAATCCAGCAGCATTCTAGGTGTAATGTTCAGTATTTAACTATGCTACCAATTACCAGTAACCCAGATTCATGTGTACCTAGTTCATAGTGTGCCCAACACAAAGTCTAATCATAATTCCCTTTAAGAGGGGATATATATGTCACAGATTTCTCTTTTCTTTTAAATTAGGAACAATGATCTCTCCTGTTTGTTCTAGCAAGTCTTGTTTGCACTGCATGACTGAGTAAACACTCAAAATTCTTTGGTTTCGGGATCTAATGAATATCTTCCAAAAGACAGACATGCAATTTTCCTAGGTCACTGGGCTGCCAACATACATGTAACAGATGACGTCTTTTTGAAACTTTGTGACATAATATCAAAACTCTGTTCTAGAGATGAATGAATCTTTCAGATTTGGCTCTTGGCTAATTAAAGGAGGGCAAAAAAAGCAAAATGAAAATCAGGTTGATTTGTATGAATATGAACTTGAAAGTAAAACTCTTTTTCATAAAACGCTTTTACATCTGTCCTCGTGTTAAAACAGGTACAAATGGCCTGTTGTTACATAAGTAATATATCATGTAGCTACAATTATGGACAAAAGTGTTGAGACATTTCAGCAAAACAGATGCTTTAAGACAGAGAAACGTACTTCGTATGTGAATAAAAATATCTTTTTTCATCTTTAGCCAATCCCCTCGCTCCCCAAACAATACTGAAAAATGCTTCACTGATGGTTATTACATTCCAACATTAGAAAAGGGGACAGGGGACTACATATGACAAGGGAACAGAGGAGAATTCACGCTTTAGAAGAGGTTGTTTTTCATTGGTGTGTCGACAACTTTTTTCCCTGATTGTATCTGCAAAATAAGGACATTTGTTGCCAGATTAATGATTCGGTTGTGTTAATTAGAGGATTGGTCTGTTATTAATATTAAGAACTTAAGGTTATTAAATGTGTCATTTTGCCATGTGATTTTGATTAGTAAGTATGGACTAAAGGCGTAGAAAAAGAAACAATGTACCAGTAAATTACATCTAGCTGGAATCTTTTTTTATGTGACTGTCACCTTGCACTTTTCATACATAGAAACTGCCACATATTAAACAGTAATACTTACACATAAAATCTGTGCAAGATATTTAATTACATACTACTTTGCAACCCTGTGTTGAGCTTTTGTTTCCAAGAAATTGTTTTGCCTTATCCAATTTTCATGTCTGCTGAAATGAACAAAGTATAGAGTTATAATATAACCTCAGCAAGCACTTTCATTATAATAACATAGGATTGCATCTGTTCTTATGACGGCTATACTTGGAAAACAGTCTGAGGTCACTTGTATTATAATGGGCTTAAACAGACAACAGAAGAACTGTCTGTTTTTGGTGTATCTTAGAATTTTTGTATTTTCAGACATTTTTATCATTCATAATATTATGTTGTAGGTTGGAGACCATCCTCAATGCTTATCCTTTTTCACCTTTTAGACATTGCGTCACAAAATCACATTTTCAAATGGCTTAAAGACCCATGATGGACAAGTACACATTGTGCGCATCAATCGCAGTCGCCATCTTTTATGTGTGCCAAAAAGTGCCTATCAGACAATGGTGCCTCGATCCTGCATTCATCAAAACAATAACAAATGTGCACAATGGATAGTGGTCTGTTATGGGTCTTTAATTTATACTGGGGGTACTGTGCATCCCAGAGTTTATAGTTTTAGAGACAAACAAGCCATTAAGACATCATTGTCTCTGATGAATCAGTATAAATGCACGTTTTGGATGGTTAACAGGGCCAAACCTGTCGGAAATTTATATTTCTGACACCAAATCTGGACGAATGAGAGTTCGTTTGAAATCTGATTATATACAACAGATGAATTCTTTCTACAGTAGATGGCTAGTTCTTTGTCTGCAGCACAAATCGAGCCATTCTGAACTTGGGAATAGGATATCTTTAGAGAAGGGTGGTATCAATGAAGGCACTTGAAACATATTGTAGCATATTTGAGGAAAAAGTATGGGATATATAATTGCCAGTACACAAAGGTAAAAGTTTGACATTTAAAAGGCACTTTGATTTATTGATGTAGGTTAAGCTTTATTGTAATGTAGCGGTAAAGTAAATAAAATGATATTTCAAGGTTTGCCTTGTTGGTGGCATGGGAGGCACTGTGGCCAAATGGTTGGTACGCTGGACTCTGGATCTAACAGTCTTGAGTTCAAGCCTAGGTGTGGCCGGGGCACTGCATTGGGGTTCTTGGGCAAGACACTCCACTCTGACTCAAAGTTCCTCTTTCCACCCAGGTGTATAAATGGATATTGGTATTTTTTCTGGGGGAGTGGGAGGGGGGAACCATGTGATGGACTGTTATCTCTTTGTACTGAGGAAACCAGAATAAGCTCCGGCCTGATGGGTCATTAGGCTCACATGCATACTCGAAGTGCACCTAACCCCAAAATGTTTTTTTCGCTAAAATAAACTTTTGCAAAAGTTTGAAATGCATTGTACCTTTCGTTTCTTCTGTTTACCAAATTCTGACTATTTATAGCATTCAAAAGTTACGAAAAACTTTGCATCATTTGTTCCATGACCGAGTAAGAAGGGGCGTGGGTCTATTCCCGATATGACTTCACAAACTGATTTGCGTACATGTTTTAATAGAAAGACTTGATGCGATGCAAATCAGTTTGTGATGTCAAAACAGGAATAGACCCACGCTCCTCCTTCTGACTTGGTCATGGAACAAATGATACACAGTTTTGAATGCCATAAATAGTCAGAATTTGGTAAAAAGGAGAAACGAAGTGTGCAATGCGTTCCGAAATGGTGCAAAGGTTTATTTTAGCGAAAACATTATTTGGGGTTAGGTGCACTTTAATCCAATGGTCATTACAGTCAAAATGGAGCTGGTGTTTGTCAGTTTGATTTCAGTGTTTCAAATGAAGAGGTTGCTTTCAAAATGAGGCTTACCCAAAGTCCAGCTGTGTTCAGATAAAATGTCTAAAGTTGTTAGACCTGTCAGGCTACGTGCCACGTGAGATTGGGCACTGGAGGTACATGTATACGTTCAC
Source organism: Blastomussa wellsi (assembly GCA_947652115.1). Lineage (NCBI taxonomy): Eukaryota > Metazoa > Cnidaria > Anthozoa > Scleractinia > Plerogyridae > Blastomussa > Blastomussa wellsi. Next base: position 29,905,609 of record OX393563.1, on the reverse strand, counting down.
CAGTGGATTACCATTAAGGTCTAGACCTGTCGCCTTTTTCTATCACAAGGTGGAGGAAATAACTCCAGCGCCCAATCTTTGCATGGCTTGTAAAAGGTCTGTTAGGCTGGGAATACACATACAAGAGGCATAACAGCGGGATGTGCTACATGTTCCCACAGCTTTGCCACTTTCCATGTGACCAAAAGGTTAGCCTGTGAGCAGGCTAACGGAGAACTTGTAAGTGCAGAAGGAGCTGAAGTGGTCAACAGCTTTTCAAACCTCCTTCCTATTGTCTCTTGTTACAGGGGAGTGGAAGGAGAGGATCCTGGGAACAAGGTTGTGTTTTCTTGTCTAATAATTTGAATATTAAAATCTATTTGAAAAGTGAAAGTTTGAAAATGAAAATAATCAAGTTCCATTGCTAATACTGAAGGCCATGGCAAACAAGGACGTGGACAAAAATGGACAGGTTGTAGATGCAAACGTTTGCCAGCATGCACAACATTGTTGCAGACAAATTTTGTGCCCAAAAAAATTCAGGGCTTCCATGGTATTCGAACCTGTGACCTCTGCGATACTGGTGTGATGTTCTACCAACTCTCCCACCGTGCGATGATCGTTCCTCACTTTAACTACATCATACTGCTTCTCCCACTGCACTATCTGATTGTTTCCGAGTGTTCACCTACAGTGGTGCTATTAAAAGACAGTTACACAGGGAAGTTCAACTGTATGACAAAACAACAGAACAGCTAAATTTGAGAAATGTCTCGAGATCAACTGCGGATCAGCTACCAGTAATTATAAGAAATAATAATCTTTATAGTTTTGGAAACAACCAATGGCTTGATATAAGATTCATTCAATGCAAAATGGCAAACGCACAGTTCTTTCAATGTTAAACGGGGTGTTCGCCAGGGCGACCCACTCTCGCCATCTCTTTTCATAATAGTACTTGAATTATTGGCATTATCCATACGTAATAACGATCAAATTAAGGGTATTGAGGTGGATGGTTCGGAAATCAAATTAGTTATATTCGCTGATGATATGACATCATTTGTTAGGGACAAATTTTCGCATCGCACCCTTTTTGATACTATCGATCTGTTTAGTACATACTCCGGATTGAAGGTCAATCACGACAAAACGGAAATTCTTCTACTAGGAAATATGGAAGTAAACAGCTCAGAACTAGGTGTTAATGAAATAAGTAAGGTCATAAAGATCCTAGGGGTTCATTTCACCTTTAATCACGCACTGTTTTATAAGCTTAACTTTGAATCAATCGAGAAATCTCTGAGAGGATTGCTGAAGGGCTGGAGCTGGAGAGGTCTTACACTACTTGGAAAAATTCAAGTGATCAAGTCTTTCGCCATACCAAAGATTTTATACCGGGTTGTTCTCATTTCAAATAAAAAAGAGTTTATCAAAAAAATAAATACTTTGCTATATTCCTTTGTTTGGAAGGGAAAAGATAAAGTAAAGCGCAGAGCTTTTATTAACCCTATTGATAAAGGAGGCTTGAAAATGCCCAACATTGAGTCAATGATCTCTGCCCAAAGAATAATTTGTATTAAGAGATATCTCTCCATCGATCCCGCTGGCTGGAAGTTTTTTCTGGATTTTTATCTTAAGAAAGTAGGGGGAAAATTCTTGTTTCATTGCAATTTTAACTACACTAAACTACCGGTAACTCTTCCAGAATTTTACAAAGAATGCATTGTGGCGTGGACCCTTTTAAATGAAGACAACCCCTCCTCATCCTCTGAAATAGCAAATCAGGTCATATGGAACAACCAGTTCATGTGCATTGAATCAAAGTCAGTCTATAACAGTAGGCTGATTGATCTTGGAATTGTTAAAATTGGAGACCTCTACGACACGTGGGGAGGGTTCAAGTCGAACAAGGAACCATTATATTCAACTCTCTCACCAGTTGAACATTTTCTACTTTTCGGTCTCTTCAATGCTTTTCCTGAAGAATGGCGCAAAATATTGAAAACAAATAAAAACTCTATCTCTTCAAAAACTCATGATCTAATCCAGACTGATTTCAAGTTACGTATTGAAGGGAAAAAAGTCAATTTCCAAAATCTTAAATCAAAGTCATTATATATATGACAGTTTTGTTTCTAAGATATCCAGTATACCAACAGCGCAAAAGAAATATAACGAAGCTTTCAGCACACACACATCTCAGTTGGATTGGGAAAAGATATATCTACTACCCTTCAAAACAACATTGGATACTAAATTAAGAGAATTCCAATATAAAATATTAAACAGGATCTTATACACGAACAAGATGCTGTTTAAGTTCAAAAAAGTAGATTCTCCCTTGTGCGATTTTTGTGAAAAGGAGTTGGAGACCATAGAACATCTCTTTTTCCATTGTACAAAAGTAAGCATGTTTTGGAATGATTTAAAGTCTGTACTTGATTCTTTTAATATAACTATTAGGTTTCATGGTTTCATATCATGAATGTCCTTTTTAGGATCTTACATACAGATAATATAAGCATTCTAGTCAATTACATCATTCTTGAAAGCAAATATTTTATTTACCGCTGTAAGTTAAATAAGGGCTGTTTTTGTGTAAGACTGTTAGTCGATAAATTTAAAAAAACGTTTCAAACCGAACGTTTTATCGCGAAAAGAAACAACAAAATACATTTCCATGATAAAAAATGGAAGCCGTTACTCCCATTAATACAACAGTAGCTGTTATCCAAACTTCGTTTTTCTAATACTCCCTGTATTACTCTGTATTTTAAGTGCAAGTTGAATAGGTTATGTAAGCCTTGTAGAGTAGTGCAGTGTAGTTTATTTATTTATTTATTCTATTTTCTTTATTTTTTAATTTTTTTTTCTTCTCTTCTTTGTAGTTTGTAATTAAGGTAGTTGTTGTAAATTTTGTAATGATTTGCATGTTTCGATCTGTATGTTGTTTGTACTATACCTGTAAAAGGAAATAAATAAATAAAATACAAAAAAAAATAAAAAAAAACAGTTTAATAACCTTTATATTATGTAATAAATTATAAAATAGTCCAAATACATTCATCACTGTGGTATAAATCTCTCTAAATCTTGTCTTAAATTGTGAAATTAATGGGAAATATATTTTTCACATCTCTGGATGACATTTAAAAATTTTCCTTACAGCAATATAACAAATTTATATAAATGATAAACCTTGATACCAAATTATGCCCATGGCCAATCGATCTACCAAATTGTTTTCAAAAGGCATGGAATACAGGATTGCTTTGTGCCATTGCGTGCCATCTAAACATAAATTTACAGGAAAATGAGACTTACAGACTCATCAGATAGTTCATTTGTCATGTGAGCATCACATGTACACAACATTTTCACAAACAGTGGTTCAAATAGGCCATTTCCGAGTTCCCTTTTCCCTCTGTTTCAAAACGAGTCTAAGTGCGAAACTATTCATATGGAAATGAGCTCGTTTTGCATGAGAACGAAGATGCAGGTAAAACACATTTTCATAACAATGGTTTCGCACTTAGACTCGTTTTGACACTGAGGCAAAAGAGAACTCGGAAATGGCCTATTTGCTTTTGTGTTGATATTCGTGAAACAAGCTTGCTTTTTATATTCATTTGCCTCACATTTGTAAATGTCACTGAAACAAAGGATAAATTCAGCAGAAGGGAAATGGTTCATGTTAGCTTGCATTACTGCTGGTTCTCCAGTGTCTTATCTTATCTTATCTAACTACCATAGATAAGGTTGCCCTGGGTTTTGTCCTTGTGTACCGGTTCACAAGAGCCGACCAATAGACCCGACAACAGCTAACCAATGACTCCTAAACAAAGAACAATCATGGTTATACTCCCTTGCGCACAGGTTGACAAGGACAGAACCTTTTCCTGCATTGGTCACCACCTGGTGAAAGCAAACCTGGTCAGCCAAAAACCCCCTTGAGAGAGGCCAAATATGTCCAGAAATATATATATATCTTATTAGACGTGTTGCTGTGTAGTATTGCTGAATATTTTTACGAGTTGTGCCGTATTTTGAAGAGCCCGTAGGGAGAGTCAAAATGCAAACAACGAGTAAAAATTCTCAGCGATACTACACAACAAAACATCTAATAAGAGATCGATTTATTATCCAACAAGCCATGCGGGCGAATTTCTAACCGGTTATCTGGAGTACTGATACCGCGTGATATTTGTACTCATTTTTGGCGTTATTTGTACTCTAAGAAGCACAGTTGGACAATAAATGCAGATACAAAATTTACATCGAAAATAAATGCAGATACAAAATTTACATCTCTTACATCTTCACATTGTAGCTTTGTGAAACTTGCAACATTTACAAAATACTATTTAATTTACCAATTTTTGTGACCACGCTTAGCAAATTTTTACAAACTTTTGTATGTCTTGTAAATTACTAACAACACATCAGCAAAGCAGGGCTGTAGGTTGATGTTCCTCAATGGTCTTGTTAAATTTCACAAGTTTGGCAATTCTTACAGGTTATAGCAAAATTTCAAGAAATTTGTACATTTTCATAGCTGTATGCAGTTCTTGAAAAATCTCATAAAACAGGGCTACTGGTAAAATGTAGATAAGTGCATAGTTCCTGTCACTTGTTCCATTGTTCTCTCAAGCAGTAGCAAGGGATTTATGGAAGAATGTAGAAGAGCTGCTTCCTAACCCAAACCAAAGCCAACTCTGAACCACAACACTGATTTGGTTCACACTCCAACAGAAGGAAAGGCCATTATTTCCATCTCTTGGTGCAAGAGTCCATCTTCTGTAGCGTTGTAAATAATAGTCATTATTTATTTAACTGTCAGTGAACTTTCTGATCTTTTAACTGTTGCTCTTTGTCTGGTGTGGTAAAAACTTTGAATACCCAGAAACCCTGAATTCAAAGTTAAGGATGTGAACTCTAGTCATTTTCTGTAACTATAGAAGACTATTGGATTTTTATTACTGGTAAATAATTTCTTTTTCACTTCTCCACAAATATGCAGTTAACAACCGCATTATACATAGTGCCAGTTAAACAGTTGGCCAGTGGAGGTAGTGGGGTAAAGTCGGGTTGTGAACTAAAATTTCAGAGCACTCACCATCTGGGCAAGTAACTTTGAAGCAGCACTCGCCAAGGTAACTTTTCACTTGACCAATTTCCTACACACACAAACATTTGGGCAATAGACCAGTTCCAATATATTAATATTCTAACATGTCACCAAGGCTTGGGGGGATAAAACAAAAGATTTTGCATTGAGGCTTAGGGATGAATAAATAATTTATTTTGTTTTATTCCCATAAGCCTCAGCGCCATGTTAGAATTTTAATATATTGGAATTGGTCTATTAGCAATTAGGTTTGGGTGGATAAATGCCCAGAGATGCTAGCTGTTAAAGCTACTCTAAAATCCCACGAACATACTGTATAAAATATTCAGGGCATATTCCTCTGACAACTTCAGAGGTCCCAGGCTAAGACACCTGCAATCAGGCGTTCTTTTTATTTTTTTGGCATTGAGAGGAATGCCTGATATATTTATTTGACGAGCCGTCTGCCGCCCTCTAATTAAGTATCTGTAACGAGAGAGATGCAAAACTGTCAATAGTTTTAAAGCTAGCAAAAATTCGCTCTCCACATCCAGCTCAACGTAGCCTCCTACGCAGACGATTATAATTCGAGTAGCTCTCAGATGCACTGTCTAGCTGTGTCTGATTGTGTTTATATGATTCAACATTGCGTTTCAGCGAGATATCGTTCGTAGTTATTCTCTGCTAACGCATAAACTCTCAAATAGAACAATAATAATGATTTCAGTATTGCTAATGGTAAGATTGTGGAAGAAAAAGCCAACACGTTGCTTCATGACTACTCGAACCATTCAGCTTATTTATATTACTCTTGCGGTTTGCTGTGGTTGAGTCTTGCGGTTTCACATTGCACGTGATTGGTTGCGAAACAATAAACATTCCAGAAATAATTTTAGGTGTTCGTGGTTTTCATGGTTTTCCGGGTCGCACTGTAAGGTGAATGATGGGGTTTTCAATTATACATTTTTGAGCCACTACCCCTGGGGTAACCAGTCAGACCGTTTGTCCTGGCATAAGCCAGTTGGTTTTCAAAAAAATTCTAATTCCCTGGGTTCGTCCCAAGGGAGGGGGTAGGAGTAGGCATCACTGAAATTGATTGGTGACTGATGCATAAAAGGGAATAATTCACAATTCTTTGCCTGCTCAATATATACCTAAATGTCCCCTTAAACACTCCAAATTCCTCCTAGAAATGAAATATTAATACATCTACGAAGGGCAGCTCCTCCTACCCCATGGCCCCACTAACATGTAAGGATCTATTTTCGGAGATTACAGCATTCCATGTGTTTAATATCCCTGTTCTTCCCGATAAAATAGGATACAAGTGCTGCTACATGCACACAGACCATGAAGCAAACTCCATAAACAACAAGAGTTGGGTACTGTTCTTCCATGACAATAATGTAAAGCTGATGTGGCCCCCGGCCTACAAAATAAACATTTGCCAAAATTACAAGCGTACATTGCAAAGTTTTTTCATTGAGTTCCGATCCTCTATTTGCAAATTACCAAAACCATAGCCATAGTATAACAGCACAACGTGAAACTTACTTTTAAGGAGGAAGGGAGTACACTGGTAAGATTTTGTTCACATAAATTTCGTGGAAACTACGGACAATTCTTGTTTTGCAAGCTGCCAACCAGCCGCAAATGTTTTGATAAAGGCTGGGAACAACTGTCAACTCACGGACAATATTAGAAGCTATTTCATTGGCTGAGTTTTCATGACGTAAAATAGTAAACTGTTAAGATCTTTCAACCAAATTGATTGGCTGACTTGAATCTCCTGCGATTCGAGCAAAAGTGAAGAAAGTTTCGTTCTGATTGGCTGGTAAATTAGTAACCGTTCACAACAGCGCTCAAAGCTTCACAGCGCATGACGAATGGCTCGCGTTAGCGCCTGGGAGAGGAGGGATCTGGATAAAATTTGACCCACTCGTTGTGATTTTCGAGACATTTTCGCCCTCATTTTCTATTATATGGAGTGTACACACTTGGGACAAGCCGTGAAAGTCAGTTCACAACTTATTCAGAAGATACGTCATGAGAAACCAGCCCATTGGACTTGCTCAAGTACGTTTTCTGTTCAGAGGGGCGACAAGCTACCCTTTTCTCAAATTCTGGTCTTTTGGTTTCGCCGGTGCTTCTTGCATGCTAAAAATATCCTCACTGATTTTCTCTGCTTTAGCTTGTAGATCAACGAAAAGCCCATGGATTTGTCTACGATGCGGATCCATTAACTGCGGAAGGTACATCGCCAAATGAGTATCACCATATTTTCTGAATTGTTGATCTGGGGGGTGTCGAGACGGAGGAATGCCGCGTTCTTTACCCCTTCCACCGGTCTTGTTGTTCATATTTCTATTTTGAAGCGTAGTTTAATTAATTCAGCGGTCGTTTCATATCAGGTACGTGAATGGGCATGCGAAGGCACACCACGAAGACAATGAACAACATTCTGTTTGTCTGGATGCAAGTTTGACGGCCTTTTGGTGAGAGCATATCGCAGGAAGTCCAGCTCATGCATTCCGTTTAATGGCAACGTGTTTTCGTTTTCTCGTCATTAATATCCTTATTTTCCCACAGCTATGCATGTGATGAATTTGTTATTAACGACACAAAATCGGGAGATATTCAAAGAGTACGAGAGATCATGTTGGAGAGGGAAAATAGGTGAGAATCGATAGGAAAATCTCACTCAGGAAGCCGGGTTATGACCTCATTTGAAGCTTTCTTGTTAGACTTCTTTCCAGATTTGTGATCAAATCATTATTGACTGTACGGAAATGTTTTATATTTCATCTATCGACCACAATTTTTGGTTCCCATGAGTTTGTTTGGTTTGTAAACGTCAACAGTTTCATTCACAGATTGCGTTATTTATTTCGTATCGGCCGCCATGTTGTTTTGAGACCATGAGTCACTGCGTCGCACGTGTCGTACGTGAGGTAATGTTTTGATCGGTTAATCCCAGGAGAGTTGAAAATATTGGAATGTTTATACTTAATGTTTTTGGTTAATCAGTTTTAAAAATTGAAATCACCAGAAGCTACACACAATTGTGACAAGAGCACCCTTGCATTTGTCTTGTAATATCACTTTAGTTTTACCTTTTTTTGAGTTTTTGCCAATTTTGTAGCAGTTGGTTGGAAAATGGACAATGAAACCTAATTTACAGAAAACTTATCTTTTAATTAGGAAACGTCATTTACAAGATTCTTCTCCCGAAAGACAGAAGAAAACCTCAAAAGCAAATGTAAGTCAAATGTAGAGATAATATTCCAAAGCGAAAAATGCCAACATGTGCGTAATGTACATGTACCAGTCAAATCGAAGCTTCAACATCCCTAGCCCCCCGGGAATTTGAATTTTTAAAAAATTGTGTTCAAATTTCCCCCTCCCTGGGCCAAAAAGCCGTTCAAATACCCCCACCCCGGAAAAATTAATAAGTCACCAGATTACTGTTTCATTTTTTTAGTTAGATCCAGATACAACTGCCATAGAACGCTAACATCTGTTGGTACAGTTTGGCTCCAAGAACACGATAATATCTCAACCACTCAGAATCGAGGCACCTAAAGCCTTAGTCCATTGCTTTTTAAATAAACTGCCAAGAAGCTGCAATCTTTTCCTTTAAAATCCTCAAAGCTCACAATGTCGGCCTCAGTCATGATTTATCAACCAAGGTGGAATCGCTGGGACACGTAACAGAAAATCAAGGCTATTGTTCAAATTCCCCACCCCTGGGTAAGGCAAGAGCATCAAATGCCTAGAGGGTATGCCCGAGGGAGGGGGAGAGGTTGAAGCTTCAATTTGAGTGGTACGTAGATGTAAGTTCTCAACCAATCGAATCTGGTCACTGAATCAGAAATTTTTCCAACATCTTAATTAATACATGTAAGATAATAATATTAATAATAATCAACTGAGTAATTCTAACATATAATTGGGACACATGATAAAGCAAACTATGATGTATGGCTCTAATGTGTTGGTTTCCACATCTGTTGATAATCTAAATAAGGTTTTCAGGCTACAGAAGTGTGCCGCACACGTTATTCTCAATGCTGGCACTAGAGCAAATAGTGTAGAATTCTTTTTAGAACTTAATTGACTACCTCTTTTCATGAAGCTACATTTAAGATTAATAAATGTGCAATGGCATTGTAATAAAGACTCCATTGATCTAAAGGTAAATAACGGCTGATTTTGTTTTCAAAACAACAACAACAAGCTTCATTTGCTTACATTAACAATAAAAGAAATACGAGTACAGACTTCCTGCAAAATATCAGAGCTAATCAAAGCAGGTAGTATGATGGCAAAACAGCAATATGCTGTGTTAGCTTCTTGCATAGATATTCTTACTGATCACAAAAAGTCATGGAAATAGAGTGAGAAAAATGCATTGGTCCCATAGACAAATATGTGTACAATATCCAAGTCCATAAACTGTGCTTATCGCTGATTAATATTTTGATGCATTTTTTTTATTTTTTAGCAAGAAAATATAGGACGGGTGAAATACCTACCAGGTCTTCGAAACCTTGGTAACACATGTTTTATGAATGCAGTGTTGCAGTCTTTGAGGTGATTGTTTTGTGCATTGTTTATTATTAAACTCTTTAGGGGGAGGGCGCCTGAAATCCCTGTGGGAGCCGCCCACAAGCACGAATGGTAACCATGACAACCCTGAGTGGCAACCAGCGGGCACCGTCACACTGAGCAAAACTCAGTGGAAAGAAATCATTGAACTTACACCCATACTTACCAAGAGGGATGGGTGGGACAGTCATTAAAAATTGGTTGATGTCCCAGCCAGAAAAAGGTAACATGAGTAAATGGCTTGACCTCAACAGCAGAGCTGTAAAATTACTGAGCCCGGTGGACAGTCTAGTTTGTTTTGCCAACATATATCCACTGGATAGCGTTATCCATCCTTTGAACAACTGGGGCCTGATTGCCAAGTTTCTCCAGGACCTGATTGCATGGTAAATTTGACCCTGGGGGTAGGCTGAAACCTTATTGTGATTTCATGATTTCACCACGGGTTGAAATTTCAGCTCCACTGAACCCTTTTCGTGGCCATCATTTTGTTACAATGAAAACACCATCACTGTGCATGCTGAAGCTTACCTTTCAGCCCAGGCTGTCTTCAGTCCGGGCTAAGGCACTCCTTGTACAATCAAAAACACCTTTTTTAGCAAATTTGTACTGGAAGCTGAACTGAAATCTCAGCCAGGCTAACCAGGCTAAAATTCTTCTTGTAATCAGACCCCTAATTCCAACTTGCCCTTTGGCCAAACAGCTCTCAAATTGTGTTTACCCAGGGCGGTTAAAGGCCTGTCTCAATGTACAATAATTAAATTGTTGTAGTGACATTAGAATACTAGTTCACTTATTCTTTTTTTGTTATTAACAGTAACATTCAGTCATTCAGTTGTTATTTCAAGGACCTTCCAGCATTTGAACTGAGAACAGATAATTCATGTGGAAAACAACCTTACTTCACAAGGAGCAGGAAAACAGATGAAGGGTAATGGAACTTAGTTTTACTTGGTGACATTATTTTTTCCTAATCAAAAAGGCTGTTATGTATGTAATGTGAGTTGTATTTAGAATTAAATAATCCAGTCTTTGAGTTTTCCCTAACTTTTTGAATAATAAATGTGTAACTTGAACCTGAAACTTTAATTTGTACACCACAAAAATGACACAGGCTTGAACTCAAGTCTGTTTTGCTAACTGTTTTGCCTTTTTACTGAACGAAAGAATAAACTTTATAGATTTAGTAACAGCTACTCAAATTGTTTTCTGTTTTGTATTTATTGATACCTACAGATCTATAGTGGAAGAGTTACGTAAAGTATTGTGTGCTCTGTGGCATGGCGGAGGTGTCACCCACTCTCCCGATGCACTGTTCTCTGTTGTGTGGAAAGTAGTGCCGAGATTCAGGCAAGTTTCATGTCTAGCATCAGCATACATGGAAGTTAGTGTCCAATAGCCCGGGGCTAGTGGATTTTGCCATTGGGCTAGTGGATTTTATCCTTCACTTGCCCGACAGGCAGGTCAAAGTTTTCAAGAATTAATTAATTCATTTATTCATCACACTTCTGAGAATTTTTTTCGGGCTAGTGGAAATGACCTCCGGGCTAGTACATCTTGGCTACAGCTTGCCCGAAGGCCAAGTTGCAAAACTGAACTTCCTTGTACCCTGAGCATTAAGACCATGTGCGAGCAAACAGGAAAACCTTTGTTGTACATGCAAATTTTTTCTGAAAAATCAGAAACGTTTTGTTTCTCAAATCCACAACAATGCTGTATGTGTAGACAAACATTGAAACATTTGTGTCTACAACAGTGTTTCCTCATTTGCCACTGTCTTTACATTTCTATTTTATTAAATTTGGTATAATTTAACATTAATTTATTGATTTACTAGGGCCGGTTTCTTGTACAGAACAAGAAATCTGCCCTGTGCACCTTGTCATTTGTAATCTTAACCATCATGTTAATTGTTACTTTTTGGTTTATTATTACCTCTTTGGTTTTTGTAAGGGTGATTTGGTTTGTCGCAAAAATTGGCTCCAAATATCCTGGCATAGCTCCTTTAATTATTAAAGTATCAACCACAGTTTTCTACTCTTATATAACATAGACTAAACAAGTCTTAGAACTTTAAAATTCAAGTGGGTCCACGAGGCCGAGGGCTTCAAAAAGACTGACAGTTTACATAATGATGGTATAATTATTCTTTCTACCAGTAATCAAATGAGAAATGTGACAGTCACTGTTAAATTGACTTCAGAGCCAATAGTTACAGCATGATAATCAATGAGAGACACGTCCTTTAAGGTGGCTCAAAACAGTTTCCAGCACTTTCAAAGACTTAGAATTTGATGGGTCATTATAACCACTCTTTATCAGTTGATGCTACAATCATGGTATCAAAAAACTGCCCAATCATTGGTGAACACGTTGTTATTATTTTTGTGACATAATAGGTTACCATTAAAACAATATAACCTGCTAAAAACACCCTTAATTTTAGCTTTAACTGCTAATAACTCAAAAACGAGCTTGATGACCCCCATTTTTCATTATCGAATTTTGATAAGCATGAGAAGATGCAACTTTATGCAAAGTTTAAAGAAAATTCTGTGGAGGGGGTTCAGAGCCACCTTAACTTTTCGAAAATTTAAGGTGGCTCTGAAATCCCTCCAAAGAATTTTTTTAAACTTTGCAAAAAGTTGCTTCTTATCATGCTTATCAAAATTTGATAATAAAAAATGGGGGTTATCGAGCTCGTTTTTGAGTTGTTAGCAGTTAAAGCTAAAATTAAGGGTGTTTTTGGCAGGTCACATTGTTTCTATGGTAACCTCTTATGTCTTGAAAATGATAGCAACGTGTTCACCAATGATTTGGAAGTTTTTTAATACCATGATTGTAGCATCAACTGATAAAGAGTGGTTATAATGACTCATCAGAATCCAAGTCTTGGATAGTGCTGGAAACTGTTTTGAGCCACTTTAACTGGTAAAAAGAGTATTTGCAGCCCTGGTAAATTCAGCCAGAGTTGAACGGTTGAAGTTGTTGTATTTCAGAGGTTATCAACAACAAGATGCCCATGAATTTATGCACTACCTTTTGGACAGAGTACACACAGAACTTCTTCTGTCTCCTAAATGCTTTGGAACATCAGAGACCATCATTACAGGGATATTTGGTGGTCTTTTACATAGTGAGGTATGTATATAAGGTAACAGTGGTTAATACTGCTTCTTGCCATATTGTGTCTTATCTTGTTTGAGTTTATCCTAGTTTCTTTACCATTTAGTGACTTGAAGTATTTCTTCTAGTTCATCGCAGGGAACTTATCCATCAATACTCCTGGCAGCACTTGTTGAAAGGGTGGATAACACTACTGCACAGCACTGGATAGTGATTTACCCAGTGCATAGGGGTGTCCAACCTTTGAAAAACTGGGACCTTGGCGATCAACTGGGTTTAGGCTCCAGTTGTTCAAAAATGCTATTCACTGGATAAATCACACTAGAGTGCAATTTTTTTAGTGGATAGTGTCATCCACTCTTTGAACATCGGGGGCTAGGGTGGAGACAGGTACTAGTACTCTGAGTGTTTACTATCTTGCTCAATGGCCCAAGCCAGGGTCGAACACAGACCACTTGATCCGTAGTCAAGCACACTAACCATTAGGCTGCAGCTCCTCCCACTAGCACTGAGTTAGGTGAAACTCGTTTGTTGCAAGAGGAATATTGGAGGTGGTTATGATTGGATTTCTCTGAATTTTGTTTCAGGTCAAATGTTTAGTATGTGCAACAGAGTCTAAGAAGTATGACCCATTTCTAGGTGAGTATGATATAAAGCCCTTGCACAGGAGGACAAGTTGAGATTTAAGCTTTAAGTTTGTCTTTTGTGCTCTCACTGTGACATGTTGAATAATTGTATAACTTCGATATTAGCCAAATTCATGTTAGAGACTGAAATCCATCTCAGACAGAAAACTTGTCATAACACAGAAAACTATGTCTTAATCTGGTGAAGGATGGATTTGCTGTCTCAAATGTGTCTGAGTGTCCAGTTTCCCATCTAAAACAACCAGGAGGCGCCTGGGAAAAATAATGATTTTAAGATGGTTTTACCGCCTTCTAATATGAATTCACTAATTGACTTTTCTCGGATGGGTGCTTTCTATTAAGCTAGTCTGGTGTGATCATAAAAATGGTTATTTTCCATAACAAAAGCAACAGCGAAGACAGACTGCAGTAGTTGGTCTGGATTTTGACCAACTGGTTTATGGTCCAAGTACTTTTTTATTAGATTTTCATGGTTGTGGACATTTAGGAAAAGAGATCTGTCAATCTTGGCTGACTCTATTTGACCAGAAAACCTCTTTCAACTTGCAGTTGGTTTGAAGAGCACTGGTAAGATGATGACCTCATACCAGAAATAATTATTATAGAAATCATGAACATACCAAGTTGATACTCGTTCACTGCTTTTTTATTGTCGATAGATTTATCGCTAGAGATTCCAGCAGAATTTCAAATTAGAAAATCCAAGTCCAGAGATCCACAAGTTTGTAAACTTGAAGGTGAGAAACAAGTAATTTTCAAAACTGTTAATCCAAAAACTGTACTATTCCAGGGTCTGTTCACCGAAAACAAGTTCGTTAATTGACAAGAACTGTTTTCTTGTCAAGAAAAGTCCTATTTTTCTTGTGAGACAATCGCATTTAAATGGTATAGTCTGCGTACGAGCTCAGTGGCCCATCAGGCCGGAGCTTATCCTGGTTTCTGTAGCATGAAACTACAGAGTATTTCTTCTCCCCACTGGATGGGTTGCTCGTCCATTGCAGGGTTACCCCCAGCAGTAAGTTCTCCAGTACCCATTTATACACCTGGGTGAAGAGAGGCACTGTGAGAGCAAAGTGTCTTGCCCAAGTACACAACGCAGTGTCCCGGCCAGGGGCTCAAACCTGGACTGTGCAATCTGGAGTCCAGCGCATGAGCCATTAGTTCACTGTGCCTTCTACGGCAATCTCATTTAGTAACTAATTAAATTAAATACTGTGATTTTGCAGATTGCTTAAATCATTTCATATCACTAGAGGAATTAGCAGATTCTGAACTGTATATTTGTCCAAACTGTAAAAAAAGACAGAGATCCACAAAGAAGTTTTGGCTCAAGCGATTACCAAATGTGAGTCAACTTATTTCTTCAATTTTGAACTTGCTGAGTACTTATAAATACTATCAAAATCACTAGCTAAGAGTGGTAACAAAAAATTGTCACATGGTTTGAGTTTGAGCGTCCTGTCATCGGTGATGTGATTTTAATGGTCACTTCGTGGCGATGTAAACATCGTTTTTCCAGAATTTGTACAATGTATGAACAGTAATGCCTCTATCAAGCCAACAGAGTTGGAAAACTCGAGATATATTCAACTTGAAAGAAAGGCAGGTTTTGTTAAATTTTAATGTGTTTCATACTGTTTTGCATCAGAGAGTATCTGAAAGTCATGAAGCTTTCTGTTGGCTTTCATGTAATCAAGATTGGCACCACGTAAGACTGGTGCAGCTCGAGACAAAATTTAGCGACTGCATTTTACCACTCTTGTTCATGATTTTGATAGCAAAAGAAAATTAGTTTTACATCCTGCAGCATGAACTTTACAGGAGTATTATTCCCTCATCTTAGGTTTCCCCTCTCTGAATCTCTTCTCAACATTTGTGGAACCATTAAATGGAGCCAAATGTATTAAATTTAGGTGATGTTAAACTCGAGAAAATGCTGGCCAGCAGTCGCCTTCTCTAATGCCTGGTGGTCTGAGGGCTTTTACAGGGCCTCCGTAAATTTACAGCTCTCCGGTTGAGGTTTTTACTTATACTATTAGCCTTGATGAAGCCTTTTGCCATTTCAGTTGATTAAAGGACGTCGATGTGAAAATATTCTAGTCTGCAATTTTTTTAAAATTTTACTGCATTCAACTAATGAGTAACTTGTGTCAGAAATGCAATTTTAAATGTGGTTGTCACCTACTTTTTTGCAGAGATAGAGCATGCATGTGAAAAACTACCCCATTTTTGAAAAATTCTTTTATGTAATTCAGCATGGTCTACAGGGTTTATAGTTAAAAATATTGAAGAAGAGTCACCAGAGGCAACAATTTAGTAATATTTTGTAGAGTGCTATGTGCTATGTTGCATCAATAATTCCTTAAGTTGCCATCTTTTTGTAAGAGGCATTTGAAACCAGTATTCAGCAAAACGAAAATCTCAAAAAGCGGAATTTGATTGTGCATGGGACCAAAATATCAAACCTTTCAGTACATAACATTATTCTCGCAAAACGTCTAGATAATCGTTAACAAAAGTGATCCCTTCAAAAAAGGTAGGGGTCCCTAGGAAGTAAACTGCAAATAAAGTTAATAAATACGTTGGCTCACGGCCCTAAATAGGTCTGGAACATTTTCTCGCTGTGCATGCTCAATGCATGACGTTGTAACATGAATTACTTGCGCTAAAAGAATTTGTATAAACATAGAAGAGCAAATTAAAAATAAGCTGCCTTTAAAGTGCTACTACTATGAAATTTTCGATATTCATTTTTTTACATTTTCGTGAATAGTACGACTTTTTCAGGTATCTTGCCAAATTTCAGTCCATTACGAGAATTAGAAGTTGTCTTTTTTAGACTTTTATTTCCCAGAATTTACGGCCGCCATTAATTCTCCTTGTTCCATGACTTGGTTGAGAATTTGAGAAAATGACGTCATTTTCTCAAAATACCACACGGGTTGAAATTATAATAACAATAAGTACAGAAAATTGCACGAGGTTAACGTCCAAACCTTTTACTCTTCTTCGTGCGATTTTCTGTACTAATTGTTATTATAATTTCAACCCGTGTGGTATTTTGAGAAAATGACGTCATTTTCTCAAATTCTCAACCAAGTCATGGAACAAGGAGAATTAATGGCGGCCGTAAATTCTCGGAAATAAAAGTCCAAAAAAGACAACTTCTAATGTTTGCAATGGACTGAAATTTGGCAAGATACCTGAAAAAGTCGTACTATTAACGAAAATGTAAAAAAATGGATGTCAAAAATTTCATCGTAGTGGCACTTTAACAAATAACCATCCATGTTCATTCAAAGTCAGACTGAAAAGCAAGTACTGAAACTAAATTTAAAGCAGCCTAGGAATGGATTGCAACGTGTTTCAGTTCAAAGTGGCAATATTTTATCAGTCTCTTTCTTACTGACACTTGTGAGATTATCACAGGCATTGTTGAAAGCTTCTGCAAAGGAATACAATGGTTTCATTAAAATCTGTAGCAAAAAGGGCATCAGGATTTGGCATCCAGACATGTGGATGCAAAATAATGTTCTCTTTAAAAAAGTTATGTTGAAAGCCATGGATTGAAATCAGCTTGTTGGTTTGCCTGGTGTCTGCCCCTTGATGAAACCACTGTGAATATGGACACGTTTTAAATTTTTTGTGTACTTGTTTTGTCCAACATTTACTCACAGTTGTTGTTCCATATAATCTTTATTGTTTGCTTGTATTTTTCACAGGTTTTGTGTTTGCACCTTAAACGTTTCAAATTCCAAGCATTTCATCGAAGTAAAGTTGATACCTATGTCCAGTTTCCCATGAGGGGACTGGATATGGGTCCTTACTGTTTACAGAACCAGGTAGAATATTTTTCAATATTGTTGCCTTGTAGAGAAGAGAGGGTTGTTTTTGGTAGGTGTAGAAGCTTCAACTTCCACTGACACATCTTTGAAAAGTTTGAAATTATCTATTTTTGAAATAGATGAGTATAGAGCAAGCCAAAATAGTTTGTTTAGCTGCGATAATGTTTGTACAGGTCGTTTTATGTAGCACAGGCATGTCTCCATCCAGTTATGGATGCGCCCCCCTACTGCTCATTTGTAAACGCTTGCACATTATTCAGGTTTAATGGATAGAATTATTGTACATACTGCTACAACAAACTACTACTGGGAATTTGATACCATAATACATCTGCTGAAGGCAGCAGCATCTGGTTGTTAATTTTCTTCCGTCTTGTCACCTCAGTCCACCTTTGTTTTTGTTCACATGTGTGAGTTGTGGTTTGACATGTACATAATTATATATTTTGCCCAAACAAAAGATATCACTGCCAGTAACACAGCTTACAGCAATTCAATCAAGATTTCGCTTCACCATACAATTTCCACAATTTCAATGGTACCAAAAATGGTCGAAGGCTAACAACGGTTGTTGAGTTGATATTATACGGACTAGTGTCTGTTGTTCGTGAATACTCTAATTGATTTACCCTGTCTTGACGTAACTTGTGTTTGCCTTTTTTAGGAAGAGAATCTGAACCCAAAGGCATTTCTCTTTGATCTGGCGGCTGTTGTGGTTCATCATGGCAGTGGGTGAGAATCAATATAAATGGTAGTTCAATAAAAACAGTAACAGTTATGAATAATTAACACATAAAGAAGCCTAAGCCATGTATTATACTGTCATAAAACACGACAGGCATTTGAGAACACGAGGGAAATGTAGAAAAGACGAGCCGCAGGCAAGTGTTTTCTACATTTCTCGAGTGTTCTCAAATGTCCAGAGTGTTTTTTGACAGTATAATACATGGCTTAGGCTTCTTTATTTGCTTTATGATAATAGATTTTATACGCCGCAAGTAAAAACAACAAAACATGCACGATCGATAAACTGAAGCAATTTAATTTTGCTTCTTGTACTTTCCACTCGAATTTAGAAGCTTCCTCGACAATTTCTGCATGTTTACTCAAAATTTCGTCAGAGAAGATGTTCTCCGTCGTATCTTGCAAATTTTCACCCGCACAAAGCTGGCAAAAAACAATAAAACACGCTTTATCTATCTGATAAAACAGGGGTTTTTGACCAATCAGAGTGCGAGCAGAATCCTATCTATATTATAACAATAAATAATATTAGCAAGGGTTTCTTTCACAGCATAAATTGATTGAGAAGATAGATGGACCATTAAGTAGCAGTGCATATCAGAAGTTGTTAGTGACAGTAAATCAAGTTAATGTGCTCACATGATTTATTTATTTTTATTTTTATCACTTATATGTGTTTGTGCATTTCTTTTTAGAGTGAGTGCTGGTCACTACACAACGTTTGCTTTTCATGATGGTAAGGGTGCTGTTTTGTACTTATTAAAGTGCACCCTAACCCAAAATATTTTTTGCTGAAATAAACCTTTGCACTAAATTAAAATGCATTACACCTAAATCGTTTTTCCTTTTTTTACCAAACGTTTACTTTTTATAGCATTCAAAAGTTACGAAAAACTGAGCATCATTTGTTGCACAACCGAGTCAGAAGGGGCGTGGGTCTATTCCTGGGTAGACATCCAAATGAAAGGTGTAATGTATTTTGAACTGGTGCAAAGGTTTATTTTTGTGTAAAAAGTATTTTGGGGAAAAAGATCGTTCCCAGCCGTTATTTGGTAAGTTGTATATTTATGTTGAGCCCGTTTCGCTTTCCACATTCCATGCCGTGAACTCAGTAAATTTACTTACTTTGAACTCTGTTTAGTCTTCAATAATAACATTTGTCTGTGAAACAATACTGACCACAGATGTTCTTCAAAATTTAGGATCGAAAGTAACCAATCCAAAAACTGTCAGTTTCCTGAGGGGTCCGCAACCTTCTTCAACGATGCTTCATTGCGATTAATAAAAAGAATTCCGATTCTTTTGTTCAGAATGTGTCTTGTAATTGGCTGAAAAACGTTGGGTGGCCCCGGTTGAATTCGTTGCACTATAAATCATGATTCCTAAAATGTACTAAAAAAGAAAGTATGCCAATCAGTTTCTTCTGATTCTGCCAACGAGAAGTCAATCAGAATGAGAGAGCATTGGTCAGTGAATGGACTCCTTGGCAAGGGAATTAATGCAAAGGTCATGAGCTACAATTTAATAACCTCTTACCCGAGCAACGTAGTCACTAAAACATGGAATGACCTAAAACCACCTACAACCACCTAAAACCACCTACAACCACCTAAAAAAATCAACAAACACCTACAACCACCTTAAAAAATCAACAACCACCGCAATAACATCGATAACAGGTCACGTACACATGAGATACGAGAATCGAACAAAACATCCACCTCCCCCTAAAAACTTACTCTCACTGGTCCCATGGGCTTAGTCACGAAATCAAGTAGAGTCACCAGACACCGGAGAGAGACTAAACTCGAGGCTACCAAAAATGTAACCTGTGATCAGGCCCAATTGTACCATGTCTCTAATGTCTTCATATGTCGCAGATTACCAGATTACAGATTACAAGTAAATTTTTAGCATCTGTTTAACATCCGTCATCTTGTCACGCAAGGCTTAACTCTCTTAGTTTGCGTCACTACACACCTCAGGAATCGGACACTTGCA
This sequence comes from Blastomussa wellsi, assembly GCA_947652115.1. Taxonomy (NCBI): domain Eukaryota; kingdom Metazoa; phylum Cnidaria; class Anthozoa; order Scleractinia; family Plerogyridae; genus Blastomussa; species Blastomussa wellsi. The sequence continues at coordinate 29,885,549 of OX393563.1, read as the reverse complement.
AGTGTAATCATTGGTAGCAAATACCATTTAATTGGAAATCTTTAGTAGAAAAAAAATCGGTTGGGGAAGGGGGGGGGGGGTGGGGTTGGAAGGCTAAGATTGGTTTTTAGGTGGTTGTAGGTGGTTGTTGATTTTTTTTAGGTGGTTGTAGGTGGTTGTAGATGGTTTTAGGTGGTTGTAGGTGGTTTTAGGTCGTTACATGTTTTAGTGCCTACGACCCGAGCAAGCTAGGTTAGTAAATATATAATTTGGTTTTATCAACTGGGTTGATAATGTCAATTGGCCACCGTAAAGAGATTCAATAGCTGACGTTTCGAGCGTTAGCCCTTCGTCGGAGCGAATAGATTAGGTTAGTAAATAGTTTATTATATGGCAATAGGGACATGCATGCATGTTAAATACTGACGCTCTTTCGGTGACATGAATTCAGAGGGTTTCCACCGCAACGTGTTTTTGATGCCGGGAACAACTCAGAAAGAACTACCACGATTTTTAAAACATTTTTTTTTAATTAGAGTATTTATATACGTTTTCTTTCCGCAATTCTAGTTGCAATTTTTAAATTATCCGACTTTAGAAAAAAAATACGCGGCTAAGGTTCAGGACCATTTCTATGGAAACGGACCGTATGGCAAAATCCCGGCCAAGAAAGAACCAATCAGAACGCTTTCATTTTCCTTGCCATATAATAATGAAGGGATACTGCCCTCTACCATTTCTTCGGTGCTAGCCCCATCTCTGTTTATATCTTAGGCTAAATGTGGCTCAATTGTCCCCAAGCTATCATGGCATGGTATTGCACTTCCTGTGTCTAGCCTGACGTATTGAATAAATTAATTACTCATCCACACCAGAAGCTGGCTTGCATTATAATCATTGTTGTTGTTGTTGTTGTTGTCGTTTTCAGGGCTTTGGTATAATTTCAATGACAGCACTGTCACACAAACAGATGAAGGTCATGTGAGTCGAAGCAAGGGATACATCTTCTTTTACACACGTAGGCATCCCAACATGGCCATCCTCGATAAGATTAGGAAATAAATTTATCTTTGTAAAGCCATTACTTTCTAAATGACATTGCTAAATATTTTTTCTAACATTCTTTTGGGTAAAACTGTTTAACTTTTGTTCTTGAGCTCGATGTTGCAGGAAGAAAAAAACTCTTTACTCTTTTCAAGACACCTGGTTTAGATCAATCCTGAATGTCCTCGATTTACTGTGAAGTAAGGTAAAGCCCTTGGGTTAACTTAAAGTTCTTGTTCTGTGTCTTAATTCTAAGAGAAGTTTTCAATTCAGTGTCGAAAGTAATTCTGTGTTTGCTCTTGTATTACTTCGCTTGGTGGTTGGTTAAAAATTTCACGCCACTTTTCAACCAATCGAAAGTAAAACCAGTCGTGACTGGGCTGGCGCGCATGTTTTTTCGCGCTTTGTGTCGGCCACGTGTAATTACTTCTAGTTTTGATTGGTTCACTAGATTGTTTCCGTTCTTTGTGATTGGCCAAAGTAATTACTTTGGGTTTGGTTTTACAACACTCAGCTGAAACTTGCTCTATCATGCAAGTAGTTGACTTTGTTTAGTTATTTTTGGATAATTGCTGCTCAAAGAATAGAGGCAATTACTGTTTGAGGTGTAGACGGCTGTATTCGCAGGCTATAAGGGAATAAGCACATTTGTATTCAAATTTAGTTTGAATTGATTAGTAGACCCTTGTAGATTGTGCTTACAGATGAGCGTTTCAGTGCACTTGATGTGTTGAAACTTGTAGCTTCTGAAGAGAGAACATTGAAAGTTTTCAGATAGTAAATCAAGCATAGTCTATTGACCCCTGCTAAAGTAGCACAGTGCTTCCCGCCTCGTGGCCGCTGCTTTTTGCGGCGGAAAAAGCGCCCCTCCCAGCAGGAGCTTGTTTGCAGGCTGCTGCTAAAGTGGTAGAGCTGTCTTACTTAAAGAGGGTGGCCCTTGCTGTACAGTCCTCTCAACTTTTTCTGTTGTGCTGACGGTCTTTTGTGGTCAAGGGCGTCACGATATCGGGTAGTGTCCCGAGAAACAGTATCTGAGTTGTAGGTAATTATTAAAAAACAAATACGTCGTGGTTTATTACTCTTGGTACAATTTGAGACTGGACCGTACCGGTTTCTGTTTACCAAGAACGGGTCTTTCTGTGGGTACCGTATGCAAATGTAGTACATTGTTTTACCTTTGTTCGTGATTCTTGTAGTTTGGGGCAGCATTGTTTCTTATCATTTGTTTCCGGTACCCACAGAAGGAGCCCAAACGGTTCGTTTGGAACCAATCAAGGCTTTTACACTTGCAGTCCGATTTTCCGATTCCACTTGGAACCGGTCTCGTGTAAACATAGCCTAAGTATTTCTAACTTGGTCACATCAAGCTTGTAAGGATTTTGTTTGTAATGTAGTATTGCGTACAAATTCCGATCTAATGCAACTCGAGCTCATTTTTCAATCTGGTCTTGTTTATTTAAGCGCAGTATTTTTAAACCATGCTCTTTTCTCGAAACAATTCCTGTCGACTTCATATGGTTTTCCTTCTTTCTTTGCATCGATGTTGTCTGTACTGCTGCTATTGAATTCCTCTAAATATGAGGAAAAACTCTTACGATCTGGTGCTATTGCTATTGTATATAGTCAAATAGAAATGAAACGTGTATGAACCACTGTAATTATAATAAAATGAGAAGTTTGTTCACATGCTCAGTGTAAATAACAATAAAATGCACTTTTCAAACCTGGTCTGCAATGAGGTTTATTCAGCATGTTGGAATGCGCTAACAGGTAAACCATACCCTGGGTTGCGTCAAGATTTAAAAATGTACTAAATTATTGAAGAACGGGAATAGTTTATTAGGGAACAGTAAAACACCCGAACGATAATATTATAAAGAAAAGAAAGGAAGTTGGTTAGGAATAGGAAGATTAAAACTGGTCAACGATCCAAACTTTACCCTTGCGTCATGTTTTTTTTTTAACAACTATTTAATCGTTTTCCATTCTTTAATTGGGAGTAGTTTCCGCCTTCGAACGGAGAAGGTGGCTGTGGAGAAAAATGTTGCTGCTTCCTCCTGAGTGGGGTGAAGGGCAAACACGCAATTTCCGTGGACAGTCCATGGAATTGCATCGAGTACCATAAAATTACCAATTCCGTTAAATGTATGTGGAGTTCAATGGGCGTCAAGTGTCTGCAGAGTTACATGAAGTAATATATCAAACACGAGAAACAGTGTTTCGTCACATTTCCAAACACCGAGAAGAGAGTTGAAAATACGACGCGCAGCGGAGTGTTTTTTGACAAACTACGAGGTGTTTGGAAATGTGATTAAACACTGTCTACGGAGAAAACGAAGAAATAAAATCGTAAAAATCTATGCTAATTAAGGTCACATTTCCAAACCACGGTTACGGTTCTGATTACCTTTGTATTTAATCGTTTTCCATTCTTTAATTGGGAGTAGTTTCCGCCTTCGAACGGAGAAGGTGGATGTGGAGAAAAATGTTGCTGCTTCCTCCTGAGTGGGGTGAAGGGCAAACACGCAATTTCCGTGGACAGTCCATGGAATTGCATCGAGTACCATAAAATTACCAATTCCGTTAAATGTATGTGGAGTTCAATGGGCGTCAAGTGTCTGCAGAGTTACATGAAGTAATATATCAAACACGAGAAACAGTGTTTCGTCACATTTCCAAACACCGAGAAGAGAGTTGAAAATACGACGCGCAGCGGAGTTTTTTTTGACAAACTACGAGGTGTTTGGAAATGTGATTAAACACTGTCTACGGAGAAAACGAAGAAATAAAATCGTAAAAATCTATGCTAATTAAGATCACATTTCCAAACCACGGTTACGGTTCTGATTACCTTTGTTTTTTAATGAGTTTGAGAAGTGAATATTCCATGGACAGTCTTGAGGTCCATGAGACCTACAAATATGGTAGGTGTAAGCGTAAAAGAATGCAATATGATATGCCGGCCAAAGTGCTCTGTTTTGAACCATTCGGGCGGGCATCCAACAAACAAATTGTGGCAAAAGGCATTCTTTTATCCACATTAATGAAAATATATGATATTAAATCATTTACAGGTGTTCTTAAAGTTGCTGGGAAAATTTATCCATTCCTTTTCCCAGCACAGGATCCATATTTTTTCCCAGCCAGCAATTAGAACAAACAATAAACTCGCGGAAATCTCACTGAAAACCGTTGAAATAGGCTCTGCTCAACGAGACTCAAGCTCTCGTGGAGCATTTTCTTCAGTAAGGTTGACTTTTGTTCCAGCCAGCGTTAAAATGGCAATTTTTCAGTGACTATTTGTACAGATGGTAAATTGCATCATTTGCATGGTTTACGGAGAAAAGCTGATATTAAAAAAAACACTTCAGACGATTTAATTCTGGGAACCCATTTGAAAGACAAAAATATTGTTAACGATTCCCGCGCTGATAAAACATTTATAAGCATTGTTTTTAAACTTTAATAAAATTACTAGCGCAAGTGTTATTTTTAATATCCAAATGACAAAGCTATGCTGGGCTTCATAGTTTTTATGTTTCGGAGTTTTTTTTGTAACCATATCAACTTTTATCCGTGCACAGTGCAACTTTTATCCACATACACTGCTAAGAGATTCTAATCGACGCTGAAAAAAAAAAGAAATTTGCGTCCAAAAGGCTTTCACTGTTTTGTCGAATAAAACTTACGCTTTCCTTGTTTTTCTCAAATTGCCAAATTTACATAATTTTTATATCCTAATTTCATGGCGTGTCGTAGATGCTGGCTGTTCAACATAACTAGAATATGTTATGACCGTCACACAAAAAGGATACTAACTGAAAAATTATTAAGAATTTTATTTGACAAATTCGGTAACAAAACCCTGTTCTAATTACATCTTTGAGATAATTGAAAACCCCCAATTTTGTAATTCTGCAATTTGAAATGATGGAAATATTATAACCGTTAGCTCGACAAAACTCCCGGGAATTTTATCAGCCTTCCTTAACGTGTAAAATGAATGAGTCTTCGCTTAAAATTTACTATATTGGTTTCTACTTAGAATTTAAAACATGACGGACAGTGTCCAATGTGTTTGTTGATTAAATGATGTATTCTATAATATAGTCACCTGGTTTCTAATTATGAATTCAGTTCCACATTGTCGACCATAAAATATACATGGCTACTAATATCAATAATTCATTAATACGTATATATTTATGTTTCGCCAGGATCTTTCGGTTACTGAAGGCAAGAGCTTTAAACATAGTGGTTCTGCGTACATAAAAAGAGAAAGAGTTTGATACCCGGCCACGAAAAGACAGGTCAGTTAGTAATTTGTTTTCTGTCACAACTGCAAAGGTTACGCTGAATATCAAAAGATTTCTGGTTTTTTCTTCTTCTTTCTAATCTGGAAAAGATATATCTGGTCGTCAACACAAAATTAAACAACCAACCAACCAAGATAGCAGACCTTGTACTAAGTTCCAAAGCCAGTGCGGCATTGTTCTACTTGTACACTAATTTTATCGTTACGCCAAATTAAGATCTTTTGGGCCGCCAGCTATGAAGGCCGAAGGTGAAAAACTTCACTGTTCTCCCGCGTTTATATAAACAAGACGTTTATATCGTTGTGTAAATAATTCCTCGTTTGCCGGTTTATTGAAATTCCCAAGCGTTTGCCACCTCCTTTGATAGATTCAGTTTCAGAATCAAATAAAGCTGTACAAGCTTTCGGATTCACAAAATTTACATTTTACAATACACGATTCAGTTAGGGTATTTCGAGTGGTTCGTTATAGCGGTCTTAAACTAAACCTGTCTTGTTTTTCCCTTTTCAATTTGCATTTTAGGTTTAGCGTTTAATACAGAGAACTCTTAATATCAATAGACAAGATATATTTCTCTGTCTTTTGCCGGTTAATCCAGAAGATGTGATACAGAATCACCGCTTAAATCGATTGAGGACATCCTTTCATACAGGACACGTACCTTCAAGCGACGAAAAATGATTTTCTCTCAAAATCAACCTATACTTTTGCTTCCTAAGTGTGTTAAGAATTGTCTGTTTCGAAAACAAATGGAGAATCCTGGAAATAACATAAATTTTATGAGAACAAACAGAGAGATAGAAAATAATTACAATAAATTTCGATAAATACAATAGGAACGATAGAAGAAAGATTCGAATTCCTTGCCATTTTCTGTTATTTTATTTTCATGGGCAATACTTTTTCATTTAGCTAGTTTAGATATACCACAATACCTTAAATAACCAATTTGAAGACAGCAAACATGTCAAATATGTTATTTCGTTTAGAAGAGTGGTATGTATTTTTCTTTCAGCTCACAGTTTTCAATTAAAAGTCAGTCGCGTTGAGAAAACAATGTTCAGCTTATTCCAATTTTAGCCTGGTTATAATCAATAGCCATTTGGATCATTTGCAACTTCATCTGTTTTCCTAAAGCAGTTAGTGAAAAGCTGATTAAAACAAATTCATTAAAAACTGTAATTGGCAAACCTGTGCCATGCGATTGAAAACAAACTACACAGAGTTCTGTATAACACACGTAACCCGAATATTTCAGGTTTTTTTTCTGCGTAGAAACTGGTAGCAATTGGTACTCTTTGAAGTTTAGCACTCTATACGAATTCCACGGCTCCAATAATCCAGTATTTTCCTATAGTTGTTTGAATACGCATCGCCGAAAAAAGACAACAGTTCAGAAAGGAAACCGGTTTTCATCTCTTCAAAAAAAACTTATACATTAAGCTGTAGAAAATGCTAAACCCTCGCTTTTTAAAACATCGTAGGTTCACAGGATCTTGTTTAGGTAAAAAACACCAACCGCCGGTTACTGCAAAATGTTTGCTACACTCGTGTTTCTGTGAATTGCAGAACATGCAACCCCATCAATTCATATAGGTGTGGTTTATACGGAAAATCGGCAAGGACCGTTGCTTGAGTCGACAGATGCATATCGATAAACGTCAATTTTTTTGTCAGCAAGAGCGGAGTATTGCATTTGCTGCGTGTCAACAAACTCGAACGTGCCGAACAAATGTTGTCGAGTTAGCAACGGGAAGGCTTTGCAGGTGTAACAATCAAATACTGGAGAATCGGGCAGAAGCATACTTTCGTAGGGCAAAGCCTTTAACTATCAACCCAATAGCAGAATTGCACACATTACTATAATCACTGCGACAGTTGTTGTTATTTTTCCGGTTTCATCAACTCTAGTGTAAGAAGATAGGACTTATTCCACATAAACTAAAGACAATCAACACCTTCGAATGCAAGCACTTTACACATCCACTAATTAGCAACCAAACACAATCATAAGTTAGCCACGCTTAAACAAGGGAATTGGCATGCCGCAAAACTTTCTGTCAAAATGAAGGATGCTTTTCCTCGAAGTCTTCCACCTGTAGACAAAATGGTCGCTTTGTAACTTCTATGATTCTCCAGAAAGCTAAATTTTATCACACACAAGATTACATAATGACTTAACTCCAATCAGTCCAGCACTTCACTTTGTGCAAAGTTTTATTATTCCCAGGTATCCCAATGGGTTGTAAATGGAGCATGTTCATTCTGTATCCATTATTTTTTTTATTAAGCGAAAAATGCATTTTTGTATGAATAGTAAGATATGACACTTAAGTTTTGGCTGCTGTTTTACCAAAATATTCAATAAATTCCTCAAAAAAGAACGAAATTGAAAAAGGAAATGGAACTCTCAGGCATTATAGATTAAACAATGAGATTTTGGTAAATTGTATTGCGAGTGTATTCTTAACAACAGTATTGTGTTCTTCGTGCACTAGGTTTTGAATTCGTTGCAAGTTTCCAACCTTAAAAATCTTTAAGTGCAGATGATAACATCTTTGACTATCTCATGCAATCCAGCACTAATGACTTAATTCTAGCTTATTTTTCACTTATTTTTGACATTTTTTCTGGTGTTTTCAGTGGTACTACCATTTGGCCAATTTTTAACTTCATGTGCAAATAAACAAGACTTTAAATGTTGACTGATTCAGAAAAGGCAATTGAACAGGGCTTTTCTATTTTTCTTTGGAGTTTAGTCTCTGAAATTACTCCTCTTTCATAAAACAGCGCGTTGTAATAAATTTGCCTGCGGCAAATTATTTAAAACTAGTTTATTTCATCGCAGTGAAATATCGCTAGCTTTCGCTTTCCTTGAAAATTCTGTTTCGTTAATCCTCGTGAACAACAAAACAGCTGCTCCCAGTCTGGTTTCCATGGATACCACGCCGTGGAATGAAGAAGCTTCTGTTTCTAGCTGTTATTTTGGAAGTTACACCTATTCAATAATTTGTTGATTCTTAGTGCATAACTGTTTACTGGAATAACTACTAAAGTATAGCCACTTGAAGAAAGAAACAGCGTGTGCAAGCATTGTCCTCGATCCTATTGTATTTCTGGACCTGTTGAAATTGTCACAAATTATTTTTCACGAATGGAACACCTGCAAGTTATTACTCTCGATCGTGGCACTAGCCATCCAAACACTCAACATAAAATCGGGTTTCTCCTGAATTGTCAATTTTTGGCTTTGTTATAAAGCTCAATGATAAAAGCTTCCACAAGGAACTTCTGCTGTGTCGTCTGTTTTCATATCGTCATTGTTTATACTGCTACATTAAGTTATTTCAAGCTCCATGGCAACAAACTCTAATTAACGAGGCTCGTGACATTGTTGCAGTAACGTCGTTTACACGCGTCAAGTTGAATACGTCAGTGAAATGGCACGCACGTCTACGGATCAGTACTGCACCTGTTGGGGTTTTGGCTTTCTAAAAACGCTTCACCCAGATGTCTACAGCATCAAGCGATCACTTTTGAAATCTTCCAACTCGTACACTTTGATGGTCATTAATTCATTATACTAACATTTCTGGTTACCATAGCAACAGCGTTATGAAAAGCATTCTAGAATACAACTTTTTGTAAATAAAGGTGGATCTGAGGCTGTTTCGTAGAAACTGATTGATTGACTGATTGAATTGTGGGTTCAAAACCATGTTAAAACAAAGCGCATCTAAGAAAAAACACATGAAGGCAACCTATATACACTTTGTATAGGCAAAGATAAAAGCGTACTGAAAGCTAGGGGAGAAGCACATGCCTTAGTATCTTTTTGCCAAGGTGTGATGAGCTCCAGTTAACTCAAAAAAGGAATTTTTCAATGCTACTGATCTGACATGGATAACTTTCCGACGCCGGAAAAGAACACAGTCATGGACTAAGTTAATATTGCATGGAAATTAACAAGAGAAAACCATCGCTGCTTGGCAAGGGCCTGGGAGCAGGGAATTAAAAATTCACATTTGTAAGTGAGGATTTGTGTTGCAGCTTACAATACGTGCTGAAAACAAGTTTTGCATATTTGATTGAAGTTTTGATCGGAACTGAATTATATCTGCCCACAAAGCAACAATTGTATCACACATGTTGAAGCTATCTTTCAATCAATCAATCAATCAATCAATCAATCAATCAATCAATCAATCAATCAATCAATCAATCAATCAATCAATCAATCAGTCAGTCAGTCAATCAATCAATCCAAGGACTCATGTATAAAAACGCTTGACAAAAACAGGGCCTTGATCCACTCTAAGAGAAGGCGGAAGGAAGGCAAGGGACCTACTCAGCCTCCCAAATTTTTCAGACGAAGCGAATTCGTAAGTCGATTGTATGACGAAGCGAAATTGTATTGTATTGCTGTAGGTTATATTACTGGAAGTGTTTAAATTACCTTTAACGAGTTTCTAAGGGATTTCTTTCGTTTTGACACGACCTGCGTAAATTACAATACTAAACTTTTCACATGTAAGCAATAACAAAGGTGTGGCTGACTTAACAAACGGCAAAATTTGGGATTTTTGATCGATTTTGAGACAACATAATTTCCATTGTCAATGCTTTTGGCCCATGCACCCTGTTAGATTGTATGTATCATTACACTAATTAGAGTTTACATTGGTCGTCTGAAAGTTTAGTGGTTGCCGGAAATCTCGAGTGGATTAGGGGATGCGGGAATCTTATATCCTTTTGGGGGTTGTCAGATTTTTATAATAATTTAGGATACAACAAGTCGTTCTCAATAACTGCAGTAGCAGAGTAATCGATGTTTATTTTCTACGCAATCCAAAGACGGAGATGTAAACAATAGCCCCCTACCGCGTTGCCTCTTGGGAGAAAGACCGAACACTGAGTTGCTAAGGTTCATTTTTATACAGCTTTTATTTTTCCGCGTGAAGCTGGAATGACAGGTCGAAACATGCCTCACAAATAGCGATAATCGAAAGTTTGTACGAGGTTAAACTTCCTCGGCGATTCATTTATCGCTGCTTTTTATTTCCCGCAGGGTTTTTTTTATCACAAAGTGAAGGATTCCTCAAGTGATTTAACTGGAGTTCGTCACGACGTCTGGTCGAAAACATTAAATTGAGAATATATTATCTACATAATCGCTCAACATGGATTGTCCGCTAGAAACATATCCCGTTTGCAGATTGTTAGAGAGTACTTTGGTAAATCTCAGGCCGAAATAATGTGTGTTGTTCCTATACAGTTCTACCTTCAACTGGAGACCTTTTAGTGATAAGCGAACGACTGACCGCAATCCATCGAACGAACGATCGACTCGACCACCACTCGTCGTGGAACACTCGATCGGATAGAACGCTCTTGGTGAATTTGTTTCCGGTGTTTACTCCGTAGAGAATATGGCAGTGAAGGTCCAACGATCGTTTTTGTGGAAACGGATGCAGCGGCCGCGAACGAACGGCCCTCATGTTTTCCTTGTGACCTCTGTGTTGCTGTGCAGTACGGCTTTTAACTTCCTTGTGGTATTTGACAACGACACACCACCTTTATCTAACGGCGAGAAAAATGTTTACAAGAATCGCTTACTGTTAAGTGTGAATGGAAATAGCAGTGATAAAAAGGGTGAATATCCGCCTGATGTTTTCACGCTTGCTCAAAAGCGCAAAGGAGCCGTAATCTTGCACATAATAGGTATGTGCTACATGTTCTTGGCGCTTTCGATCGCTTGCGATGAGTTCTTCATTCCCGCGTTGGCGATCATCACCGACAAATTAAACATTTCAGAAGATGTGGCGGGAGCTACATTTATGGCCGCTGGCGGCAGCATGCCCGAGCTTTGTACTTCGTTTATTGGAGTTTTTGCGGACCCCGATTCGAATGTTGGCTTTGGAACGATCGTCGGCTCCGCCGTGTTCAATGTGTTGTTTGTAATTGGAATGTGTGCGGTGTTTTCCAAGGAACTTCTAAAACTGACATGGTGGCCTTTATTTCGCGACTGCATATTCTACAGCGTAGCTCTGAGCGTATTAATTGCGTTCTTCACTGATGGAGCAATCGAGTGGTGGGAAGCGCTTGTACTGATTATCGCTTACTTCTTGTACGTAACGTTTATGAAATTCAACCATAAGATAGAAACATGGGTTAAACGTCTGCTAAAATCGAACAAAGTAAGAAAAATGGACTCAAAAGAAGCCGAAGCTGCGGCAGGGAACATACAAGATTCTTCTTTAGAGGTAGGTGAATGTTTATTTGGTTGATTAGAAAACGAAAATTTGGCCGCATTTTAAGATCCCGTTAAATGTCAATGGTAAACCCGTTAATATGGGAAACTTGATCCGTTCGTAATGATTTCAAATTTCCTCAAACTGGCGCTTCCAGATACAAAACAGCATGCACATTTTTGAACATTTTAGGAAACTTTTTTCTTTAAAACTCAGCTGATGGTCAGCCTCGCATGACCTAGCCAATTCAATTTTCTCACCCGAAATTTGTAATGTACAAAATTTGACGATAGCATGCAATGTGGCAAGTTATTACACGTAATTGTCGCGATTTTCAGTCATTTTTGCGAAGAGATCTTGGTGGATTGGGTTGTTTCTACCCCAAAGCAATTTTAAGTGTATATTTTTAATGTTTAAAACTCGAAACAATTATTTTCATATATGCCGTGCGTGCATAATTAAAGTCGGTATGCGGTTTGAACGAGGGCATGAAAAGAGACGAGGTTTTGCATAGGCTCGATTGCCAGCCGCTGAATCGAGCCTAGGTTTTGCATGGCCATGCGCTCTGCAATCAACGCGCCAAAATTCTTGCCGCGAACTTTTGTGTTACGTAATCACTACACTTAGAATTCATGGCAAGGACATCTGCAGAGTTGCAGATCATATAGTTACATGACCAGCTAAATTCTACTAACTTGAGCTTGTAAACAAGGGTTTTGTAGTTGTATCGTATCGTTAGGTGGGGTGTGTGTAAACATTGCCCAGGTCAGACGTGTCAATTAAACTAGAATTTGAAATAGGATCTTTCTGTGATTAATCGGTATGCAAAGGTGCTTGTTACAAATCAGGAATAGAGCCCAATTAATACCCAAGAATATCTGTAATCAATGCTGTCTATAAGGGCGTAGAAGTCTGTTGTTGAATTTTATGTAATCCTCTTCGGATTATCAGGCTAGAATTGCAAACAGTACTGCAAATAAGAAGCAGACTGAAGTAATTAACCTTTCTTTTTCAATGTAAGATGCAGCCTCACGATTTTATCTTCTTTCAGAGGACTAATCATAATTTGGTTAAGGATTTCAGCTTTCAAACTTTTCATTGTCATGAATACATTTTTTAATTCAGATGACAAAAGATTAAAGTTATTTGGTTCATGATAATTTTTGCATAATTAATATCTTTATTACTGAACAGTAAGTTTCAATAGTCTCCAATAACCAGGTGTACCCCTTACCTTACTGTTCACAAATATTATAGCACATATACAGCCATGTCAGTTAAAGTTTCTACAATAAATTTATAGAAAAATAAAGAAATATATCAAGGCCATCCTTTAATTTTGATCACTAAGTAATTAACACTTTGTTTCCTTTGTGTTGCATGCAAGACCTTGTATGTCCTTTCATGGGAATGAATTATTTGCAGATCTGTTTAATGGTTCATGTTTAAAAACCTTCATTAATTTTGTAGGTTATTGAATGATGATGGCATAAAGATGAGTTTTCATGATCCAAGATTATCAATTTCAAATTCTCATTAGGGATTGTAGAAAATATTTTCTAACTGCATTTTTCTGTAATTATATTTAATGTAACAGAAAGCAGTGGAAAACCTTTGTGCATCATCCAAGCAAAACAGTGGTCTTCCTTATTTCCGCCACGGAGCACTCCAACTTGTCATTCATACTATGGATCCTCTGGGAGAGGGTGAGTCACTTTATTTCAACTCATTCCATCCTGGGGGGAGGGGAAGGGGCTGCACTTCTCATACAAAGGTAGATGGATACTTGAAGGAGATCAAGGTGTGCATGGCTCAAGCTTTTGCGACCCTTAAAGGCTGGTTTTCACTGGCGCATAAGCATACGCATAGCGACATAACTTTAAAGTGCATATGACACGAAATTTTTTTCTCTTGATTCTTGTAGTTGGACATCTAAAGAAAATGTTTCGAAGCTTTAGTGCTAGAAAAATCTAAAAAGCATAAATACGCGCAATTTCCCTTTAAATTTGTCCCAGAGACTGGGACCTAGTTTATCGACGGCAAAGATATTCGTGACATCACATTGCACCTTTGCCGCGGAGGTCTGTTGTCGCTAAGAGGATTCTACAGTACTTCGTAGTGGACAGATAGTGCAATGAAAGGCAAAGATGTCCAGTGATTCTAATGATTCCTTTGAGTCGGACTCTTCTGTAAGTTGCATTGAGGTGCACAATGTAACGTCATGTTCCGATATCACGTGCGATTTTGGCCGCACGATGACCGGGACAAATTTGAAAGCAACTTGCACGTATTTTGAAAGCAAAAAAATGCTTTTTAGATTTTTCCAGCACTTTTAAGGCTTTGAGTTGTTTTCTATAGATATCCAACTACAAGAATCAAGAGAAAAAATTTTCATGTCATATGCACTTTAATTAAGAAGAACAAGTACAAGTATATTAGAAGAACAATCGCACTTGTTTTTATTATGTTGTACTCATTAGGAATCACCGCGGCATAAGCATAACTTGACATAAGCACAAGAAGAACCGACACTGTCCGTTGTTCTTGTGCATATGCTGATGTTGCCTTATGTCTTCCATTTAAGGGAGGCAACAGTTAATTCTTTTTTACTCAGTCATTCTGTTCTGTTCTGACAGCTTCTATTGCAGTGAAAATTAACAAGCTGAAGAGACTCCGATGTCTGAAAGTCAAAGTTGGTATGGAAAGAGACTCAGATTCCATGCGTGGGAATCAAGATTTAAATAAAAATGCTTCTGTGGATGATAACCACAGGCAAATTCATTTGTCCGTTACAAACAGTTCAGTGAATGTGCAGGCCACATGCGATGATAGAACAGACTTGGCTTCTTCGTCATCATTTCATAATCACGTTAATGACTCATCTCAAGCAACAAATAACTTTACTTCAATAAATGACCACTTGCGAAGAGACTCGTACGATAAAACGGTTGGGAACAACTCTTCAAGAAATGCTAGTTTGGTAAATGGAGACTCAATGTTTCCACTTGTACAAATTGTCCCTGATCGGAATGGAACTGTTCATGTACCTGGAGGATTACCTGAAATAAGCGAACAAAGTAGCAGTGCTTATAGAACTTCAACGGAGTCGCAAAGCTCTCAAACAACTATGCTACCAGATTCTGCACATCAGCAATTAGTTGACATAGAGAATGCTAGGGAAGCTTGCGTAAGTATGAACATGTATCTCCTTGAAATGAAGTTAACTTCTTTGGCTTGAGGGGGTAAGTTTCTAAAGAAACTGTGGTGCTGCGTCGGTGGGAAATATAACAAGATAATTTGGTTTTATCAACTGGGTTGATAATGTGAATTGGCCACCGTAAAGAAATTTGAGAGGTGATGTTTTGAGCTGACAAAGGGCTTACGCTTGAAATGTCAGCTCTCGAAACTCTCTTTATGGTTAGCCAATTCATGTTATCAACCCAGTTGATAAAACCTAATTATCTTCTTTGGCTTGAGCCATTTGTTGTGCTCAGGGATTGCTATTGGTACAACTTTGGCCACTTAATTTTGTTCTGAACAAAACCTTAATTTGCCATTCCTCCTCTTCCATTGTAACTGCTCAAAATTGGCCAAATGAGTGTGAAACTAAGGGTGAAGAGCCAGTTTTATTTCATGGTGATACTGTGAATAAGCCATAATTATGCATATCATCACTATCATTATCATTGTCGTTGTCATGATTGTAATTATCATTATCATTCTTATCATTATTTTTACTACTGTTACTAATTATTATAGAGGTCAAGTCTGCATTGAGCCAAGTGGCCCACAAAGGCTAGTCAAGAGCTAATAACCCATTTTCTGTAGCACTTATATTTAGCACTTAGGGGAAGTATGCACTTCATCATGGCCGGAATGTAAGTGCATCGCAAGTTACCCCTAACATTTAACCCACTGGCACCCCTGAACAATGCACCTGGGTAAAGTGTCTTGCCCCAAAACACAATGCAATGACCCTGGCCAAAGCTTGAACTCACTGCATTTGAAGAGCAGAGTGCTAACCACGAGGCTGACATGTCTCCTACACTTTCCTTTCTATCTGTCCAGGGGCCCGTTTCTAGAAAGCCATAGCAAAATCTCAAAACTTACAATTATACAGAGCTGTTTTATTCGCATGTTTTTGATATGAACAGTGGTTCCCCTCATACAAAGTTTCAGGCCTGTACACTGCTCTGTTTTATAGATACAGATAACTAAAAATGGCTTTATGGGCCCGAAAAGTTTCGAGAAACGGATTGCAGGACACTAGGAAATCGTGGTCTTTGAAATACTCCCAATAGTCTGGGGTGTCAACATATGTAATGCAAGTCTTCTGTACAATTTACTGTAAACAAAGTGTCTTGCCCAAGAGTGCACAACTGTACCTTGGCCAAAGTTTATGATGATGACCATGCACAACAACAATGATGATAGCCTTTAGATCTATTTGAGTCAATAAGTATGAATGCTAAACAAAAGCTGTTTCTGTTTTAAGCTGGATGATGAAAGTGAGCCAATAGACTTAAGTTGGCCACCAGGCTGGAAGGACCGTGTGGTGTACATCACCAGAGCTCCTGTTATGTATCTCATGTATTTTACAGCAAGGGACATCAAAAGACCAGTAAGTAAATAAGTGAAATGAAATACCTTGGGAAATGTAACAGACAATTTCAGGGCCGCAAAGAACAGTTGGACATCAGACAATGGCCGGCCAAATTTGCCATGCAGTGTACCATTAAATACCAACTGTAGTCAGACAGGATAATCAAACTGGATAATTTTTTAATGCCTTCCGATACATACACCAATGTTTTGTGTCGACAACGCTTTATTGAAGAGGTCTATAATGTGACGTCTGGCATCACTACTGTTTTGTGAGATTAAAATCATGGTGACTTTGTCAATCACTTCTTTTCACAGCCCCCAAAGCTCACCCCACCCATGCTGGACCTAGCCCCCAAAGGTCACCCCACCCGAGTTGGGCCCAGCCCCCAAAGGTCACCCCACCCGAGTTGGGCCCAGCCCCCAAAGGTCACCCCACCCGAGTTGGACACAGCCCCCAAAGGTCACCCCACCCATGCTGGACCTAGCCCCCAAAGGTCACCCCACCCGAGTTGGACACAGCCCCCAAAGCTCACCCCACCCATGCTGGACCTAGCCCCCAAAGGTCACCCCACCCATGCTGGACCTAGCCCCCAAAGGTCACCCGACCCGAGTTGGACACAGCCCCCAAAGGTCACCCTGCCCGTGTTAGCACCAACCCATGAAATGACACCAGACCACAACACCAGGAATTGGGCAGTTGTTTTGTATATGCCCAGATATGTAATTGAATACTTACACTGTATGAGATGTAGACACTGAAAAACAACTCAGTCATATACATCTTATTTACCAAATGCAAGGACCGAACTGAGAGAATTTTGGCCCAAGGTCCTGACAGTATGGACTGAGCACAACAAGTTAAATCATCAAGAGCTAATGTTGCGTTGTGCAGTTTCATCTTGAGGATCCTGTACCCCCCTGCCCTGTTCCCCCAGCCTTTCTATCCTCCCACATGTCAGGAACAATATATTGATAAACATTAATTTATTTATTTTAGGAGAAAAGACACTTGTACCCATGGACATTTGCTTGTTCAATGTTATGGATTGTTTTGTTCTCATATTTAATGGTTTGGTGGGCAACAGAAGTTGGTGACACGCTTGGTATTTCTACAGAGGTAGGCACAAACCCGCAGATATTTGCAGTACAGAATGTTAAGTTATTTAATTAAATGCTGCAGGGATTCCCACGATGGAATAGCAATATTCGTAGATTGTTAGTTCCTTCTGAGGAAACAGATGATTATGAGTGCTGCCTGTGTTTGAATGGTAGCTACTGGAATCCTTTTACAAGCCTAGAGGCCCATCAGGTCAGTACTAGGGAGACTACTCCCCCTTAGAGGGGATGCCAGTCCATAACTAGGTTTCCCCCCCCCACGCCCACCCCCCCCCCCCCAACCACAGCATTAAATTAACTGGTACCCAATTATATTCCTCGGGATTGAGAGAGGCACTATAAGAGTCAATTGTCAGGCACAAGAACATAGGGGAGCAGGGTTGGCGCGGCGTGATGAGAGCGTTTGCCTACCACCAACAGTGGGTCTGTTCAAGATATTTTGGAAAGCCCTTTTAAAGACCTAAATGGCACTTTTAACCTACCCTTTATTGCACCCTGGAAAACGCGTGAAATCCCTCCAGCTTGGAAAAAGATGGTACTGCAGACCTTTCGGATGGAGCCTCCCTGTATAGTCTACTGTAACACCCCCCTCCCCCCTTCCCCCAGTTAGTCTAGTTAAAAAACTTTCTAGTTTTGACATACAATGTTTGTACCAGGAACATTTTTCCTTTTCCTAACAGATAATGGGCCTAACGTTCTTAGCAGCTGGGACAAGTATTCCTGATCTCATCACTAGTGTTTTAGTGGCAAGGAAAGGCTTTGGTGACATGGCTATTTCCAGTTCCATTGGCAGTAACATGTTTGATGTCACAATAGGGTATGTGTGTATTTCTCCAATCCCTTGGACGTTGCAAGATACAATTTGCAATATATATACAACATTGACTTGGCACTACTTATAACTACATGTACCAAAATATTAAAATGGACAACTATTTACCATACCAAAAAAAAATTATTGCTTTACCCCTAACAAGGTTGTGTAGCTCACCCCCCCCCCCCAGTCCAATAGGCTATGTATTAGCTTAGCTGGCTGTGACTGTATTTTAGTTTCACTTTATTTTTTTGCTGTACTGCTTAATTTAGTAATTAAATTTTAAAAATGCTGTAAAGCTGTCATTACGAATTTAAAATATGATGCATTGTTTTCTCTATTTTGTTTAGATTGCCCCTTCCGTGGTTAATATCAAGTGCAATGCATCTTGGTAACCCTGTGGTAGTTAACAGCAAAGGACTCTTCTGTTCAGTCTTCTTGCTCTTCATAATGTTGATAACAGTGGTTGTCGCTGTTGCTGTTAATAAATGGAGGCTGTCCAAACTTCTTGGTGCCAGCATGTTTTTGCTTTATGTCGTTTTTCTTGTCTTGTCATTGTTGCTGCAGGAAGGGGTCATCCCGTGCCCTACGGGTTGAAGGTAAGTTCAGAATTTTTTCGTACTTACAACTATTGAGTTCGAAATAGGGGAGTCTATTTGTCAGTGGTTTTGTTAAGGGCAGGACACCGGCTATTTTCAACACGGCTTTATTTATAAAGGAGATGTACACCCATATCCTGCAGTTGCAAAATCCTTATGCCCTCCATATGTGTCCAACTACATACCACAATGGCCTAAATGGTGACAGATTTTAGAGTGAGATTAATCAAAGTTGGTTAGGGTCATGTTCATGCTGTTCTTTCCCAGGGCTTGAACCCAAAGCTTACTTTCCAAAATGTACTCCATTTACAGTTAGGACTCTGTGCCTCTTTTTCAAGGCTGTCAGTAATTTTTCAAGTAGGCTGGGAAAGTAAAGTGGGGGATTTTGTTGTTTGATATATTTTTTACTTTCCAGTGTTTTGGTTTTGTTTCAAAGTAGCCCGGTACTTTAGTGACAGCCCTGCCTTTTAAGCCAGACAGGCTCATAACTGGCAACATTTAACTCTGGTTTCTGTAGCATGACGTCGCTAGGAGTATTTCTGCTCCCCCTTGATAGGATGCTAGTCCATTGCAGGTTGCCTCTGTCAACAATTTGCCGGTACCCATTTATACTCCTTAATTTGTGCAGAGAGGCACTATGAGAGTAACTTTTCTTGCCCAAGAACACAACACATTGAGCCTGGCTGCGGCTTATTAGCCCTGACTATATGGCTTCTGCCTGATCAGGATTGGAGTCCAGCACACTCACCGTGAGGCCAGCCTGCCTCCCACCACTAAACTTACACCAGTCCATAAATGCCAAGTCAAAAATTTTTGGTAATTGTAATCTAGTGAATTATGCAGACGTTATCATATGGTTTCAAGCATGTCTAATTTTTTGTCTATTTTCCCTTTGTTTGCAGATTTGTTAATAGTAAGAGTTGTTCCACAATATTCATTGCAAAACACTGAAATAATTATTGATGGGCATAAACATTAACATAATTTTATATTCTGGACTGCTTGCCGATTCAGAAACATACAAAGCAACAGGAGCAATGGCACTAGCCCCAAACAATAGCAACTGCTACAATTGTCCATTAGAATTAAAATAGGTGCTATGTACAGTATGGGTTTGGAAGACTGATGTCTGCAGAGGGATGTGTGTGGTCTGTCTGTTCCTTGCAGAGATCTTGATCAGACTCTAACATGTGCTAAAACAGCTCAGTCACTGTAATTTTGGAAAACAATATGAAAATTGGCTCATGATTCACAATGCATGTACGTGTATTTAAATTTAAGATCTGAAGATATATTTCTGGTAAAGACAGCACTGTATAAATCTATATATATTTATAACACTCATATTACTTAAAAATACATCCACTGATGTACATATTTTTTATTCCTTACAAATTATCATGCATGCATTTTCCAGCTTTTATTTATTTGAGAACAACTGTCAGCATGGCTCACTAACATCACATTAATTTTCTCTTAAGTTTGCTTCATGAAAAAAAGTCCAATTTCATAACATATTTCTTCTAGACTGCGAACAGTCTCTATTTTGCTCCAAAATCCGTAACGAAAGCGAAAATTTGCGAGTGCTATTTTTGAGGGGCGAAAATAGTACTTGCAAAGTTTTCGCTTTGTTACGGATTTTGGAGCAAAATAGAGACTGCTCGCAGCCTATATTTCCTCTTTTTGCCAAATTATTTTTGTTGAACTCTGAAGAGTACCATTTGCTGAAAGAATATGCCTTTTTCCACTTCACTTTGCAAGGTAAACGTATACCAGCAATAATTTTTAAGAATCCTACAGCAAGTGTCATTCCTTGAAATATGTGAAATCCACCATTTTCAATGGCATCAAAATTATGACAACCGTGTTGTGAAGCAAAATGTGATTGCATCACAACAAGTTGTGTTACTTGTAGTTTCATGGCGATCTCTTTCGGTTGGGCACTCTATTCTTGTGAATTATGAATCTGAAAATCCCATATGTCAACAACAACAAGGGCATGGCTGACTAGGGTTCTAATATCAATATTTCCTTATCTTTGACCAGTCAATTGCATTGACCAGAATTTTGGGCCTTTTTTTCCAAATCGTACCAAAGCCACTTCGTTTTACACCAGTAACAGAGCAGTGATGTCAATACACTTCTTAAAAGCAGAGATTCTACTTGGTACTTAGAAAGTGTTATTTATTGATAAGTTTTGACAAAAAAGGGTGCAATTTTTAGGAAACGTCATTTGTAACATAGTGTATATAAACAGGAAGATGTTTTATAGACAACGGAACTATTTATTTGTGATTTTAATCACTGATATTGTAGTTAATAATAATTTTATTGTCATTAGCTTCATCAATCAAGAGTATACAAAATGGACAGTGATTCATCACCTTATTTAAGACTTGCATTGAATGAAGATTTAGTACAAGATTTAATAAACAAACCATTTGTCACCAACACATCTTGTTATTTTAGAAATTGTGACTTCAATATATTTGAGCCTAGTACCCCACCAGGCTGGGGCATGAAGTGACTAGAAGTATTTCTTCTCCTCCCTTAATGTGGCAATTTGACAGAAGCTGGGATCCACCCAGGGGTTTGGGGAGTAAGCAAAAACAATTATGCATAATAGGCCACTTTCACATATAGCGAAGCCTAGACAACACAAAGTAAAGAAATTAATGAACATGCATTTTTATTTTCTTTGTTGTGTCCTCTAGGCCTCGCTACCACATTAAATTTTAATATATCGAAAGTGGCCTATTGTTTATATATTTCAAGAGATATTGGATTATTTTGACATGTTTCCAAGTTGACCTGACTTTAGAGTGTCCATTTTGGACAGATATTTCTCAAAATTAAGGTAACCGCCTGAAATAAAAACATGACAGGTTAAAAATGATGTTCGAAGTGACAGTTTTCATACCTCAGGTGACAAGCAGTAGAGTTGAGGGGTACATGGGGCTGGAGCTAGGGAATAGGGTGCAGGGGGGATGGTGGGCAGGAAAACAGACAGTAGGAAGCAGGATTCTCAGGTGAGACAGGAAAGGCAGGGAACAAGAACAAGGTATGGAATTTTTAATGTAGGACTTACTCTTTGGGGGAATTCTAACTCCCCCCTGGATTTGATGCTTGTTCATCACAGGGTTAAAACCTGGCAGTAAATTTGCCAGTACCCATTAATTTTATACATCAAGGTGTAGGAGAATCTCTTTCCTCTATGAAAAATAATCTCTTTCCGAAGAACACAGTACAGGGCATGACCACGGCTAGAAACCAGGCCTCACGTGATCTGGATTCCAGTGCACAAACCATTAGCCCACTGCACCTCCTTTCCAGTGTATTACACAGCTTTATATTGACAGACAGCATAACTCAACAGTAATAAAACTAACAAGAAAGAACCACACTTAGCAGATTTGTAATACTTTTACTTACCAATGTGATACAACTTGTATATCAATTTAAGTACTGCATTTTCTTGATGATTCACTCACACTCAATTAATCGATTGGTTAAAAAACTATTCCTACTTGCACACATGGGCCCTAAATTTCATTTCACAATAATTAATATTGGCTCAACCTGGCTGAGAGCAGAGAACTGGCCAACCTTAGCCAGATGCAAAGCTGCTGAAAATGAACCCCTGATATTTATATTAAATCAAAAATTATATTACTACGCCTTTTAATAATGCAAACTCTGCTCATGTCAGCAGTTACGTTTTTCGCTGCCGTCAATCATCAAGCGGACCTCTCAGAAAACAGAAGTTCACTTCGACAGGGTCAAAAGGTCACGTCTGTCAGTTGCGACTGGTAGACTTTGATCCATTTTGTTTGTTTCTGATTTTCAAGGTTCACTGGCTGTCACCATAATTGATTGACAGCAGCAAAAAATGCAGAACGTTAGGTTTTGAACTTCAGAGTTCACATGTTATTGAAAAGCGCAATAGCATTAACTGTATGTACAGTATTTGGCTTTTTTACAAGTACTTCTTCCCTATTGCTATTTTAATAAAACGTAACCTAATGGAATCACACTCTTTGAAATATCACCATTGCACAATAATATATTATCATAACTTAATATACAATATTACCCAATTAATGTAAATTGTACATTTTAAAATTTCATTTCAAGAAAACATTGTTTCTAGCAAAAAACACAGGTTCACAAAAAAGTAATGGGCTTCATATATTATAGAAAAAACCTTCAAAAACCCTTTCTTGTCTAACAATAGTTTGCAACCATTATTTAAACTGTTAGTGTTGCATGACTATTTTAATTATGTCAGCAAGTTGACCTAATAAGCTCTAATAGCAATGTACTATTATTATGGCTTTTGCGTTTAGAAATTATGACAGGAAAAATCATCTCTCTCCAGAATAAAAGAAATTTACATTACAGGTTTTGAATTATTACTTTTGCTTCACGCCAAAAATGTTCTTTAAATCCATGGTTACAAAGGGTGCATATCATTAGTTAGATCTGGCTTCCCAGACTGGTTCAATCATGAAGAGAATTCTGTTATTAATTCTGTTTGGCCAGACCAGTCAATTTCTAAATTGTACTCACTGATTTGACGAAATTTTTATAAAAATTAAGAAAGATTCAAAAAGGCACTTTCTGTTTTAAAAATGTTGTTCAGGCTGCCCATTTCTCACCAATGGTATGCACCATTAAACAAGAGAGATTTTAACTGGATTTATATACATTCTGTAATGCCTACCAGTTGGCGCACACAGAGAGATGACAATGACGATGACAATGTCAATGACGGTGATGATAACAATGATGCACGTACTAAATATAATTTTTTTCTACTAGCAAGTACCCTAACCTAAACTTCTGTAAATATGCACCCTAACTCCCAACTCACATGGCCACAGCTACATTTCAAGGATCAAGTCCTTGTACCTTCCGTATTACTGTTTTATCAAAAGAAATTCCCTAACATGATAAATGTACTAGAAAATGTCACAATTATAGAAAACCACAGCAGAGCTGTTTAACTACCAATCATTATTATTTTTCTATAAATAAATTAATTCCTGTAGCTGAAAATTTCAGCTGTAAAGCTGGTACTTCACTTTGTTTAGCTATCTAATACTGGAGGCATCACTTGCAAGTTTGCAGCCAGTCTTACACTGAGTGAATTTATCTCCTCGATCTTGCTAGCTAGTTCCTGTTGTAGTTCACTCAATTCTTTAACGCGAGATTCATTGAAAGCTGTCTCACTCATCTGGGATGCAAGCTCTTCTGTTTTCAACTGCAATCTTTGATTTTCTATCTGTAAAGTCTACAAGAGAAAGGCATACACAATGCTTTAACCCATTGGCGCCCAGAGATTTGTGAAAAAAGCACTTTTTGTACATTTGTTACATTTTATGATCAGTTGTGAGCTAAATCTGCTCCCAAATACTCAAAACTTCCTTTGCTACATGAACTCATTTACATCCAGAACGCAATTACGACAATAAAATTACTTATTTCTGCAAAATTTTTGTAATGTTAGTAAAGTTCGCAATTTTAGTTACATTTTGCAGTTTCATTGAGGGCCCCCTAATTCTGCAAATTCTTGAGATTTTCATAATTTTCGGAAAATTTGCAATTTTAGTTAAATTCACAGCTTCCTTGAGGGCCTTCCTTGTTTTATGATAATTTTGCTCTCACTGGCATGTGCAAAAGGAAACATTTGGACAAATTTTTGGGTTAAAGTGAACTACTTTAACTACGTCTGTAGCCTTTTTGTTTTTCGCCATTTTTTCGCTTTTCCTTTTTCTCCTTTTCTTGTCGTTCTGCTGCAGTTGTCAGCCTTTTACTGAGTTTGCCTTAAGTACAAAAATTCCTGAGAAAGCGTCATCCAAACAGGAAATTCTTGCCATGGGGAAGCCAAGGGTAGTTGAGGCCATTTTTCCTCTGAGTTTTTCACTCAAATTTCTAAGCATTTTGGTGTGCTCAATTAACTCCGTCTCTTTGATATGGGTATCACTGGAAAGACCTTTTCCTTACAGAGGCTGAGTACAAGTGATGGCTTTTTTGGTAAAATATGATGCCGTCAGAAGCGGAACAAAGGGAAATGTTCATCATGGCCAGTTTTGGCCAGCACAGGTGCCAATGGGTTAATCAAGCATGATTTTTAAAGATATTCAATGCAGCTTTTTACGAGTCATCAGGAAGAAGCGGTTGGTGTAGTTGGGCTTCTTAGTGATTACAACCCAGGCTCCCCTCCCATCAGAAGTGACCCTGGGTAATATATTGAGGCTGAGAGATCACGTAGACCTACACGTATCTCTGACACTCCAGATAATCTGATAAAAAACAGATCTCAGTAACTCATTCAGTTTGTACCTGGTTCTGGTTTGTGAGTTCAGCATTTGATTGTCTCAAATTTGTCATGTCCTGCAATGTTGACAAACAAATTCCACGTTATCAGAGGTAATCCTACTTGTCATAAATAAATACGGTACTTGGCGATTTGATGGAAACTGTAAATGACCAAGAGACCATAATTTTGTCAAATTGAGTTAAACAATTCTGACCACAAACATTACATGTATGTGCTGTAAGTGAAAATATTAAAAATAGGCCGACAATAGTGACAGGAGAGGGGGTGGGGTGGCTGGCAGATGGACAAAATAGATGCATGCACTGAATGCTGAATGACAGGGAAATACCAACTGAAGGTTTATTTGGCTTTGGAATACTTGACAACTATTCACCAAAGTGGAGGTGGCTAGTGGTGGATATTTACTGAGCTGCGAAGCAGCAAGTTAAATATCCAACACTAGCCACCAACACTAAGGTAAATAGTTGTTTTAGTTTGTACTTAAACAGTGAGATAATGTAGCTCAAAAATGATTATTTTAACTCATTTATTCAACTCAATCATTTGCGTGAGGGCCCGTGGGAGGCTCGCGAATTGCTTGCAGGTGAATAGCAACTTTAGGATATCACATGTTTGAATAGCCAATCAGTGTGCACCAACAACGCTATCCATTACATAAAGAAGTGTTCATTTTCTACTCTCCAATTGACATCAGTGGATGCCACTCAGAAACATCTCAAACAAAATAATATTCTCGAATGAGAAGGAAGTAGTCACTACACTCAGTGGTGGTACCCTAGTGATCAAGTAGACTGACTGTACCAGTGTATTTCAAATCACAATTAATTATACTAATTAACTCCTAACAGAAGTGTCAACTTGCCAGGATGTGCCTACCCAAGATTAGTTATGGCAATGTGCGGTTGAATAAATAGGTGTACTGGTAATTTTTGAGTTCTTCACCCGTTCTTGTTCACAGTGCAAGTTACGTATTAAACAAGTTCGCTCAGATGCAACACTGACCTCATCCTTGTGTCTGATCATACTTTCAAGTTGAATCACACGGCCATCAAGGGTGAGCTTTTCTTGCTGAAGAACATTAAATCTCTCAGTCACTTGGTCTGATGATTCTAATTCTTGGACCTTACCAAACAGAAAAGGCAGAAAATAGCTCATAATTCCCATCACAATAACACCACTTGCTGATTGCAATACAGTTTCCAATACATTTGCAGCTTTTGACTGAAAATCAGCTGAGAATAATTTATATGTATCTGTAAATGCTCGAATTAGCACCCAGCTTCAAATAAGTGCCCCGCTTCGAATTAGCACCCCTTCTAAGACTTGAAATTTGAAATAAGTGCCCCCTTCAAACAAGAGTCCCCCTCCACCGAGAAAAAAACGAGGTTTGATATAGTCAATACAATATGCGAGACGTATAAAGTACTTTTAATGAATGTGACAAAATATGACATCACAGACATCACGCTATCGGATGTTGAAGATGCAGCTCCTATAACAATATTGCTTGAGGACAGCAATACAGAAATTGAAGTTGATTGAGGATCCAAATGCTTAGGGACAGACACAATATTTTAGCATTAACAATGTGTTTTTTTTGTATGTTTAATTGAAGAAAACTGAACATGTTGAGGCCAAAAATTGATAAACGAAATAAGCGCCCCTTCAAATAATGGCCCCTCTTTGAATTAGCGCCCCTTTCACCTTAGGAAATCAAATACAAGCATTTATGGTAATGGTGAGTAATTTTTGATACCAACCATACACATAATGGGACCCGAAATTAGTTCCTCTGGGATGCAATGGGCAAATGTCACCTCATCATTGACTTCCACCTAAAAAGCTAATATCTCCTTGTTCATTTTAAATAAATCCAAATTGAAGATAAGATAGAGGATGTTATTAGCTTTGACTAACAAAAATACATCCAACAAATAATAATTATTGCTCCAGGTACCACAAAAACTTTAAAGTCATTGCTTTTGATTTACTGAAATTTTACTGCAGTAAGGTGGTTAGTATGTGCCATTTTCAATACCTTTTTTCTGAGTTTGATATTTTCTTCCTTGTAGGCATTTAACTGTTTCTTCCATTCTTCAACATTAGCCGTACTCTCCTGCAGGGCTGCTGTTAACCTTGCATTGTTATTCTTTAAAGTTTGAAGCTCTGTCTCCCATTTCTTAGCATTGGTAGAGCTGTAATATCATGTTCTTTAAATCAGTAAAGGTTAAGATAACGGGCACGATCCACTGGACCAACATTTCCGGAAATTCCGGTACAGAATCATTAAAGTGAACAGTCATTTTCGTTTCGAAAAATTTGGACAACCTTGAGAGGTTGTCCTTTTTTCCTGAAATTTGGACATTCCTGAAATTTTCTGTTCCCTCTGACATATTTACCCAGTTTCGTTTCTCTACTGATCTGCCGGATGGAGCCCTCATCAAAACATGTCAAGACCTGAAAGTTGACGGTGACAGACTACAAACCCGCTATTTCGGTCAAGTGGAAAATACCGTTCCTTTCAAATGGTAAACAAAAATTTCAGAAATTCATACTGGAATTTTTGGTCCAATGGATCGCACCCAAAAATCCCATATGGTAATTTTAACAACATGGAATGACAGGAAGTAATACTACTCCGCCCTGGATGAAATGCATTGCAGGTTTGCGGTAGTCAACAAATCATGAGGTCACACTTCCACAGTTGGCCAGGTCATGAATTTGAATCATCAGATTCATTCCTTGGTTTTTTCAAACTGCTTCTTGCACCCTCCCCAACCAGTATACATCCCAGTTTCACACAAGATACATGGCTATGATAAAAAAAACTTTGATCTTGCAAAGACAATTTTTTCACCTAGCTGGAGGTTTGAGATGCTACTGACAGCTGACACTTTTTCAAAGAAACATGTCAGCTCAAACCAATGCACAAAGAGAAAGTCCATTGGATGGGGCCTGGACATCTACAGAAATCCTTGCCCTCTCAGAATACAAATCTCATGCCCTGGACTCAGAAAATTAATGGCTGGTATACACCTGAGGTCAACCAATGAAGCACAACAGTGCTATTCAAAATCCGAATAGAAATAGTTTGTTGTGTGCAATGATGCAATATCTCAAATCTCTTTGAACTCTTTGAATGGACTCTGGACTCTTTATATGGACTCTTTGGAGAGCAGCCAAGGCTCCATTCTCCTACCTTTGGGCTAAAGCCATCTTAAGGCGATCATTTTCATACTTCAGATGTGATTCTGTATTTCCAATCAATTTATGGCTGATGCCAGAAGACTCCTTCAGTTCATCCTGAAAGACAATAAAATATAACACGTTGAGAAAACATGCCCTGTCATTTTCAACCTTACTAAGCTAGAAGAGTGCTTCCATTAAAACAAACCAGTGTTATAAGTTAACTGAAAAACTGTCCTTTCTAACACCAACACTTCCGAAACTATTGATAAGATTTGTAAACAAAAATGTGTTTTACTATAGAATCCAACAAAATAATAATTGACAAGTGAGTTGATAAATTTCCTACACTTTGCTAGTACAGCTTTCGAAAACTTTTTACTCTCAAAAGTGCCAAGTTAAACATATGAAAACAAAATAAAGTTAAAATTCCATTATGCAAAATACTGAAAAACAAACAAAACCACATGATTGCTACATGCTGAATGTGTTTTCGCTCTCTAGGGTTCCAGCAGAAAACTGAAAACTGTAGATTCGCCTTGTATCCAGGCAAAATAAAAGCACTGTTCAAAAGATTTTGTATGAATGGTAACACACGAGGGTTTCACCGACAGACACAAAGCTAGGATCACCTTGCACAGCATAATAAGCAAGACCACATGAAAACTCTGTTCTGGCAATAGTTACGACTTAAATAGAAACACATTAGTGTTTCACTAAGATGTAAAATTGTACCCATTTAATTAAGTCAAGGATTGAATTTGTTAAATTATGAAAAGGTGAACAAACATGTTTCTAACATACATTATTATTTTATGGACTGAATTAAAGGAACGTAAAAGTGAAAAATAATAAATTACAAAAAATGTGTCATTGTGAACTATAAACTTAAAATATTCAACATGTTTTCACATGACATGAATTTATTTACTACCACCACATAAAATTTCTACAAACACACATGGTAGAATGCTATGGAGCTCAATAATAAAACAGCCATACGCTGAATCAGAACAGCTGTACACCTGACACATTCAATAAAATATTCTGTAACATTAACAATGGATAATTCTGTTCAATAACTGCCAAGCACTGAGAATGTTTACAGCTAACAAGCCTGGACAGACAGCTGCAATACCTTTAACAAAACTGTCATTTTAAATGATGCTGGCAGAGATGCTTTTCGTTTTCCAAAATTTGCCATTTTTCTCATCCTTGAACCAACTTGTACATATAATTATTTATATTGAAATGCTTATAGAATCATCCATATCGAAGCAATATGGTTTTCATGTTAGATGTTTAGTGAAGTGGCAAAAAAGTCCATTGTTTTATCACAGATGGTGCATGACTATTTCTTTATTAAGCCACTTGTATAATCAGTCATTTGGCGAAATATGACAATAGTTATTGGCCCTTTGTTAGAAACAATGGAAACAGAATACAAACAAGTAGTTATCAACACTGACTTCAATATAAAACATGCAACATTTTTTTAATGAAAATGCAATTTACACAAAACTGTTAAAAATGTCAATCATAACTGTCTGAACATAAAAAACGTTATTGACTTAACTACAGTCATTGCATTGATATTTGAGTAGGATGATTCTGTGATGGAACAATTTGATATGCTTGAATATCTCAATTTACAGTATACAGCTAAAGACTTGAAAAACATTAATTAATGATTGAATGATTCGCAAACTGTGTCCTTTTTTAATTTGACCTTTATATTCAAGAAAGATAGGCATCTTGATAATTTTAACAAAATTCACTGAAATATTGTTATTAAATGCTACATTTTTTATAAAAAAATATTTATAAAATATAAAAAAAACAAGCCTAACAGTCGAAATGTTGGCTTGTACACAAAAGCTTGTGAATTATAGAACTTTCATCTAAAACAAATTGGGTGATCAAGAGAAAATCAAGTATTATATATTTAAAAACGTGAAAATATGTTTGCATACCTCCCCACTGCTTGCAGATGAGTTACTTTTGACAGAGGATGTTTTGTGTCCAACACTTGGTGTGCTGAGAGGTGAATCTGTTGTACCATTCACAGCAGTTCCCACACTCGAAGTACCATTAGTAGTTGTTGTATTTATGCCTGTTGCAGATGAATTGGAGTTCCCACTGCTGTTGCTACCAGCTGTCCTGCTAGCACCCTTAGCTTCCTTAAATTTGTCTGCAAACTAATAATGAGAAGTATAAGTGAAATCAAAAATTATAAATTTAGTTGATATGGAATGGGAATTTGGGTAAACTCTATTATTTGTAATTAATTTCATTAATCTACCCAAGACAGACGACATTGGGTTTTATTTCCTGTGAACAGCAATACCACATGGTTGCTCACATTGCAGCGTGGTAGGAGTCTTGTAATATTTATATGGAATATTTTCACCCAAATGTAAGTGTAGCAAAGGCAAACTTGATTTTAGGTAGAGAACCCAGACTAATCTCTGGTACAGTACAACTATATAAAAAGCAGTTTCCCATAAAGTTAACCAGTGCTTTCAATGAACACTGATAAAAAGTGTCAGCTACTTTGCTCTACTTTGCTTAGTAATGTCGGGTACTTTGTTCCTAAAATATTTGAAGAAATTAAAGAAAGATTCTTAAGAAAACAGTTGGTTACTGCACTCAAACTGACTACCAACTCCAAATTTTATTGAAACCTCTGAGAAACCATATCTAATCGTTATACAGTACCTATATAATACACCTGACCTAGAAGTAGTTAACTCAAAAGTGAGTTAATATTAGAGGAGCTCTGGCTGCCAGTGGTGCCCCATAGCCATAGAAATTGGAAGAAAGCCATGCAGTTCAGTTTCCATGGTCAAAATGACTAGTTATATGATCACAGGCGAGTGCACTCAATATACAATAACAATGACAATGAAATCATCCCAACATGGCAGCCATGCTACAGAAATAGGTCGCCCTAGATAATGTTAAGGTTAACGTAAGCTTACATCCAGGGTTTTCATTAGAAGCCGGCAACCGGCGAACTCCGGCGGCTACTTTCGATAACAGCGCCGCCTACTTTTGCTTACTCTTGCCATTCGAACTCTCAAGGTTTACTTTTTCATTTGAAAGCTTTTAATATTGTTTTAGAGTAATAAAAACAAAAGAACTCGTAAATAAAAAGTCCTTACTTTTATATCATGTCTCATAATTTCGCTATGGATGATTGTAAGTAACGTCTTTTCAACCTATATCAACGGCAATCGACACTTTGGCCATTCGCAGTCCGCCATGTTTGATTAAAGAGGCGAGAAGGACTGGTGGCAAAGATGCCTCGCTTACACGCTGTTTTCTCTTCCGGTTTTCCATGTGCTTTTGAAATGGCTGAGAGAAAGCGCGCCGTGGGCGATGGAAATATATTAGCATATTTTTCGAAGAAAGCACGGCCGCTTCCGGATGCAGGTAAGTGAGCATAAATGTCTTTGATTTTCTATTTAAGAAGACTTGAAAGACCGTGAATCAACGCAAATCTTAAGAACTGAATAACTTAAATTCATATAAACCGTGCAACTTTCGCCATTCTCAATTATAGTGGTTTTAAATTCACAGGACCTCCTTTCCAGTCTATAAATCATGTAGAAAAATTAAAAAAAGAAACCGTTTTTGATGTTAAGAAAAATTCCTCGTCTCTTGTACTCATTTTGGTGCCTAGAATGCTGGAAATGGCATTTCCGAGCTTCTAGATTTCAAAATTTTCTGGGGGAGCATGCCGCCTACTTCACTTCTACCATCCGCCTACTTCAAATTTTAATGAAAACCCTGTACATCTTTGTCATTGGACAGCAATGTTATGGTCGACTGACAGCAATAAAAACAAGGTATCTGCTGACCAGTATGACATGACCATATTGTGCACTCAGTTTTTGAGCTCATTGAGGCCATGTTTTTTTAAGTTAACTGCTGACCATGTGATGGTTTTTCATTATATTGCAGGCTCAAGTCCACTTTTTTCTGGCCTAGGTTTCTGACAGGATTTTGTAATTCTCAGTGGCATTTCTGAGATTGCCGTTGAACAATAATTCTGATTTATTTTTTGCCAGTGAAACCAAGAACCGTAAAAAATAGAGCTCTGAATTTAGGCTTGACTAAATCTGAGTATATATTAGGTTCCCCTTGTCCCCCTCCTCTAATTCAATGTTGTTTTATTAATTAAAAATATAGTTGTAGCATTCACTTTCAGGTCCAGGCAACATTGATTGGAGAGAGAGACTTCAGAGATAAAAATGACAGGAATAAGAACACATTAATGCTAACTAATGGTAACATCTCAACAGTTTTGTCCACAATTACTGTAGATTAGTTCTGCACCTTCAGATTGGTCATGTTGTGCCCTGTCATCAGAACTCAGGCATTCTTTACCAACCTTATTTAGCTCAACTTCAGATGGAAATCCTAACCCAAACACAGTGTTAGCCCTGGGATCTGACCACTGACCAAACTTCTGTGATGTCTTGGTAAATGTCATGTTTGGTAAAATAGTGCTGTTGACAATTGCCTGTTAAAAGAACAGCAAAACAAAGATGTGTAAGTTGGGACTCACCTTGAGAAATTTAAGCTACAACCACGGTCACAAGTGTTGGAAAAAAACGATTTCCACACATTTTGCCCCACCCCTATGCAATGTTGACAGTAAACATCCATCTCACTCACAGGTGTTTTTTATCGTTTTCCAACATTGAAAAGGGGGAAAGGGGTACCAAAACATATTTAACAGTTATTAAATATTTTTACATGCTTTCCAACAAAATATGTCCATGGTTGTAGGTACAAACCATTGCAAAACCATATTACTATTACAAATGCAACCAACCTATAACTCTGGCTGCACCTCCCTCCCCCACCCCGTTGGCTTGTAAACCTATCAGGAGGGGGAGGGGTTAGAAATTATTCTCTTTTCTCCAGTATAAAGGTCAGCTTTTATTTACTGAATAAATATATCAAGGTATGCAAACAATTTCCTCAAAGGATTAATTTGCTGTGACAGGTTTTCAGCAGAGCACCTTTGAACAAAAACTTTGATAAACTTTTAAGTTTAACTTCAACTCAAAAAGCTGTTTTTTAGACATTTCCTCATCATGAAGTGCTTGGATATGTGTATTTTGTTTATTACAACAACCATGTCATTGTAAATGCAGACAATAATTGTATTCAAATTAACAGCATGCATAAAAATGAAGAGAAGTTTCACAGTAAATTGTTAGTCAAATCTATAGAAAACAGTGTTCAAATAACTTTTATAATGTTCAGAACTTTTATGATGCTTTCACCTGCCATAAATGAATGGTAGTCTCAACAACTAGCCATGTAAAATTTAAATAAGATAAAACCCACACGACTGACTTAAGAACAATGAAGGTGATGATGTTTTCAAAATTATATTCGAAAATCAAGAGCCCGTAGTGAACTTTGAATAGCGTTGATCAACGCTTCAAAGAATTTTAATTGATGAATTTCACACTCGTCCAATTAACTCAAAAAGAAGAAAAACAAAAAAGTTTAACTTTTTAAAATAAACAGTTTCTTCCAACACACCTAAGGTTTATTTTCCTAAGAGGTGTGAAAAAACCCCAAACAGTTCTTCTACAGCCTGCTAACTGGTTTAGTTCAAGCTGGTGTCAAATACAATATATTGTTGCACTTCAGGAATGCATTAATTTGATTTCAGGGGACAAGGGTACCGCATAATTATGTAATAATATTCACACTATTATTGCTTTCTGCAATCGAAGACTTTTTCAAGATGTGGAAAATGTTGTTCAGTCTATATTCAAACATACTTTCAGCCCCGAAATATAATTACCAACATCAGACAATACGAAACACTTCAGTTTGGCGACGAGTCCACATCAAGGCAATGTCTTAATTGAAAATGGTTTCCTCGATAACAGGAAAATATAACAAGATTTCAGCTCCAAAACGTCGGCTACCAGAATTCTGCCACAAACAATCTACAGCACTGTTTACCAAAAATTTTACGGCTTAGAGAGAAAAGCAGAAAGGATTTAACATAGCTTGGGATTAGCGAGGAGAAAGATAAACGCAGTGCAGTTTAGTTTTAACGAACTGGGCCTTTGTTTTAAATGTGGCGTCTTTTCTTACCTTTGAACCGTCAACGGATATGATGCGATGTGTTTCTTTGTTCGGGTCATAATAAAACGCTACGGTTACAGCTTGTTTGGAGCAAGGAAGCCAGCTCTTTTTGGTGGCTGGGTCGATCTGGAAGACGTGCGCTTTCGTCGAATAAACCGGCTGTTCCCTGTCGAGGAATACATTAATTAGAAATAAAAAACTGCTCAAGTTTCAATTACGACAGCATTCTGAAACAAAACCACGGTTTACCCCATGGATAAATATGCTATTTTTACGCTACAAATATCCGTTCGAAGTTCCAGTTAACTCGAGGACGTTTCATCTTTTGTGTCAACTTCACACTTGGCTCATACTCGCGTCTAGGTAACCGCGCCAGAGGGCTCGGACGTCAACAATTTTCCACTTTGTTTACAAATTTATCGTTTTGTGAAACAATTTTGCGTGGTCGAGTATTTTATTTTATATATTTTGTTGACTATTCTGCTTAAAGTAACCAAAAGTGCCATAAAAAAGGAGAAATTGCAGCGATAGCTAAATTCATCATGGTTTATTTCGGCAACTCTTGAAGACTTCACAGCATGGGCAAAACTTTTCATTACACTGGTGTATAAATGACTCAATAATTATTGAAACTAGTACAACCACCGGCGTGAATTCATATCATTTACTCCCGTAATTTGGTCTTTGGTCACATTAAAATATTCAAGTGTGCGTTCCAATTTTAGAAAAAGGTCTGTTGTTGACTTTCGATTTTATTTTAGGAATTTGCTGTTGTTGCGGTACCTGTGTTCGTATCGGTTTGCATTTGAAAGGTTCGAAAAAGTTTGACAAGAGTTATATTTAGAAATTCTGACGTAGTTCCCTAGCTAACTGGAGAAATATAGTTTCCGTCAAGGTCTTATGTGTAAAAGAGGTCATTTTATATAGATACTGACACACACACGCTATATTACCATTCTTGAAATTAACATTTGATTACAGAAAAATAGTTTAACAGAAATGTGGTAAAAATTCACTCAATATAACTAAATAAAAAGCTAATCGAGCTGGGTGAAATTAAAGAGTATTAAATCAGTTGGCAGTAAAGCTTCAAGATGACGACTGTGTGCTGATGTTTTTAACTGACTAATTATAGGTCTTTTAGTGATCTATATGATAGCGATCAGTACTTCGGCCAAGTACAAGTTGGAGCGTTTATCAGCTATACGATGGTCTGAATATCCACCGAAACTGAGATCTATGGGAAAAAGTGATATCTCTAGCCAAACAGAACAGTTGCTCGTGGCGAGCCAGATGGAGTCGGTGATCTTTCGCAGTCAACAAAATGAAAGTGAAGTCAACAGTCGCTAGCTTTTTTGAATCGGAGAAATAGCGTTCCATGCAGGCTTGATACGTGTTCGCAAGCTCATAGTCCACTGATCGACTTCGTCAACGAAACTCGCCTTCAAGAATGCAAATTTTGTTACTAATAAACAAACTAGCGAGAGCAAAAGCCCCACTGATCAAAACTCACGGTAAAATGCTAGAAGTCCAGCTAATATTTTGAACTAGATATTACAAGCGCTGTATTGTACTTACTCGGGGATTTTAACATCGGTTTGCCCTTCCATTTCTATCCCATTCAAGTCCACGAATCCGCTTGGTGGATCGTACACAACTTCCAACGGTTCTTTATGCGAATGACTCAAGCGAGAGCGAACTTGTTTAAACATTCTGACGTTTGAACTGAAGTTTCTTTGGACAGCTCAGATCATTGCCGGTGATGACAGCAAACAGTTTTTATGTAAATGTTTCCACAAACAAGGCCAATTGTCAATCACTTTCTGACGACAGTGAAATGATACTTCAAGCAGTTCGAGGCCGTTGCGAAGTTGCAAGAATTTCGAAGAACTTTTCTCGAGTTAGAAAAGGCACGTGAAACATCACAGCCATTCCCGTGAGCCCCTGTCTCACAGGAAAAGAGTTATACGTGCCTTCATTAGTGCATAGCACGACAGGGTAATTGAACCAAAGGAATTCTTTTGTCAAATGAACAATTTGAAAATTCGCAATTTGCACCTTTTAATTAAAATTACCATATACCACAAAAAATAATCATAAGCAAATACTTAAAAACCGGAAAAATACTTTTGGTCAAAGATCGTGGATTTCAAAGGGTACATTCAGTAAGTCTATCTTTAAAATGTAACCAACACTTTTTCCTTTCAAAAGTATTATTCCAGAAAGGTAAATACTGTTTTTTTTTTACCTTAGTCTGCTAAACTGAGAAAAATGTAATTGCATTATGAATCCAAAGAAACCATCCGCTGAAAAAATATTTCGCAGAAATTGGAGCAACCTTTTGACAGCTTTGACATCTTTCAGTTGGGTTTCCAAACTTCAATCAAGTCTGCCGGTGGTTAAAAAAAATTATGGCGC
Organism: Blastomussa wellsi; assembly: GCA_947652115.1. Lineage (NCBI taxonomy): Eukaryota > Metazoa > Cnidaria > Anthozoa > Scleractinia > Plerogyridae > Blastomussa > Blastomussa wellsi. The sequence goes on along the minus strand of OX393563.1, from coordinate 29,848,755 downwards.
AAGTTTTTTTCTGGTAACTGCTAACCCTAACCTTTAATCCGGTTCATTTGTAAACTGATTTAGTTGCCGACTCTATAAAACACCTCCAATAGTTTAATCGCAAAGCAAGAAATATGCTATGCTAAATACGAGAAGAAAGTATTCCTATTTAATTTTCATGGAAAATGCCACGTGTGACATAAATTTTCAATGGAAACAGTACAAATTTATGGTTTATTTTGAATGTACTATAGGACGATTGAACCAGGAGAACTGATAATAAAATATTTTAGTGGGTTCCATTCCACTGCGATCCCAACGGTCACTTGTTGATCTATAGAGCTATTGGAGGTCTAAAGAAACGGTTCACCATTAGTCTTTCGTATGGGAAGCGACTACTTAAATACGATGGTAAACGGACCAGGGCGTGTGGATGACATTTTTTGCAACGCCGAAAACGGATGTTTATTTATTTATTACAATTTAATGGCTAAAGTATATATACAAAAGAAAAAGTAGGTTAAAAAGAAAAGTAAAAGAAAGAGAAAAGTAGTAGTTAAAAAGCCATCAGGATAATCCCTTAAGAGTCCAAGAAACCCATATAAAAAAATGATCACTTGGTTAGCATTAGAAATATTTACAGTATTTAGACTACGAATATTTTTGGCAACCAATTCCATGTGTCCAGCACCCTGTGGAAAAAAAAACTGTATTTTGGCACGTTTTTCTGGTAGATTATCTTTCTTAATGATAATGCACCTATCAATGTTAAGCCCGAGGGGGGGGGGGGGGGCACCGGGCATATGTGGGGCATTTGACTTGGGACCCAAAATTGGGTCAAATCAGATCAAATATCCCCACCTTGGGGAAGTAACATCCCTAAAGTTCATAGAAGTTGTTGTGAAAATTAGAATTCCAATGCTTGATTTTCTGACGAAAAGCGAGACTATATTATTGAAACTCCCCACAATACCGGCAAAGTAAGGTGTTCCATCAATTTATATTGAAAGTAAGTAGTGAGAAGAAGTATTTTTGTTAAAAACAAAGTGCATTACCTCTAAAATAGCTGTGCTTAGCCGCGATACTTCGAAATTCGCCGCATCACTCTGCGCAGAAAAGGCAAACGTCCCCACCCTGGGGCCCCGATTCTTAGTCAAATTCCCGACAGTGGGGAACGCAACAGAGGTCAAATGCCTCACATATGCCCGGGGTCCCCCCCCCCACCTCGGGCTTAACATTGATAGGTGCATAAATTATCGTGATGTCTGAGGGCCAGCTTCCGTAACAGAAAAGGATGCCAAAAAAACCGCATCGCTTATCGAGCAGTTGAACCATGCCTGCAGGTGTTAGATCGAGTGGCTGGATAATTAGATCACGTCCGTTGGAAGACAGTGTTCTTTTAATGCCTTTTTCAGGCCTTACTTTACTTTAATTTGTCTTGAGACACGTATACGGGTTCGAAGTAAAACAGCGATGACTTGGCAATTGTGTTTAATATCATGCTTGGCTTTACTTAATACTCATTTTTTAAAACTTCGTGTTTGTTGGATGTGTTCAATTGTTAGAAGGTTCTTGTTTGCACGTTTTTTCACTTCTTAAAAGAACAATTTAAATATTGTTCTTTAGATTGCACTTGTAATATACACAAAGCCCAGATTAATTAAACAAAAAAAACGAAAGTTAGTGGTCTTCTCTTCGAATTCCCAACTTGGAGCTCTCGCTCTTGACTGGCTTTAAACCCAAGAGCGTTTTAATCGAATTTACAATTTTGTGTTCTCAGTATTATTATAAAATAAATTTGTCAAGATTTTGTATTCGTGAAACTTTAATTAATCTGAGGAGAAAAGCGGAGCGGACTCACCTCGACTTTAGAAAGCGACTCATGTTCGTTACTATAGAAACTGGTAGAAGCTGAAACAACTGCCGTCGACTGCGCGTCGAGCAACTGTCGTCGAGGCGTCGACTCTTTGCTTACTGTCACTAGCTAATTACATGTAACTTAATGCGGACACGGTAAATGTTGCAATGCAAAACTAACATTTTAACGGTCCTATGACTCCAGTTCAACTCAGAAATTGGCATATAACGTCACTTGTATATCATTAACATTTTAATGTTTTTTCATCTTCAGAATCTGTGATTTGTTGGTCCATTGTATATGTTATTTTCTAAATATTCCTGTTCTTCGGCCATTTCAACTTTCAACAATGTTATTTTCTTGGTGGCTTACTACAGTTTTGAGGGGTTAAAAGAACTCAGCATCAAAACTGTTCAAAAATGTTTTACCTTTCTCTTTTTAATGATGTTTTACAGCCTACAACCATCAAGTGCACCATTTGAACAATAAACATGCTAATAAACAGCCAAAATGAACGACCGAGCGCTTCAGAGTGGACTGGGCACTGGCAGTTTCAATGGCGTTTTGCTCAAAATCTGCCCGTATGACCCTGCCTCAAAATTTCACAAATTAAAACTTAGCATTAATTAAACATTCATGCAAAATAAAAAAAATCTGTAAGACGCGTTTTTCACAAAATAGGAAAATGTGATATTTTGCCCTTTTAAAATAGCTCAAAATCTGTCTTACAGATTTTTTTTAAATTTTGGCTGTGGACGTGATTCATTCAAATAAACAAATTGTGAAAGTTTCAAAATCGGTTGTACGGTTGGTTTTCGAGAAATTTTGAGTCAAAAACAGGTTTTTACACCCTTGGACGAGAATTGAATTGCGCATACCTTTTATTTTAGCGCGCACTCATGTGACGCCATGCGTCGCGTGCGTTCAAGAAAGACAAATTTAGAACTTCTCTGCTGGTTGTTTATCGAACTTTGTACCAGGTTTATACCAGGTTGCTTTAAAGCGATAAAATTGCTGAAACTTGTTTTGTGTCTTTTCAGAGTTGTTAACGCAATTTTCGTCCGCGCGAGCAATATCGATGTCAGGCAGAAAGTCGCAGCGCGCGCTCTTGAGGCTCGTAAAAACTGTAGTAAGCCACCTTAATAGTAGTTATAAAATAACTGAGATACTACGCCCACTCTCATTGGTTGACAGGTGTGTTTTTGTATGTGATTTACGTGACATTATGTAAGAGAATATAATTATGAGAAAAGTTCGAAAATTGCCGTAAAATCAACGTGTAGAAAAGAATACAAACAAAAATGACTTAACTTGTGTTTTCCTTGCATTATTTTGATGTCTCTATGGTCTTGGAGTCGATTTAAAGACATTTAAACGAGTTTACCTTCTGAGGTTTACTCGTAGGCAAAACCTCAGAAGGTATGACTCCAAGACCATAGAGACATCAAAATAATGCAAGGAAAACACAAGGTAAGTCATTTTTATTTGCATTCTTTTCCATAGTTGAATTTACGGCAATTTTCGAACTTTTCTCATATATTCATAGCTTAACTTGGAGTCGGGCAAAAGTAGCCAAAGAATACAGGGGCAGATACAGGAATTTTCTTAGGAGGGGGTGCACCACTGAGAAATGACGTAATTATACTAGTCAGATTGGAAAGCCTCGGGTCATCTGAGGAAGGCGGGAGGGGGGGTTGGGTTGCGCACCCCTGCAACCTCCCCCTAGATTTGCCGCTGGAAGACAGCCGTTCCTCTTCGCTCCCGACCCGAGGGGCGTTTAGCAAGACGGAGCTTGGGACTGGTCTTTGCTCCCTCGGGCCGAGCAAAGTAGCAAAACACAACTTCGTTCCCCGGGCACGTTTCTTTTGGCCACCCAGTGTAGCGTGGAGATGCTTTAGCTTTAATTACTGGTGGATTTCGGTATAAATTTTACACAACTGTACTTTGTTTGATCAGAAATAGCGTGAGCCTCGACTGAGTTTGAGCTAAAATAAGTTAGGTGTGGCGCTTTTGGTTCCGAAAAAGAGCTCAAAAATCGAAAACCATGTTGGTCAATTATCTCTTTTGGAGAACATGCTTATGCAGTTAAATATTAAAATAAATGTTGAAAAACAAACGATTTAACCGTGAAGGGTGCCTTAGAGATGTTTTGAAGCTCAAAAAATGTTGACGTTTACCCGAGTAACCGAGCAAAGAAGGGTCGGTAGGGAGGAGTGGGTGCACAGCTTGGACCACCTACCCATGGGTCTGTTCGACCGTTGGCTATTGTAAATTGGCCTACTCGGCCATCTTGGTAAAAATAGCAAGGTAGTTTATGGTTCGTTTGTCGTTGCTGTTGTTCATTCTTTCTTAGTCAGTTCTTCTCTTGTCGCATGATGGCAACGAGAAGAACCGGTCAGTTAGTTCAGCGTAGTACTGCTACCGGTGGAATATCACCAGAAGACAATCCCGACATTGAAGGCAATGAAGGTTACGAGAGCGACGAGGAATCCGGCGATAGGAAAGAAACAAGGCTGACACTAATGGAGGAAGTGCTACTTTTGGGGCTGAAAGATAAAGAGGTAACTATTTGACGCTTGCATCTGGAGTAGATCTGAGTAGTCTTCTGTTTAACGGACGTTTTCCCTTCTCAATTTAGGGTTACACGTCGTTTTGGAACGACTGTATCTCTTCTGGCCTTCGCGGTTGCATGATCATCGAATTGGGTCTTAGGGGACGGATTGAGCTCGAGAAGACCGGAATGCGACGAAAGAGTTTGCTGAATAGGCGAGTTCTGTTCAAGAATGATAATCTTACGGGCGATGTATTGCTGGACGAAGCCTTGAAGCACATAAAAGAAACGGATCCCCCGGATACGGCGCAAAACTGGATAGAACTTCTAAGTGGTGAGTGAGTAAATCGAACGTAACACGATGACGAATTATTAATGTCATCATCTGTGAACATTTTTATTTGCTGGTCATCACGTAAATCTAGCTTGGTAAAGTATATTTCATCTTGCTTTATTCTATTTCACATCTTAAAATGTGAAAAATTTTCCCGATTTGCATGGGGGTTCATTGGTAGAACGTAAACTGAACATGTGTGAGAATTAAATTCCTTCGTCTGGGTTAATGTCCAGTCAAAGTCATTCACTGGACGGTTTATAGCGGCGATTTGGGCGACTAAATATGCCTTTCTAACCCCCTAGAATTTTTTGACGTGTTCCCCAAATGACCGGAATATTTGTAAGCATTATGAAAATGAGATCGGTTGTTCGTGGTGACCGTAAAGACTATCCATGAACGTGTCACTATTTAGCATTCGACGATGAATATTCACCCCCACCCGGAATAAATTGTTAGAGTTCTTTATTCATCAAATTCTTGAACTGTGGAAGTGCAAAGTCTGTGATTGCAGCTGTTGCTATTAAGCTGTGATTTATGTAATAAATGGAATCTGTTTAATATTTTTGTCCTCAACACGAAATGTAAACAAGGTGGACCAAAATTTTATGTTTGTGTGTACCTTGCTTTCTGCTCCCAGGAGATTTTCATTTGTTGATATGTAAATTGGAAATCATCTTAATTAGGGAAAAATGAATGGTTTTTCCATTATAATAATGACATTTGCTTCAGGTTGGCATAACCTTGACTAGTAGTTCAGTTTAATTCTCTCCCTCCCCCCTACCCCCACATCCTTTTTACCACACCAGACTCATGTACACAAATACATGCAGCACAATAAACCATCCAGCAATTTAAGCAAATGTGCAGACTTTTTCAAGTGATGGAAAATCTTGTTAACCAAATATAATTTTTGATTTCTAATTAACAATTAGACTACGAGCCCGACTTTTCTATTTAAACAATAGAGTGTTTCAGTCCAGGAACTATCGGCTGATAGTTGCCCCGCGGAAATTTAATGTTCTTAAAACAAATATTGACCAGAGAAGCGAAGCTTCAAGGGCAAATATGCTAGTTTTAAGAACATTAAATTTCCAAGGGACAACTATCAGACCGATAGTTCCGAGACATAAACACTCTATTGTCTTTATTGTTCAACACTAAATTTTCTTCCGCGCGCAGATTCACAAAACAGCTTCTTGAGTTTTTGCTGCAAGCCGAAATGTATGAGTAAACGAAAATCAGGCAAGAAACCCTCTAAATGCAGATCCATCAAATAGCGTTTGAATGTTTTTTTTTTAAGGAAAGCCCACTTGTTTACAAAAAAATTCACGGACGGGCACTATCCATCCGGGTATTTTCCTCGGACGGGCGCTATGCGCTGATAGTGCCCTCCGTGGATGAACACTATCGCGTCACGTGTTTAATTTAGGCCAATGAGAATCGGAGAAAATTTAGTGGTGAACTATAAGAGCGAATAGTCAATGAGGCGCAGCCGAGTTTACTATCGCTTATAGAAAACGAGGGCGAGTAGTCTAATTGTTTTAGTAGAAACTGTAAAGGATTGCATCCCTAAAGCTAACAGTTAATGTATTTTTAAGCCAAAAATCAAGAAAAAATCTCACCTTCAAAGAGCAACGTGCGCGCAATCGTTTCTATCGGCGAATATAAAACAGTTGGAGAATCAATCAGATTCAAGGATTTCCAATAGAACACAGATGAGTTTCTATTAATGATATTTAGCCAAAAATAAACAAATAAAAGTAAAGGATGACTTTTTTATTTTGTATGCTACCCTCACCAAAAATGTTGGCTGGGGGGTCATAAGTTTCTCTTCACATGTGGCAAAGTTCGTTTTACAAGAAATAACAATCTGTAAAAATATAAATGTAAAAGAAAAAGAAACACACGACAAGTTGCACATTTACTGTACAATGGCCATTTCAAAATGTTTTTGAGTGGGCATCAGCAACTGGAAGAGCATTGTGGGTGTGACTTGTTAAATGTTTTGTTGCGAGCTGATTGCTATGGTTAGATGACATAAAACCTCACTGGTTTGTTTGAACCCAACCATTTTAGTGGCCATGGTGACCAAAATTTTGGAGCTGGCGACTAAACAGACAATATTCGTATTCCCCGACAGCCCTGGGGCAAGAGCCTTCTGAACATGAATGTGAGGCTAATGTGGGGAACTTCGCTCGAAAATATAAAGAAACACGAGGAAAATTACAGCTCGGGTGCCGGGAAACCAAAACAGCATTAAATTCTTCAAGGCTCTGAGGAATGCCAAAAAAAATGCCAAGAAATGTGACAGGAGTGACAGAGAAGGCTCGCACGGCTACCACTATTGCTAAAGTAGAACGAAAAGCTGGTCTTTGGACTGAAGGTTTGATGCATTTGGCTCAATACAAACGTGGAAGTTTTCGTCAATTTAGCGATCAAAGAAATGTGCCGGCGAGTGAGAAATATACTTACTTGTACTTTCTCCAGTATCTTCCCTCCTTTTGGTGGAAACGAAATCACGAGATGGCCATCAAAGACTAAACAGAATCAGTCCAGCAAATGTTTGACAAAATAGTTAAAAATATTTCGCTGCAGATTGGCGATATTATGTGTTGAAACATGCCTGACTCGATCCAACTGACCAGCACTCTCTCCTGACAGTTGAATTTATCTGTGAGTCTTCTCGGTCACTCATACCAAATCTTTTTGCATGTGCCTGCAGATCACTTACAAGCTCCAGAGCCTTGCAACTTTCAATTTTGGTTTTCTGGCACCCGGGCTGTAATTTTCCCCATGTTTCTTTGTATTTTCGAGCAAAATTCCTCGCATTAGCCTCGCATTCATGTTCAGAAGGCTCTTGCCCCAGGGCCGTCGGGGAATACGAATATTGTCTATTGCAACAGAAGTCACCAGCTGGCGACTAAAACTGAGAAGAAGGATTGAGTGCTTGAGCTAAGCTTAGGGACTAAAATTTTGCACTGGCGACCAAACTTTAACAGTCAGCGGCCAAATGGAGGGTTGTTTGAACCCCTGTTTACAAGTGAATAATTTATGATTTTTGAGTTTGTTGAAAAATTTTGAGATTCCATTTCAAGAAGTAATAATAATAATAATAATAATAATAATAATAGTAATAATCTTTAATGAGGTAGCTAACTCTGAATGATAAGGACCTCCTGTACGAGTACATGGGATATTGAATTTCAATCCAGTCACACTGTAATAGACCTGGTCTCTCCCTGTTGTTGACTTGTTGAATAGGACATTATTGCTGGTGAGCCCTAGTAAGGCAGTAGTCTGTTCTTGTTAGTAGCGGAAAAATACAAAAATTATTCTGTCAGATGTAAGATTGGAAGTATGTGCACTCGATTGGTTCTTTATAATCCAGGGTATACATGCCTTTGATGACATCACTAGAATTGCACATGATAAGTCATACTGATAAGTCATGCACGATAAGTCATGCTTAATCTTGTTCTCTAATTACGTTCCCTGACATTTCTTTTGTAGGAGAGACTTGGAACCCTCTGAAGTTAAGGTATCAGCTTAGAAATGTCCGTGAACGTCTTGCCAAGAATCTAGTGGAAAAGGGGGTTCTTACAACTGAGAAACAGAATTTCCTCTTGTTTGACATGACAACGCATCCCCTTGTTGATAATGTCTCTAAACAGAGAGTTATCCGCAAAGTTCAAGAGTCTGTCTTGTCAAAATGGGTAAACGATCCTCAGAGGATGGACAAGAGAACTTTGTCACTTATCTATCTTGCACACTCTTCCGATGTGTTAGAGAACGCATTTGCTCCACTCTCGGATGATGATTACGAACTAGCTATGAAAAGGGTTCGAGATCTTTTAGAACTGGAACCAGAGGAGCAAGCACAAAAACCAAGTGCTAATGAGGTCATGTGGTGTGTTATTTCGGCATTCATTAAATGAAGGGCAACGGTTCTGTAGGTAGGAGATAGCCAGTTAATAATTATTAGTATGGACAGACAACAAGACAGTAACTAAAAAGAACTGATCTGCTACATGTAAATGCACCACTATTTTAACTTGTGCTTCTAAACAGTAAGCACTTGCAGTTAAAACATACATTAAAGGCTATGTCCACACCAGATAAATTTGAAACTGCAACTTTGTTCTCTGGATTTTCAGTCACAGAAAAGCAAACCTTTTAAATACTCTGCGAAGTGGATATGTCTGAAAATGCCGGCTGGGTGTATTAGTGGAAAGCGAAAATGGAACACTGACATCATTCTCGGGTAATGGGTGCATGTTGTGCTTACCAGTACTTAATGCCCTTTTGCCTGCTGGCATGTAGGGCAGCATGTTCTGGTGTGAATAAAAATGTTCTGGGGAGGCAGCATTTCAGTATCATAGTGAAACAATTTGAAAACGGTATAGTCTGGACATAAAACATTTTTTCCATTTTCAGGTGAAAAAGTCATTTTCAAATAATATCCAGCTTAGTGTGGACATAGCCTTAGTTAACTAGGTAGGATCAGTTTTGTAATAATTATTATTAGAGGCCAAAATTAAGTCAATTGTCTTCTGCATATATGCTATCTAAGGTTCTATATACATGCATTATCATATGAAACAGAGAATTTTTGAAAATGTGTATCAAGAGTTTTCTATCCAGCTTAGAAATGTGTCCGGGCATTTTGCCAAAAACCTGGTGAAAAAGGGGCACTTTTACAACTGAAATATCTAATTGATATGTGGAATGATTTTTCACAATACAATACTAAAAACGATGAAAGGTTTGTATCCAGCGACGCCCGTTTCTTGACACTATGCAATGTCCTATTTTTGAAGTTTTTGAACTGAAACCTTCATTTTGGCTATAGCCTTTAAGAATCTAACCCACCCAGTATGCATTGTGCGCCTCTGTTATTCTTATTATCCAATAATGCTTTCAAGAATAGTGATCATTCGAAAATAGCCAACCAAAAAAAGTACAAGAAGCGAAGAGAATATTTACATAAAGATGTCACCTGTTTAAAGCAGTAAACTCTTGATGAAAATGGATGGAAATATTATTGTCAGTCGGTAATTCTGCCTTCTTTCTGGTGCCCCAGAAATGGCAGAATGACTAAGTGAGCGTGCAATGCATACTTGATGGGTCAGATGCTTTAAGAAAGAATGTTCTATGGAATAGGGAAAATGTGTTTTACCTGCATCTTCATTCTTGTGCAAAACAAACTTATTTCCATATGAATAGTTTCGCACTTAGACTCGTTTTGAAAAAGAGGGAAAACGGAACTCAGAAGTGGCCTATTAATATACCCCATTGTGTAGGGCACCTTAAACTTTTTACATGGCTGGACAAGAGACCAAAACAACATTCCATAAACAATTCTATGTTTCATATGACAGCATTATAGCTGTTGGGGTTTTGGTGGTGGTGGGGGATGGGGGGGGGGGGATGTTGGGAGGTAGCATGCTGTCTTTTGGAACGCTTTTTGTCACAAGTTTGTCAAAACTGAAAAAAGGCCAGTGGGTTCTTACATCAAATTAATAAGAAGAAAAGTTCAAAAGAAAAATTAATTGGCACCACTCTTCTACTTCTAATCTTCTACTTCTGGCTGGGGCCAGGAAAACAAAATGTTTTTTAACATAATGTTTGATTTTGCTGGGTTATTTCTTGTAGGAAATGAAGGTGTGCGGTGTTTGTCCCCTCAGACAAAATATCCTGGGTACCACCCTGTTAACTACACTGATATACTGATCAAAGTAGGTTTGACATCTCTTTGGGTAAATCAATAGCCACTGGGTTTGTAATTAACTTTGTAAATTAAAGTCAGCGTAAATTGATTACTCTCAATGATATGCTGCATTTAGATGTTTCAATTTTTTGCTTAATTCACTGCACTTCCAAGTTCTGACAGGTTTGTGACAGTCTAATGATAGCCAACTAGTAAGTATTTGGCTTTTAATAAGTAAGTAAGCCTGCAGGTTCTGAAATTGTGACTCACTGTTTGCCAATGCAAATAAAAATTGATTGTTGGCAACCAGAATTTCAAGTTAACTTTTGCTGTCTTGTCAATTTTTATAGCTGGTACTGAAGAAATTAATTTCATTTTAAGTGGAATAATTTTGCATGTGGTTTGTCCCTTATCTTTTCAAAGTTTTTAATCGTTTCAGTTTAAATGTCTTAGAAAAAGTCTAAACACTGTGTATTAATTTGGTTATCATGTTTTCGCTGTGAATCCAAAATTTTACAGTCAACCACAACATTTTCCATTTGGTGACTTAAAAAAATTGTTTAGCCATCACTTAATGCACCTGCTTAAAAAACTTAATTTTGAACCCTGGCTAGTGAGTCAGAGAGTAGAAGCACCATATCACACGAACAACGATGTACAGACACTGTTGACGTGTTTCAAAGAATCAATCAATGGCTTGAAAAGTAACATGCTAAAATTAACTGTTTTTTTAGCCCTTTTCCATAATGAAAGCGACAAATAACAGAAACAGCTGTTTACCCTTTAGTTACATGCAAGTTTGACAGTTATGGGTGGTACAAACTTGTTTAGGCTGTTTCTTTGGGGTGATCCGGATCAGGATCAGTGATCCGTGATCACTCAGATCATGCTGCATCAAAGGAACCGGCGAATCCTTGCTCAGAGTGGATTTGCTGGCGCCTTTGATACACCATGATCCGAGAGATCTTGGGTCACTGATCATGATCTGGATCATCCCAAAGGAATGCACCCTTAAGATAGTAAAATCAAAGCTTTCTCTAGTCGTTGGGTGTGTTACCAATTTAGAAATTTAGTCTTGATTCCTGTTGAACAGTAGCTTTGGGCTGCTGTGCCATGGGTGTCTTGACAGGTGTGGACAAAAGATTCATTTGCACTTCATCTACTGATGTGAATTCCTTGTGCAACTCGGGTGCAGATCACTGTATTTTTAAGAACCACCTTAAAAGTCTTTCAGTTGAAAGCCAAAATTTAAGGCCTGTGAAGTAATAATGTTGAAATGTGAATATGGGGCCATCAAAATAGATACCAGGTTTCAGAAGCTTGTGAAAAGGCTGGCAGCTATATATTGAGGGTGATTAGTTGAGTTGATTAGATTAGTTGAAGATAAAACAAAAGTGGAAATCGTAAATGTATCATAAATTGCAAGTGAATTCATGGATGGATTTACTTGCAATTATGTAGAAGTTGTAAATTGCGTTGTCACAAACATTTCAAATATTCTCTCAAGAAAGCAAAATCTTGACGTGGAAAAATTTGGGGTTGCATGATTGGTTTTATCACATGGATCTTATCACATGCAACTTACCATTCTTACGGCCAAATGCCAATCAAAACTTGAGGTGGCTCAAAACAGTTTCCATCACATTCCAGGTTTTACACTTTGATGGGTCAGAACAACCACTTATTATCAGTTGATGCTACAATAATCGTCAAACAAATTCCCAATTATTGACCACTCATCAATGATTGGGCACTTGTTTGTCAAAGGTTTAACTTTATTGAATGCTCCTTAAAAGGGTTTTTTTGTTGCCATTATTGTAACATCAACTGATAGAGTGGTAGTATAAGAACTGGAATGTACTGGAAAGTGTTTGAGGCACCTTAAAATGTGCTTAATAAATTTTAATTTTACTTGTTTTTGGTTGGTGATGAGAAACAACAATTTCAAGGCCACTGAACTGTTCAAGTAGCATTGTACCAGAATTTACAGCAACCTATGTACAGTATAAATAACTACAAGTGAAACTAGTAAGCTGTTAAACTGAAGGTGTTTGACAATGATAAATTAAACTTTGATAATTAGAAACAACAAAAGCCTTTATTGATTTTTGTATACAGAAAGCAGGGACCGCACAGGGAGAGGGGCAATAACAAAGAATTAAAAAATCAAAGTCATAAACGAAAAATAAAATAAGAAACAAAATTGTTTGTGAGCACCAATAATAAGTTTTAACTGCTTTGAAGAGAATAAAGCTGACGAGAATTACTATTTATACCGAGGGAACAGGTAATTGTGCAGCAACTGTAGGTCAAAGAAGTTATCAGCTTTTACTTCATAAAAAAATGGATTTCTTAATAAGCGGACCTCTCAGGAAAAGACCTATATTACGTGATTTATAAGTTTCGATCCGAACACGTGAATGGGTTCAGTTTATAAGGCGATACTCCGCGAAAATCGTAACATTCATTGTCGAGCGATTGATTACTGTACGTTATTTCTTCACAACAATGAAAGAGAAATTTTTCTGGAATGGAATGGCACCCAGACCCCCACTGAAAATCTTGCTGCGCGGGCCTTGGAAAGTACACTTTTTGTTCCGAATTACATGTGGTTCAAATTTAATTTTTTTGTTTCAAAACTCATTATCCTTCCTTTCCACACCAGGTTCTTAGGTCAGCCAGTGCAGCACTTGCTAATGATTCAAAACCTTTCATATGAAAACGAGTCAAGCCACACACTCAAACGTTTCGCATCAGGTCTTATTTGGAAACTGAGGACCCAGTCAATGGGTCACAGCTCGTCACCTCCCAAAAAATTAGACAACAAAGGAATCAGACACGAAAAAGTAAAAATCTTTTATATACAACTGATATTTGATACGTCGATATAAAATCATGATTGAACAGTTTAAACGCATTATTGTTTACTTCCTACGAAATGCCATTGTTCTTCTAATAATCAGTTATCTTCCATTCGCTTGACGTTGAAAATTATCTTCTGCAGATGCAGTCACATTCTGTGTCCAATAAATAGATGCATGCAAGTACGTACAGGGGATATAGGAAGGGTTGACTGCAATTTTTATAATATAACGTTACTAAGGCTTGAGACTGCCCTGATTGATCAAATATATAAATCTATAAATTTACAAACGTAACATAGGTTTAGCTATCCTTTATACAAATTTCGAGATTTCCCCTTAAGCATTGCAAAAGTACAGTAACTAAAAATCTACAAATATAGTTAGAAATAGTATGTGAATACTTCTGTCCTTCTAAATGCGCTAACATAATATTTCTAGCACAACCGTTTCTAACTAGCACTTCGATTGTATGGAATGTAGTCATTTACCCATCCTACTGTCACCACTTTATAGATTAGTTTTCGGTTGGCTGTCAAAAATAACTTCTGATTGGTGGAAAATACGAATGAAATTTGGTCCAACCAATCACAACAGCCATCTCGTTTTCTTATCCAATCAGGCGCAAACCGAAACCAATTGTTAATTGGGTTTGTGATTTTCCCGCGCATTTTCCTGTGCTTAGCGCCGGTTGCAAACAGCTGTGACCACTGATTGGTTCGTTGCTCATTTAGCCGCATTGCAATTGGTCAGGTCTGGTCACATGGTTACTTCCGTCTAATCTTCATCACCACAGGGCCATACGGCAATCTTCGAATCAGTTCAAGAACATCAACATTTGTCATGTACGCCACCTTCTGTCCATTCACCTCAAGAATCTCGTCACCAGGCTTTATAACACCACTCCTCCCAGCCACGCTTTCCTTGAAGACATATCTTACATGTATGGGCGCATCGCCATACAGTGAGTCCTGGCCCCCGCCTAAAGAGAACCCCAATCCAGATGCCCCCTTTTCAAGAATAATCTCAGTCACCAAGGGCCCTTGAGGCACTTTTTGAAGTCTTTCTTTTAAACTCATGTTCCCGCCATTAGAGAAAAATCTCTTTTTTAGACGTTCAAAGGTGGAATGCTCTCCATTTTGTTTAGAGAGGTCTAATGGAATTTTCTCGAGTGTAAGTGGAGTGTTACTGTTTGTATTTGCTAAGTTTTTCTTTTTGGTCAATTCCTCTTTTGTTGGCCATGCTTCAGAGTCGGAAGTGATTTCTTTACTGGAATTTTTGTTTCCAAGAAGTCTCATAGCTTTGGCGTGCTGCTTAGATCCTAGGGGCCGGCTAACGACTAGAGTGACCCGATCAGGCGTGTCTTTAAGGAGAGTTAAGGCTTCAGCGTTTGTTAGTCCTTTGAAAGATTTACCATTTACTGATAACAGGATATCGCCTTTCTTGACGAGTCCATTGTGAGCTGTTACACTGCTGGAGAGGATCTGACGCACCTATAAAAACAGTAGTAGAACTTGACAGAGGTCTGTCTGCTAGCCGATACCTAACTGGTTTATCTTCTGGTAGATTTATATAATCATCAAATAAACATAACAAACTTAAAAATCCTAACTGGCGGGAGGCAGACCAGTTGGCTGAGAGCGACTTTTTAAAGGAAATACGTCACGGTTCCTGCATTGTGCAAAAATTCAGCCTAAAATTTTCAAACTCTTCATTTGTAATCCGTTTCAATCTTCTCCATCCTTAATCATCCTTGTTGCTTTTTGCTTTAGTATCACCTACTTCATGTTTTTCTATTTTAGTAAACTATTATTTTAAGGTTTGTTACGCTTTAAGAGAAGTTTGGTTCGTCGCATAAAATGACTCAAAATATCGTGACGTAGCCCCTTTAAGATATGCAGATGATAATTATAAGTTAGAAAGAGGAAGGAGGTAGATGGAAACGAGGAAAGAGGGTTGAAGAATCAGTATTAATAAAGGAGGAAAGAAGTTTGAGGAAGGGGAGTGTAAGAAAGAGGGGGAGGGTAGAGATTGAAAGAAAAAATGTCTAGGAAGGAAAGATTAATTGAGGTGAAGAGGGATTAGAAAAGAAGAAGGGAGCGGGGGAATGAAAAGGAAAAAGAATGCTAAAAGAGAAAAACGGACAGAAGCAAGACTGAGAAATGTAAAATGTTGTTTGTAGTCGTTAGTGGTCAATGCACTTAGCTCTCAGGTATGCAACTCAAACTGAAACGAAACAAATATGTTAAATAAACATAACAAGCTTAAAAATCCTAACTGGCGGGAGGCAGACCAATTGGCATGACCGTGGAGTTGAACTAGGGTTTGCCAAGAAACAACTCCAGTTAATGGTCAGAGCGTCTCCTGATTTCAAGCTCAGCGCCCTGACCACACGACCAAGCTGTCTTCATTGTAAAGCAAAGAAAAAGACTACGGGGAAGGACAGGAGGCTGGACGGGTGTTAGGGGAACGTTGAAACGTGAGGAATGGAGAGAAATGAAATAAAGAAACAAGGGAGAAATGGAAAGTGTGTGATTTGAAAAGAAATACGTGCTGCCTTTTAAAAACAACATGTTCGCTCACCATTACGTCATCATAAGGTGTGTCCACTCCTCCACTAACACTCATGCCTAGTCCAGCTCGGCCACTCTTCACAAGTTCCACAGTGAAGACCTTACAGTCATCATTACTGACCGCCCAACTGACGCTTTTATTGACAGGCCGTACATCCTCTTCCTCTTGCTCGGTGCTTTCATCGTCTTCACCAGGAATACCATCAATGATGGTCACAGGCACATCATCCTGCTGCAAATTGAGCGTTGGGCTCTCGGGCTCAAGATAGGCAGGGATATAATCATTAGGGTCATCAAATGACCCATAAGGAGATGTTGGAGAATAGTCACTGTGAAATGGGGTCCCAAATGACGAGAGGCTCACGCATGACTTAGGGCGTTGACCCCTATCAGGTGGTGGGCTCAAGGATAACTCAGATGAAGTTTTTGAAATCGTGCTGGACTCTCGTGCCGTGGAGACTATTGGTTCTTCAGGGTCTGTGATACGCCTTCCTTCTGCCACCAGCTCAGTGCCATCGCTCTCGCTGCTTTTCTTTCTTGCCACAGTGAGTTTAACCAGGGGTGGTGTATTCTTAAGGATGTTTAATGCCTCGCCATGTGTCACGCCAACCAAGCAATTATCATTGACCTGTAACAGCTGGTCGCCAGTCCTAAGTCGTTTACAGTTGGCAGCTGGAGAGTTGGGTTGAATATCTTTGATGTACAGCATGCCGAGGTGGGTGTCCAGGCCCCCAACAACCATAAGGCCAATAGACTGTTGTTCTTTCAGAAGCTACAACGGAAGGCAAAATTAGCACCAGTTACTTATTCAGTAACAGTAGTTAAGTGTCTAAACTATTTACAATAAAATGAATACAGATTAATCCGAAAAACGCTATCAGTCTTAAGATTCATGATCAAACGCCATGAATCTCTTCACAGAGGTTCTGCTTTCATTTCAATAATAAACAGTACCATGAAAATACTGCTCAACTCAATAGCTTTCAACTGAATGGTCACACTAGAGTTTTGTGCACAGCTGTGTCGTGAACATTCGCACTAGCTTGCACAGCACATTATACAGTGTTTCATCAAAGTACTGCTCGATAGCTTTCATTTGAATGGTCACACACTAGGGTTTCTTCCACCGACTTAAGAACCACCTTAAAACCACCTTGTACAGAACAATGAACAGTAACACATGAACGTACTGCGCAATAGCTTTCATTTGAGTGGTCACATACTAGAGTCTTATATCCCGACCTATGCATTAGGATTTATTTCTTTCTGCCTCACCTGCACCTCTATAATCCCTTCATCCACATCAGGCTCCTGGTTGCGGCTGTTGATCAGCTGCTGTAGGTTTCCAGTGTGCCAGTAGTCTGTCTCTTCCATTCCTCCTTCAGAGCCTGCCCCTGGCAGTTTCTCTGGGAACAGTTGAGGCAATGAAGACGACCGTCTACGCATGGGAGGAGGAGGACGCATGGTGGAAGTAGGAATATGTTTCTTCTTGTCATCGACAGCAGCAGCAGGACACTGAATGTGAACGTCTCCAGCGGAGAAACTAGCACTTCTGAGAAACTTATTACCAGGCACACACAGAGCAGGCTCATCTTGAGTGGAACTACACGTATCATCCCATTCCGATGACAGTTCTGAGCTGCCAAGGTCGTCACTGTTAGATGCATTTACCAGATCGACTGCGTTCTGTACAGTCAATGGTTCTGCCACCTGTGAGTGGTTACTGTCTTCAGCTGGGTCGACTTGTGCATCGGATAACTCCCAATTTTGTTCGAACAATGCCGGTTTGTCATCGTCATCAATGCTGTCATTTTCTTGAGCATTCTGCCGTGGAAGTGGAAGCTTGTGGCTGTTGTGTTTAGTGTTTGGACTGAAACCAGCAGGAATTGGTGGTAAAGGTTTTACTTTTCTCCGCTCATCATTCTGCAGAGCTTGCATTGAACCAATTTCTAAAGACCTATCTTGTGCAATATTCTGTTCAGCTGAAACTCCTTCTTCCCGTCTTTCCATTGTATCGGAATTTGGAACTGGAAGCAAAGGCTTGACATTTGGTACATCAGCTTTGCTAGGAATGTCTCTTCGTTCAAAATCACTGCTCGTGTTCTGCATCCACAAATCTATTGGTGGAGGTGCAGGCTTAAATCTGGGAGGACCAGGGGAGTTTGGAGGATCCAATGTTCTGTCCCTGGTTATGTCATTATGTACCGACACGGCCATCAGAGCCAAGGGCGGCGGTGCAGGTTTAAATTGAGGTGGACCTGGCGATTTGGGACTACCTGCCGTTTCATCAGAATCATCATCGCTAACATCTGGGATGGAACTGGTTCGCAATGACAGTGGTGGAGGTACAGGTTTAAATGTTGGTGGCCCTGGCGATGGCAAATCATCGTTGTCCTCGAAACTTTCTTGCATGTCTTTACCTTCAAAGTCTAATTTAAGACCCCCTTCACTCTTTGATGCTGTTTCCAGTTTATCCTCACAAGACAAAGCTTTGTTAAATTTGTGTTGCAGTTCTTCCACAGTTCTTTGCTGCTGTGCATTCGGTTTGCTGCCTGATTTGAGTAAAACTGGTTTCTTTGGCACAGGTGGTTTTGATGACGACTTCTTTGGCAGCATGTCTTTAAAACCACGCTCCTCTTTCTCGTCAACACTCCTTGCGAGCGTTGTCTCATCAAGATGTTTTTCACGCGGCGGCGGCAGCGATGGAAGTAGCCTATCTGCTGGTGATGTATCCTTCTCAAAATGGACACCAGGGTTCTTTACATCATCATCTTCTGGTGACAAACTCCTGCTCACGTTGAGACTCTCATTCAAATCAATACTTTCACCTTCAGGTTCCTCGTTATAAGATTCTACTTGTACTGTGGAAATGGCATTATCTATCTTTGGTTCATTGTTCAGCACGCCTCTATCTAATACAAATGGTAGCTTCTCGTCATCCGTTGTTGGTGAACAAAATTTGTTGTTGTTCCCTTCAACATAATGCCCTTCCACGAGTGGGAGATTATTCGGCACTATTGGCGAAAGTACTGAGGCGTTTGTAGTGTCTTTAACAGTAAGATTGTTCTCTGTTTTTTCAATAACTGGGCCCCTTTTTCTTTCTTTCTTGTGTTCACCCAAAGGAGCTTTCTTTGACGATGGCGGGGGAAGAGGTGGAGTAGATCTCCTTGACTTTGAGAACAATCCTCTTGATGGCGAAGCCGATCGACTCCTCTTCTCTTGCTCCTTCGATTTGTCTCGACTTTTGCTTCTACTGCGAAAACCAAACAGTTTCTTGGTCCAAGATCGTGATCGCTCACGTCCATCGGGATTGCTTTCAAACGATGTGTCAGGTGATTCAAGATGGTTAGGATCAGCTCTTTTGTCCTTGCTTTTATGACCTCTTGAGAATAATTTTTTGGGCGACTTCTCCTTAACCGGTGAGGATAGTTTGTGCTGTTCTTTCTGATGCTTGTTGCTCGGTTGATATGGTTGTGGAGCTGCCTTGTGTTTGATGTCAGGTCTGGAAGGAAGTACTTCTATGCCTAAACCTGCTGGGAGTGATTTGCGAGGAACGGTGCTGGCTTTGTTGCTAACTGCGGGTCTTGTAGGTATAGGTGGGGCTGGTCTTCTATGCTTGACCAAATTCCCAGTCGTATCGTGTCCTTCACTGAGTTGTTTTAACAGTCTACCAGAGAGTTCCTGATGTGCAGGTTCACTTGCTGTAGCCTCTTGAACATCATCGACAGCTGAATCAGATTCAGAATCCTCGTTTGTGTCTGTCATGCCGACGCAGGTATTGCACGTCATACGATCCAACTTGGGTGTTCCTACTCCCTCTTTACCAGGCAATTCTTGCAGTGATGACGTGGAAATGTCTGTCTCTGGGGATCCTTCTTTTGAGATAATGGAATCTGGCTGGTCATGTGTATTTTCAGATTTACAAACCGTTGGTATTTCCTGAATTTCTGTTGATTGTCTGTCCACTGCTGGTAAATCTTTGGAAAACGACGAACGTTTGCTTGACGAGGAACTCCCACCTTCGCTATTTTGCTCATTTCCTGACCTTGAAGAGTCTTCTAAAGTCAATATCTGATCCAGTAAGGCAAGCTCAGCTTCAGCTGATCCAGCCTCGGACCACAGCTCCATTTCCGGGGGGAGAGGAGGTGGCGACATTGCGTCAGACGAATCTGTTACAGCAACGTCATCTTCCAAAGGTCCAAGATGTGTTAGTGAGCTATCCACAAGAAGATCTGTTTCGGACACAATAGGAACGTTGGTTGAAGAACTTGTGAATTGTAGTGAGGATTCCTTTTCGTCCATATGTATTACATTTCTACGAAATGATTTCTTTTTCTTCTTTGGAGAATGCTGAGGTGAATGCCGGGATTGTACGCCAGTTTGCGTCATAACTCCTTGCTCGTCAGTGCTGAGACGTGATGGACGATGCTTTGCTTGCACGACTCTCGTGGGCTGCAATCCATCAGCAATATTTTCCAAATCTTGCACAGTTAGAGGTGACATCCTTGGTGGAGGAGGAGCAGGGGGCAAGCTCTCCATGTCATCTTCAGGTGGCTGACTAACATCACTCGAAATATTCGCGGAACCAGAAGCCATTTGAGGTAATAATTCTTGGTGAGCATCGTCTTGAAAAGATGCCTCAGATTGCTGGGATGTTTTCCTACCCTTTTTAGATCTAATTCGTAAAGGCAATATCCTTTTCTTGGAACTCTTGCGCTCTGGTTTGGCTGGCTGTGGAAGTGGGCTGGCCATCTGCAGTACTGTCTCATTTCCATGTGGTCCAGACAACACTGCATCGGAAGACCTAACAGACCAACTGGGTGACCTGGAGCGTGGCGGCGGTGGTGCAGGTGGAAGGCTGGACATGTCATCATCTGCTGCTTCAATTGGCGCATCATTGAATGGATAAACTACCTCTAAAGTAGAAGAATTTCCATGAGAAGGTGACGACGACCCAGATGCTGCACTAATATTATTTGAGACGTGACTGGGTGATTCACGACCAAACCAAGAAGATGAAGCGGGTGACGAGGAATTTGAGGAGTCTAAACTAATGAATTTCTTGTCTAGTCTAGGAGGTTTAGGAGGTGGAGGAGCATGGGGCAAGCTTGGGAGGCTTTCTAGCTCATCGTCAAATAAACTTGGTGGCTTAATTGGAGAATTGTCTATTCCATTCCACTGCGGAGATTCCTCTGCAGCGACACCTTCAGTAATTGAATCTTTCATGACTTTTCTAGGTAGTGTAGGTGGTATGCTGTCTGTGTCATCTCCAAACAAACTAGGAGGTTTAATTGGCATCTGTGGCTGTATGTCGTCAGATGGCATTCCCACGTCTTCTTCCAAACTGGAGGATCCATCTGTTGTGTTTAATGACTGCTCTTTCTTTTGCACACTGTAGTAAACAAACGGGGGTGACTTCAGGTGAGCAACACCGGGGATGTGTGTTGAGTTTAAATTTGCACCGTCCATGTCAGAGCCATCAAATGGCGGTGATGAACTGCTGTGATGGTTATCGAACAAATCATCAAAAGTTGTTGGCGGATTTAAACAGACACCTTGCACAGAGACTTGCCCCAGTGGCTCATCTGCCACAACGGAAGAACTTTCCATTTGCACGTCATTCGTTGGTACTGGCGGTGGAGGGACGGAAGGTGGCAGATCATCAAAATTAATGTTCTCCAGTTCACTGTCCTCCAGAACAGTATCACATTCCTCTGGTATGATCAAATGGTCTGGGTGTCCTTGAGGCGGAGTTAGAGGTCTAAATGTGCGTTCAGCTTCTTGTAAATTATTTGACGCAATTAAGTTTGAAGCTGTCTTAGCTGAGATGCCAGAATTTCCTTGCGAGATTAGCTCTCTAGGCAACTCCACCTGAGGCTTGCGGATTACACTGTTTGAGAGCACTTCAGTTTCGCACTTCGCATGTGTCATATCCTCAAGTTGACCATTTTCTTTTAGAGCGGGCGACGAGATTATTTCCTCGCCAGCTTCACCTTGCTTTGGCAGTTTTGGTCCAGCCTGGGCTACGACTCTCACATCTCCCCTGGGACAATTTTTGATCATGGTTTGGACATCTTCAAGTGCCATTCCTTCCAGTGACGTATCATTGATGGACAAAAGAACATCTCCAACCCTGAAATGTGGGACGCACAGACATGCATAGTGAGATATAAGCGATTACATGTTAACCGATCAATGAAACAAAACAAAAAAGTGTTAACAATGCAAGACTTTGGGAGTAATTTTAGTTTTTTTCCCTTATTTCCCGACATTACAAATCAAACCAAATCAAACGTTCGATTAATCGAACTCTACCGAACGCAATCCAACCCAATCACGAGATTAGGATCGATTGGGTTTGGTAATCGAACACAATCGAACGTTTGATTGTGCTCGCTCAGTACGATTAACGTGGCTTTCTAGATTTTTAGATCTTGTTCGATTAAAATCGAGTCGGTTTGATTAGTCCGGAAGTCGAACCATCTCACGCAGATTTTTTTGGTTTGATTGAACCAAACGACGACCAATCGAACCAAATCGTTCGATCGAGTTCGATTACGTTTGATTAAGTCGACTACCGAACAGTTCGATTAGTAACGTCGGGCGTCTTGGGAAAAATAGGGAACTTAAGCAAACCACGACAGCAACGTCAACGAGAACGTCGCTGAACAAAAGATTTACTGAGCAGTAAAACGGCCCTTTGTACATTTCTTCGCCTTCCGTTTTTCTGTTTGAAAATAAACGCCGTCCTTATATTTTCGAAAAGAGCTACATTTGAAAACTATGGATGCATCGAATACATCAAGTCAATTGTGAGATTGGTACGTAAAATATAAACTCATTTTTAACCAGGCATCGTCCTCCCCATCGCCATTGCTTAAGCACCCTAATGTCACCATCTTCAAATAACTTCCAGCACCGTGTCAGTCGTCCTTCCCAATAAATTTATCGCATAAGCTATCATTTAAAACAAATGTTGTGAAAAACAAGCTTGCTGGTGAATAACAAAACAGTTGTACTTAAACTTGACTATGACAACATACAGTAGCGAAATTTCAGTAGTCAGCGTATTACAGATCAGGTATTTACTTCGACGTTAGCAAATGCCTGATTGATTTCCACCGAGAAATCACGATATTTTGACCAATCCGATTCAATAACTGCAAGCAGAGAACACATTAGATATATCATACATTTCTTTCTATTTGGAGAACAGCTAATTTTGTCTGAGCACTGCATGTGATTTCGAAAACTTCATACCTGATATTATCATCTTTTCCCACCAACCCAAATGACGACAATTCTGTCACTGTGACCTTCCCCTCCCCTGATAGGTCCACTTTCATGCCAAGGCTTCTGAACTTCTTGTGGTACGTGATGACAAATGGAACATTTTCTACTCGTCGTCCAGCCACTGGTTTTACATCATTGCTTATTTTACTTTCATTGTTGCCTTGAGAATGGAGCGGTGAAATTGGAGGTGTCGAGCTTTTTAGATTCCTAGTGACATTATGCTCTTTTAGCCGTGGAGACAATAATTTTGGTTTCGATTCTTCTGACACTGACAGAGCCTCTGTCGTGCTACGCTCTTCAGAGGTAATCACATCATCATTTTCGCGCGTGTTCAAATCGTTGCAAGCTTCCAGCAGAGATTGCAAATCCCAACCTACAACTGCTTCATTAGGAGGTGGACTGGCAGCGTCAATCTTAGAACTGGATTCCTGTGAAATCTCTTCTTGAGGAGCCGGTTCTTCAACATCTGCCTCTTCGTGTTCATCAGTATTAAACAGGTCTTGCTCTATGAATTTCTTCATTCTTGGACTCAGATCGGGAGGTGGAGAAACGATGGGAATTGACGATATAAAGAAATCCTCCTCAGTAAGTGATGTGGCCTCTGCAGGTATAGGAGGCGGTGGAGGAGAAAACGATGGAAGAGGGATTGACACACCGCTGTCTAAAATATGGTCCACTTCCAGCACTGGTGAGGGTGGGGGCGAGCAAGGTAAATCAGGGACTTGCTCTTGAGCAGGTTCGTCTTCTCTACTTACAGACGGAGTTTCGAGTGATTTGTCTACGTTTTTTGTTTCACCATTCTGTTCAAATCCTACAGAATCCATAACCAGTTCTGCATCATTCAATTTCTCTGTACTTTCCGTTTTTAATATCCATGGTGAATCATCATGCACTTGTTTGCCTTGTACATTTGCCGAATTTGGAACTGGTAACTCGGCGTTTGACTTATTAGAAGTACTTGCTACTTTCCCTTGCGCTTGCAGGCCCTCTCTGAGTATCACGAACGTAATCAGTTCCATTGGTTTCTTGAGCAACTGCAGTGCCATGGAATGAGTGACACCTTTCAAAGAAACACCATTAACTGACACGAGTTTATCGCCAATATGAAGCTGTCCATCTTGGGCGCATACCATACCAGATAGCAGTCTGCGAATCTGCAAACAGAAGGAAATTGATCACTCACTACGGGCCTTTTGATATTTCGCAATGACTCCTAATCTGCCTGATCTCACAAGCTGCATGTTTTGCAGTGCTATAGACTTCTTGGCCATAATTTTTCTGGGGTAAAAATCACTCAAATATCGAAAACTTGCAATACGCACGGGGGAGAGAGAGAGAGAGAGAGATTCTCGTCAGAAAACTGCAATGCATACAGTGAAATAGGTGATATCAGTACCTGGAAGTATCCTTTAAGATTTCCATAGCTTGGGACCAATGAAAGACCAAGTGTAGACTTGGGTGTCTTCTTTATTTCCACTGTCAGTTTTCTGTAACCTGATGGAATGACCAAATTGTCCCCAAGTTCGTCCTTCAATTTGTCAGATTTTGTGTTGTTCTGCCCTTCGTTGCTTTTCATTTCATTTGGGACTAGTTTAGTTTGTTCTGTAGAATTAGATTCTGGTGTAGTTTGTGGTTGCTTCTCTTTTTCTTTTTCTGGAACTCGATGACTTTCCTTTAAACCAGTTCCTTGAACGCGAGAATCGTTTTCTTCTTTTTCTTTCTGATGCACAGAGGATGGGATTCCCTCCGTTTTAGCAGATGATGGCGGACTTTCATCATGTTTAACAGGTTGTACTTTAACCCTATGACTCGACCTTCGCCTATTCTCAGGAGGTTTGGGAATTGGAATTGGGTCTTGTGTAGGAGTTTTCTCAATTGCCTCCTTTCTATTGTTCATTTCTTGTTTAGAATCTTGTCCCTGAGGCACGAGTTTAGATCTCCTGATTTTCATCTGTGTTGAACTTGGCAAATCTCTAAAGATCTTGATGACATCTTCTTGATCCATTCCTTTGAGGTAAGTGCCATTGACTTCAACAATTTGATCTCCTGGTTAGAAAGGGAATACAAAACAGATGCGAGTTAAATACAGTGTTTGAGGTCATTGGGCATAATACGATTAACGAGGTTTACACCCTCATTGGACGAAAACTTCAAGGACTTTCAAGGACAGAAATCCTGCTTTTTTGGTACAGGTCATTAAAACTCACTTGAAATATAACAGTTTGATAAATAAGGAAAATATAAATACCGAGCCTGCACTGCCCGACCCAGAGTCCAGAACACCAACCATTTAGCCACACTACCTCCCTTCGCTCCGACGAAGGGCTAACGCTCGAAACGTCAGCTCTTGAATCTCTTTACGGTGGCCAATTGACATTATCAACCCAGTTGATAAAACCAAATTATATTGTTATACTTGCCACCGACGCAGCACCACAGTTTCTTTAGAAACTTACCCCCTCTATTATGAATGTGCTTACCTTGTCTTAGCCCCACTCCTCTAAGGCTTTTTGCCGAGGCAGCTGAACCACCTTCAGTTACGCTCTTGACGGACACACTCTCAACTATGGTGTTCCCACGAGACTTATCAACTGTGATGCCCATGCCCAGCTCACCTGGAGATTAACCAAAACATAATTACGTCATGTACAATTGGTTTTTATCTGCGACATTCTAATGAAGGAAAATTTAATTTACATCTTCTTTCAACACACTAATCTGCATACGCGATTTACAAAGTAGTTTCGTCTAAGACCTCGTCAGCTGATCGCAAATTTTCTAATTCCAATTTTCTACTGCAATCATCTCGCGAGGTCTTAGATGAAACTACTGTAGATTTGTAAATCGCGTATTCAGATTAGTGTGTTGAATGTAGATGTAAATTAGTTCTCCTTTATTAGAATATCGTTAAGTAACACTTTCTTGCCTTCGACAAGTAAAATTTCACAAACAGGCTTTTATCTGGGCATGAGTAAACTGATTGAATTGTATAAACCATAATGTATTGCTAAGGTGAAGTCCCAATGCAGCATGGGCAGGAGGAAGGAAGAGGAAACTTAATGATAAATATAATAACAAATTACTAATATTTAATACCATTATTAAGGCGGCTCTGAACCACTCTGATGGCAGTTTTTACCAAACTTTAACTTTACCAAAATTTGTATCTTGGCATGCTGAACATAACTTAACAACGAATGGGCATTGCTGAGCTTGCTTTTGAGTTAACAGCAACTAAGCGAAAATTAAAGGTGCCTTTAACAGGCCATGCCATTGTTAAGGTAACTTATTATGCCAAGAAATGACCACATGTTGGCCAATTACTGGGGAGTTGCTTGATACCACTATTTGATAACTGGTAAAGAGCGGTAGTACTAACACATCATAGCATAAGGCCTGGAAAATACTGAAATTAACCATTGTCAGCACCGAAAGGTTTCCACCATATGTATTGTATTTATGCTTACCAGTAGGTTGTTTAATAACCGTGTAAATGTCTTCAAGATGTTCTGCGACATCTACAAAATAATGTTCAAATTAAGAGTTAAATGTAATCTGGGCTATGCAAATTTTCACTAACTGAAACAAAGCAGCATATTTTGGACTGAAATTCAAGCTCACTTATTTGTATTGCTCCTGATCTACACTGCATGCACTACTCAGACTTGATACCTCACATACCTTGTCTGTAACACAGGTCTTTCATGCTCAAAACATTCACGCAAAAATTGCAGATACCGGTAAATATCAATGAAATAAATATATTCTAAAACAACCCAGGTCCTACATACCAGGTCCATCTGTGAAAACAGCATGATCTAACTCCTGAATGGCTTGAGACTGAAGAAAAATAAAAGGAAGAGCAAAATTTCACTTCTACTTCTAATCAATAAAAAAGTCTGCATATGAGCCTAGTGGCCCATCAGGCCAGAGCTTATCCCGGTTTCTGTAGCATGAAACGACAAGGAGTATTTCTACTCCCCCCTGGATGGGATGCTAGTCTATCCAAGGGTTACCCCCAGCATTAAATTTGCCCACACCCTGGTGATTTATACTCCTGGGTGGAGAGAAGCAGTGTAAGAGTAAAGTGTCTTGCCCAAGAACACAACACAGTGCCCCAACCAGGGCTCAAACCCGGACTGCCTGAGCTGGAGTCCAGCTCACTAACCATTAGGCCACTGAGCTTCCTTTCCCATACTTCTAATCAAACTATAACCGATTATTTGTTTAATAATTTTTGAAAGTACACACTTGTCCAGCACATTTTGGTGTCTGTTACCTTTTTTTTCTTGTTTGGTTCTGCAGAGAGTGGAATCAGAGGATCACAAGATGAAGAAAGACTTGACATGTTGTCTGAAAGGAATGGCTCCATCATAAGATGAAATAACTTTTATTATATAAACAGCAGTGAAATAACACGTGAAGATATCACCATTGCTATGGTTATGTAACAAATCGTGCCTTTCGCAGTAAAAGTAAAAAGGTTTTGGAATTTCGTTGCTGTTAATATAATAAAATAACTATAGAATATTACATGGTCGCTTGGAAATATGAAATTTCTCATCTCGTGTTGAAACGTATTTCACTTGTTTGCTGCACTCACTCATGAAATATCATCCAACACTCGAAGAGAAATTTCATGTCTCATCGCAGAGAAATTTTTATTGTAAAAAGTTTGAAAACCAACATTTAGCAACTATTAATAAAAGAAACTTAATTAGTGGCCTAAATGACCAACAAGTATTCCTGACTTCAATGAGAGAGTAAGGGGGCAAACTCCTACATGAAAAAGGTTGGGGTGCTTGTTGTCTCACTTATGGTCGTAACTTATAGATTTTGGCCTCATTTATAAGAGATTCAGTACAGAGTGCCGATATTGTGTTGAGGTCTCATGTAGGGTTGCCTGTGAAGGAATAAAACTATTCCACCATACTGTGCTTGTGGTTTAGTTCAATGATGTATAAAATTGAGCAATGCTTATGATGATGAGTGTTCAAATTTAGGGGTTTGATTCAAATATTCTGACAAGCATCCACCCCTTTCCTTTTGGAGTCTGCCACCCATACAGGAAGCCCTTTGACAGCCAAAAATTGAAATTGAAACTTACCACAAGAATCAGAGCTTCCAGAAGCACCTGACAGTGTTGATGCTGTTCCTACACTCTTGGATTTTCCAGCTATCTTTTTATCCAGCAACTGGCGCTCACTTTGAAGTTTGCCCAATGCATCATTTAGTTGCAAGGGTAACTTTTCAGATATGCCACCTGTTGTGACTTTAATGTACACTTTTCCTGGTGGAGCTTTATCCAGAATGCTGTACACTTTTTCCACTGTTAAACCTTCTAGTTTCATGTCATTTATTTCAAGGAGTTGGTCACCTTGTCTGTAAGGTACAGAGATAAAAAATAACTTAATTCTGAAGTTGAAAACTCAACCAATGGCTGCATTTTAAACTACTCTCAATCATGATTATATTATTCTTAATAATCATAATTTATAACAGCCACTCAAATAGCTTCCACTAATGCCACATTTACTTAATATTAATAAATCATTGTAAAAGAAAAATGTTTCATTTGAATGTGTATTTAAGTAATGATAAGTTATATGAAAATAATTGCCTGTTACTAGCAAATTTGTCACAATATTGAAAGGTGACCAAATGGTTTGCACTCTGGACTGCAGCATATCCTGGCTGGGGTCTTTGTTTTTGGGCAAGATGCTAAAATCCTGTAAGTGTGATGCCATTTAATGCTGGGGGGCATGGGGGGCTGCAATAGACTAGAATCCAATCAAGGCAGGAGAAGAAATAATTCTAATCACTGTGGAAACTTTGCTGTGGCCTGATTGGCCACTTGATGCGAGCACACCCTTCATCTTACATTTCCAAATTGAGAACTTCGCAGGAATTTTTTGGTTCAATTCTTGTTCAAACGTCAGATTATCAAACCATATTTTTACCTCAGACGTCCATCATTAGCAGCTGGTGTTCCTTGGATGACACACTGAACAAAAATGCCGTGTGACTGTCGGGTTGAAAAATTACGCTCTCCCAATCCAATTCCCAAGCTATTCCCAGGCTCTAGAGAAAACAAAAATTAACAGACCTTGCATAAGATCAAACAACTGAATTCTTTATGGAACTCTTCAGACACCAAAATAAAAAACATCTTTCAAACACTATTCATTACCTAGTCAAAACTAGACATTTCAAGCGATTCATCAGACAAATTTTTAATTTACAAAATTGTTACAATAAACCTGAAGGACAAACTAACCCAGTTTTTTAATGTTAACTGAAGAAAGTTTTAATTTACAATAATAAAATCAAACAAAGTTTTAGTTGATGTCAGATCACAAACCAAAATTAATTCACAAAATTATTATAGTTATTAGTGATAAAATTATACACTAACATAAATTTTAAATCACACCTTTATATAACACAATTTCAGTTAATTTCTCCTTCTGACTTCTTTTTTGACGCAGCTTTCGAAACATTGTTGGAGACGACGAATTGCTTGAGCTTGACGATTCAGCTGTTACATCTTTAATGTTACGACAAGAGCCTCCGGGGGAAATTCTAGGTGTTGGAAACGCTGATAAACTAGGTGCCCCTGGATTGTTCCTTCTGACTTTCAATGTCACAATTCCTCTGCGAAGATTCTGCATATACAAGGATAATATTTACAACAACAAAGATCACTGTGCATGATGTTCACCTGGTACATGGAGCTCAACAGATCAGTCAAACAAAATTTATCAAACTTAAAACCTTCTAAATGATTACAATTCTCCCAAAAATGTCAACAAGCTGCACTGTGCATTGAAAATGAAATAAAACTAATTGTAAACATTTAATAAATGCCTGGTATCATTTTCAAAAATTACTACAAGGATTTTAACTGACTGTGTATGAATTGATTAGTTTTTCTGTTGTAATTATAATTATTTTTGTTTGCTTTTGATAAACTCCTGATCAATAATGCGAGACAGGTGAAGACTGACCTTGTTTAATATTTAATAACACATTGCAACATTTGAAACCGACATAACGAAAATCTCAGATCACCAAGTCTAGAAGATAGAGATCACATTAAGAACAACTCAAAATTACAGGCTCTAACTGTCACTTTTTAAACTAAAAATTTGCATTTTGAGCACAACGATTTTAATTCTTTATTGGCTTATTTTGGTTCTGCAATTCTGATTGAGCTAAAAATAAAGCTAATTTTTGCCAGGAACAAACAAATGTCTTACAACTATTGATTCTTCCACAGAATAGCTGGCAATTCTCATTCAAATTTATCTTATCTACTTTCCTTACAACCAAGAAAATCGCAAACACTAAAATTCATTATTTTATAAGCTGGAAAATAATTATAATAATCTACGTTTACAGTGAAGTGTGAACAATACTATCACTGAAGGTAATACTTTTATTAGTATTTGTTATTTTATATCATACAGTCACCTGCATCTAGTATTTTCGCTACTTTCCAAATTAAATTGACTTCCTTCCAACATTAACACAGATTGCCAAGTTCATATAATTCAAACTTTTAACATAATTTAAAGTAAAGTTATTGATCCATGAGAACGCATTCAAGATTCGTTTCATGAAAGAATAATATTTTAAATTGTAAAGTTAATATAAATGTTTTTTTCGAGATCCTGGAGAAGACCAAGTAAAGGTCAACTTTACGAACTATAAATTTCACAACATTTCTCAGTTACCTTAAATGTGTCCAATGCTTCTTGATGGGTAAAATCTTGAAAAGCCTTTCCATTTACTGATAACACTTCATCCCCTGTATTTGACGACAAGACAGTTAACTAGGTAACAAGCTAAGTATGAAGATGTAAGCTTAATTTAAACTACAAATTACTATGGAAAGCTTGCTGTAAGCTTGGCACATGCAACAAAGGTCACGCTACTTGCAGGGCTTGACACTAACAACTAGCCACCCAGAAACAAGGTCAGAATTTCGTTCTGGATGTCTCATGCCACCTGGCCATGTGCTACAAAAATGTTGTTTTATTATTGGAACTGGTTTAAAGGAACTACATCACGATATTTTGAGTTATTCCTTCGAAAACCTAAATTACCCTTAAAATTCACTAAAACCTAAAAATAATAATTTGCTAATGAAGAAAAACACCAAAGGAGTGATACTAAACCAAAAAGGAACAATGATGGCTGAGGATGGAGCAGACTGAAACGTATTCAAATTGCACGAACGGTGGCGTAGCTGTTTTAAGCACAATGTAATTACCAAGATTATGTACTCAAAGAGAGTTGCTTGCATTGTGCTTTTCAAGTCTTGCTAGTAATTCTGCTGTTTTTGGACCAAGCCAACACCAATGCTGGGCTAGCAAAAACTTTTATTGGCAAGTAACATCTATGTTGTCGCTAGCCACTAGGCTAGTAAGTTCAAAAGTTAGTGTCGAGCCCTAACTTGGGTCCTACCTTTTTTCAATCTTCCATCAGCTTCTGCTGCACCACCAGGGAGAATACTCTTCACATAAACCGCCATATCACCATGAGGGTAACCTTTACCTCCAACAATAGTGAATCCAAGACCTTTGCCACTCATACCTTTGACCAAAACAATGGTGACAATTTCCGCTTCCAATCCTTTGCTAATCTTTCTCTGAGAGTTATCATAACTTCCTTTTCTCTTAGCTTGGGGTGAATCTCGCTCATTGCTACCAATGAAATGTAAAGGTGTCGGTGATCCTATGGTCATGACATTAGAAGGGGGCTCGCCAAGATAGCGTGCAGGAAAAGCAATTCCCATGCCTCCTGGTGACTGAGGTCTTGGCAGTGACGGCGAGATTTGACCAGGTTCTAATCTTATTCTGTCATTGGTTACATTTTCGTTTGATACATTCAATGAAATATTAAGAGAATTTCTTTTCTTTGCAGCATCTATCATTGGGGAAGGTGGACTGTTGCGAGGTGACGCATTTGCTACCAAGCCTTTTGTAAGAGATTTATCCTCCAGAGTCAATGGCTCGCTGTCTAGACTATCCTCTGCTTTTGATAATAAGATATCCTCCGAGTTTGCCTTTAATGGCTCATTTGAATCCAATGATGAACTGCTTGAGGACCGATGCATGCCATTGGTCATGTTTGACATAGCTCCATTCAAAGTAACATCATCATGTTCATTGTGTGAATTTACCAGTAATTCAGTTTGTTTTATATTGTGATCATCCTTCTCTGAGATGTGATCGGTTATTCTAGAAGGACCATTTTCCATTGATTCTTCAATATCAGAGTCATTTAGCCTGGTGGTTGATTTTTCAACATTTTGATTGGTTATGTTACTAGATAATTTCTTTTTGGCATTAGCTGAAGTCTTTTTGACACCTTTGTTTAACACATTATCTGCAGATGCAGCACGAGGAAGGCTTCTTGTTCCTTGGTTCATGGCTTTTCTATGCACATTTTCTTGAGACTCTGATCGACCCCTTGGTTGTGCCATCCTCTCTGAAGTGGATTCACTGCCCTGTGTAAAAAACAGCAGTGCAATTGGCATTCAACAATGTTTGACTAATCATTTACACCATAAACACAAAAGACAAGTGGAAAGTATCCTGCTGCCTAAAACATACACGTAATGTCTGCCACCTACTTCACACAAAGGCCTGTTTATTAATAACAAAATAACACAAGGTCTCTTCTACATGAAGTTCAAATTTATAATCATTTTAATCAAAACGTAGACGCTAATTAAATGTTGCAAACAGTAATTGGCCAATTAATGCATTTGCAGGGTGTGTATGTTGTGGTTTAATTTTATCTTTGGTTTAAAAGTTTTTAAACCAGTTTGATTTTCATTTCTCATTGTCTCATGTTGATTAGCATAATCTGAAACAAAAGGGAAATCAACATCAAACTGGCTTAAAAGATTTTAAACCAAGGATAAATTTAAACCACAACATGTACCAATTAGATTCAATATGTACTGTATGTGGTAGCCACGGTGACCTAATTGTTATTAGTGTGCGCTGATGGGCTCGAATGTGCGGAGTTAACCTTTACTGTACCTTACATACTGTATGTAAACATAACATCTGAACACTGTCGTACCTGTGTGGAGATAACCAGTTGAATAAGTTTTGGAGATGCTCTTAGCAAGTCAACAGCTTCTTGTTGAGTGACACCTATCAAGCTATGACCATTGATCCACAATAGTTCATCACCATCCTTGAGCCGACCATCCCTGCACAAAAAATTATATTTTACTTTAGTGAAGAGTTGCAAGTATTTTTCTGTTTGGCAAGCACTAGCTATTGTTGGTTCTTTCTGATAATTATTTTAAAATGTGATTGCCATGAGACTAGGATGTAATGCAACTGTAAACTTGGGTATTTTTTATACAATTTGTCAGAAGAAGCAAACCTTATGCTGATTTCATACAAAAATTAACTAGGCCGCTCTGTTGTGTATACAACCATGTTCAGTTAGCAAACAATAATCTACAGTAGATAACAAACCTGATGGCAGTGAGGTACAAATAGCAAAAAATAATAGTCAGAATCAGGCCAATATTAAGCTTGTCACTTTGTGTAAGAACTGCATTTTCACTTTAGAATATTGATCTGTGAACATTTGGGATATTACTGTAAGTTATATAATTTTTATTTGTTTTGACATGTTGATTTGTGAAGTGCCACTGTGGCTAAAGATATTGAAGATAAAATATAAAGCATTGATCTGAATTGCTGTCAACTTTTGGAATATTGAGTTACAAGTTAGTGCTTTGAGATATTGATTTGCATTTTGGGTTATACATGTATTGTAGTTACTGGTTGTTTTCTAAAGAATTTTGATTTGTTTGACTCCTCTGAGGCAGTAAGCCAAGAACTGCAACATTTAATACAGTGACCCTCAAACTCTCGTAACTGATAATACTTTGACCTGTAAACTTCACCAGCAAAAACGTCATTACCGTGCAGCAGCTCCTCCAGGGCTCACGTCGGAAACAAAAACACCTTTCTCTCCTGTAGCGTGATTCAGCTTCATTGATATTTGTACTCCAAGCCCACGGCTGTCCTTAAGGATGTGAATCTTCTTTACCATACTTTTCTGTATAAGGCGAACATAGTACGTGTACATTTTAAATAACAAAGATACATTCAAGACATACCAGTAGCAATGAAGGAATTCTAATCCAATTACATTTGAGCCACAGCTAAACGAACTCATAATAATTCATAATGACTTGAGATGAATTTCTTGCTTCTCAAAGATTTCAGTAACACAGGGCCACTCCATTTTTTATCCACAACCCTCCTGTTGACTACATTTTCTGAAGGGGCTTTGAAAGTCGTTTAGCGTTTAGCTCTGTCAGCATTACTTGATCTTTTGAATATTTCTGAGGGGGTAAGGGGAAAAGAGGGCTTTTTTCTGAAGGAGTTAAGAAAAATCCAGTTTTTCTGAGGGGAGGATCTTGTTGGCACTTTGATCTTTTGTCTTAGGGGGGTGGAGGTCAGAATGATGACCTTGTCAACAGGGAGGGGCTGGATAAAAAATGGAATGGCCTGCATAAAAACCTGTGTAGAGAGGTTGAGAGGTAAACGTGATATTATTTACCGTGTTTGCAGCCTCGTGAGTTTTTACATCTGGTGTCCCAACGCCATTAGTAAGAGGTGAAATATTGCTGTCAGTGGGGCTGCGGAGAACTTTTATTTTTAATTTACCACTCCGTAAAGCACTTCCTAAGTACCATCTGATAAAAAAGTGAGAGATATTCTAACCATAAGCACTCTAATTATAAATATTAATAAACATGGAAAGTATCAGGTGATTTCAATTTAAAATTTTAGTATGATATTGTCTATGGACGGGAAATGAAATAATAATTATAGTAATAATATAAGCTTACAGTTATATTACATGTATGAAATTGAAGCTGAGTTAGACAATGACATTACATCTGAAACACAATCGCGAATTTGCAAAAAGAATAGGAAATGATTAATTAATAAATTGTTTTCTTTTTCAGTTCTTATCTGGTGTCCAACATAAATTCAACGACGTGAATTTCAAACATATCAACACTGCATGGGGATCGTAAAGTTGTTAGCATAAACAAAGGTCACACGATGCTAGACCAATACAACTTAACTGAAAGGAAAGCGTTAAAAATGACCCAAATTTCACACAAACAACTTGTAAACCACAAGCAATACAAAGCTCTTGGGCGTCAAGTTGGATGAATTAATTAGTATTGGTAAGACTGCACTCAGATGAAGGTTTATTGTAGTAAATTACACTTCCTTTAGATTATTCAAATGGTATAAACCCTGGGGAGAATCGCTCGATTTTAGATGATATGTTAAGTATATCTTTGTAAATGAGCCAAATTGCGGGATAAGTTCATTTATGTTTTCCTGTTCTAAAAGAACCTGTTGCGGTTTTTAATAAACCTTCAAGAAGTGCATGATTATTACCTTGCACGTTCCAGGCTAGCCTTTGACAAATCATGCCCATTAATCTCCACCACTCGATCTCCAACTGCCAGCTTTCCATCTTGTTCTGCTCTACTACCTGGCGATAAATCGGCGATTCGGATATTTCCCAAGGAACTCCTTGTACGCTTTGGACTTCCAGAATCTTTATTTTCGAGCACGACTCCAAAATTCCCTGAGCAGTCTTCAAATTCGAACGACCTGATAACGTCGCCTCCGCTATTAACGACATCTCCGTTTCGAAGCTCTGTTACCGAAGCCGTTTTAGCTCGCGGAGAAAACTCTCTCGTAAAAGAAACCTTACTTTCAGTCATGTTATTTATCATTCAAGTGCTAGAATGGTCGTTATTATTGCTGTTCGGTTACGGACATTCCTCCCATACTTTCCGACTTCACAACGATACGTAACCAAGTTGAAGTCCAACGAGATCTAAGCGATACCATACTTTTCACTCTTGTACTTGACACCAGCCATTCTCCAGCAAGGAATAAGTTTCACGGCGAGTCTTTAACCTCATAATCGTCCAGAGAAACCGTATCTAACTATTTGTAACTACTTGTATACTATCTTTTGTGGTTCTACTTTTGAAACCCATAAATTACCTCCATATCTCCATGATCATTGCGCATCGATGACGTCATGAGTATCGTCCCACTCCACCTCAGTTCTTTTCACCAACAGGGTCCCCTTGCTGGATTGTAAAAACCAGGCCAAAAGCGAACGATGTACAGTAAATAAAATAAAATAGAAAATTGTGGAAATACGGTAAACAAAATTTCGGTATATACTTCATGGGTAATTTTTGCGAACTGTACAGATTTAAAGTAAATTGGACAGTTTTTCTCAAACCAGGCTCAAACTCAGTCCAATTTGAAAAAAAATCTTGATAAAGAAAAACTAGTTTGGATCATGGAGGCGGAAAAATTTGGCATATTCATATAGTTTTGGATGCTATATGATTAATCGGTAAACAGGACTACATGCTTCTGCAATTTGAGTCCTCGTCCAATATCATTTCCAAATTGGACGGCATGTAGACTACTATTTCCTAACATGAAATTTTCGCGACATGTTTCGCGACACTTCAATTTCGCCAAGCTCACTTTAATTTCGCGATTTTATCAACGTCACAAGTTTGACTGTTCCGTCATACTGTAACACTAACAAAAGCAAAACGAACTTAACAGTATAAACAAAGAAACAATTTCTGGAAGCCATTCACATTTTTGTATACTCTTTTTATAAGAGCCTTTAATTTTCATAAGAAACATCGAGGCTAAGAAAAGCAAAAACAGAACGAATACATACCCAAAGCTTAAATTTGTATAAGAATTCATATTTCTATGGCCATTAGTTTTGCGTCATCTTATGTTCGCGACATTAACGTGTCGCAAAAATTTCATATATCCGTGCAAAAAAAAAACGGTGCCCCCACCGGGATGGGGGTTAGAGGGCAGTCTTGTGAGGAACACGAGAAGTTTCGCGGAAGCGAGTACTGGCAAATAACTATCTGGACTGGTTACTCTCAAATGTATCCGAATACACTCTTTCTTCTTTATAAAAATATATTTTATAAGAATACTGAGGCTGAAAGTTGCGAAATTTTAAGAATAAACCCAAGGCTGAGATTTTGAAAATGTGCAAATACAATATCATTTTCTTTTCTTCTCTACACGGCAAAACTAACCAATAAAGTGATAAAAAAGTACACTATAACCATTGCTCTATAGATACATATGTAAGGTATGCAGCACAAAAGACATGAACTAAACTATAAAAAGTATCATGATAAATT
This sequence comes from Blastomussa wellsi, assembly GCA_947652115.1. Taxonomy (NCBI): domain Eukaryota; kingdom Metazoa; phylum Cnidaria; class Anthozoa; order Scleractinia; family Plerogyridae; genus Blastomussa; species Blastomussa wellsi. Next base: position 29,811,318 of record OX393563.1, on the reverse strand, counting down.
CTCAATCTTAAAATAATTCATAAGAATATTTTCAGCCTAAAATCGGCAGAAAAATAAGAATATTCAGCCTGGGCGAAAGAAAAACAATATTCTTATTGAAAAAGAAAGAGTGTACAAAGTATTCACTCCTAAGACACGACCAAAACGGGACGTTTTTATTTCGGGATCCTGCGTGACCTGATCTGTCCTCTTCTAACATAAACACTAGCTGCTCCTTTAATATTTTAAATTAGGTCAATGAAATGGTTTTTCTTTTTTTACTAAATACTGCATTTTTTCCTCTTTTCATTTATTAGTTGATATCTGTTTTTGTATACCTTTTAAGTCCTGCTATTAAGTCATGGCCTGCCTAGATTAGCTATTGCTAGTTGCGGGTATGCCCTTTGTTGTAGCATCGATTTAAAAATAATAGTGTGTGGGTGTGTGTGTATGGCAAACCCAATCTGATACTAAAACATCCCGGATTCCTCACGAATCTAAAAAAAAATGCCGTCTAGTTAAAATGCAGTTCAGATTTCGTTTGTCCCCAGAGTCACTTGTTCCTCGTGCACAGGCCCAGCAGGTTAAGAGGGACAAGCGGCCCTGGGGACGACAACCTGGCACTTTGCATTTGTCGCCTTTTTGGCAGCAGTGCGTAAGATTGCCGGATTACCCTCGCTATTGGCAATTACTCCAAATTTAAGAGCCAGCAAGACAACAACCGACTTAATGCCGTCCGAACTGGGCCGCCATGTTTCCTTCCTCTTAGGGCAAGCACTGTGTTTCCGAGCGATTGCTGAGCTGAAGACAAAAAGGGCGTTATATTAAGGCAAAAATGTCTGAATGGAAATCGGAAATTATTTTATCTGTCCGACAATGAGTAAAAAAAGCTAAAGACTGACAAAGAAAAAAAATACCACAAAAAAGGCTTTTTTCAAGTTGTGAAATTTTATTTTACAGCTGTCAAAGCAGGGATTTATTCCCTGGACTTCATCTTTTCACGCGCCATTTTCTTCTTCGATACCTTCTTGACTTCTACCTCATCCTCTCCGCGTGGAACCACTTGCTCACGCTCGGCCAAGATCAGCTCTATGTGGCACGGGGAGCTCATGTAAGCTGAAATGCAAAAACTCAAACTTTCAATAAAGTCCTAGTCTTATTTATTTATGGTCCTCTCTTCTACCCTGAAACTCATGAGATCGACTAAGAGCAAGCCGTTGAAGCCCTGATTTTCAGGCTTCTTCTTTCCAATTGCTTAAATTAGAAATTAACTGCGATGATCATTCTCCACTTCCATCAACATCCGCAGTTCAGATATCAGTTATTTCATATATACTTCACATCAATCTACTGTAAGTTAATACTATCAAACCTGCTCAATTTAGTCCTCCCTTGCTCAACAAATAATAATCGTTTCAAATAATATGGCATTTGCTGGCTTATTCTGGGGTGGGATGGGAATGCTAAGCAAAATCCCATACAGTAAAGGACTGGATTTAATTTTTTGTTGAGGGCCCAGATGTTGGACCCTCAACAAAATGTCGGGATCACCAAGAGACCATCACCATAAAAATTCTATTTGCTCAACTTTCCTTTCAAGTGGGAGGGCTTGTACACAGCTGAAGGGGATGCCATATTTCAAATAAAAGACTTGCATTTCAAACATTTCATATTCTGTCATCATCGTCATCATCATCGTTTATGTCAAGAACTCTCAATGGCATCCGTCCCCATCAAGAAAAAATTGAGTTTTTCCTTCCACAAAGGAAAGAACTCAAAAAGAAGGACAGAACTCAAACTTGCAGTAGCCGGGGGAATTCCCTGGCCCCCGGCCCTTAGTGACAGCCCTGTGATGTGCGCTCGAGCACCTCTTTGTCTAACTCCATCCCTTTGTTTTAGCTTTTATCTCGAGCTGCTTTGTGTATTACCCATTGAGAAAATCATATTTCCTGAGATGTTCATATGAAAATACAAGCAATATATTCCATTTAAAACTTCCACAAATGACCAAATAATCGTTTACCTTAATTTTTATAGTTTTTGCAAGCCTCACGAGGTCGATGGAAGAGGATCTTAATAGCATAAATCAAGGACAAGAAATGAAATTGTCACACATGTGCATTAAGAAAAGACAAAATGCTGACTTACGATTGATTCGTCCGTGAGCTCTGTACGTTCTTCTCCTCATCTTGGGAGCAGCATTAACTTGTATGTGCTCAACCACTAATGAGTCAACATCTAATCCCTAAAAAATAAACAAAACAAAACAAAATAACGAGATAAAACAGATAGTTCCCTTAGAATATAGCAGTTGCATAATGTGTGCAACAGAATTTGAGCAAGTTCTATTCTTTTTAGTGGAAACTCAGCTGTGTTCTATTGGAAATGCTTGAATCTGATTGGTTCTCCGACTGTTTTCTATTCGCCGATAGAAAACGATCCTGCACGCGTTGCTCTTTGAAGGCGAGATTTTTCTTGATTTTTTGCTTTAAAATACATAAAATGGTAGCTTTTGGAATGCAATCCCTGAGAGTTTCTACTACTCGCCCTCACTTTCTATGAGCGATAGTCATAGAAAACTCGGCCTCGTAGTCTAATTGTTAAATAGAACATGGCTTAAAACTATAGAAGCCTGGTAACCCAGATGTTCTCTTGTTTATCTTTTATATGGCATGATTTCATTGGAAACTTTCACCTTGTTGAAATGGAAGTGGGGCAATGCCAAGAATGCAACAGATGACAAAAGAGACAATTGAACTTTTCTGGTATCGTATGCCATCATTTTGCCTTGGACAGCACAAAATGAATTGGAAATAACTTTAAAAACAAGCCAGACTCCAGCAGTGCTTAAAGGTAAGAAAATAGTTTTTAGCTACAACTTGAAGGGGGAACACGTTAGTAGTCACAGAAGGGACTATGAATCCAGAGTATGCATGAAATGTAATTTGGTTTTATCAACTGGGTTGATAATGTGAATTGGCCACTGTAAAGAGATTCGAGAGCTGACGTTTCGAGCGTTAGCCCTTCGTCGGAGCAAATCGACGAAGGGCTAACGCTCGAAACGTCAGCTCTTGAATCTCTTTAAGGTGGCCAATTCACATTATCAACCCAGTTGATAAAACCAAATTATATTGTTATACTTCCCACCGACGCAGCACCATAGTTTCTTTAGAAACTTATCCCCTCTATGCATGAAATGGTATCTTCACTTAACCGATTTTGTGTGTATTTGAAACTGTCATAAGCGTCAGTTAGTATTAATTGCATGTTCAGTGCTCTCTGGTGAACCTTTTATCAATGCTATAATCTGACCCAACTAGAAGATGGCTTTCCTATGTCTTAAAAGAAAATAATGCATTTTGGGTAGCAGAGCAGCTGAGTGCAATTGCCTGACAGCTCTTGCATCCACTTGCAGCTTTTCTAGACCTCAAGCGTGCACGGTTTTCTTGCAGAAAATGGCAAATCATCTTTCGTTCCGTTGGTAACTACAATATGATACCAACCTTAAACTCAGCATTGCTCTCGGCATTTTTGAGGAGCTGCAGGAGAATCTCAGCGCTCTTCTTTGGCCATCGGCCCTGGGATCCTGGAGAGTTGTGGTTCTTTGCCTGAAAACATGAATAACATCTGTTGGAGCAGTTTTAGCTCCGAGAACACAATATCTCAACCACTATAGGGAAGATATTTGCTTACAAACATTGTGTTTGTTAATTAAATTGCTAACAAGTTAAACAAAAGAGCTCTTTGTTTCACCAGCTAATAGTTTTCTGGTTGGCACATTCGGGAGGCAGCGTGGCCGAGCGGTTAGAGCGTTGGACTTGTAATCCGCAAGTCGCAGGTTCAAGTCCCGTTCTGACCACTAGCTGATGTTGTAAATAGCCAACTGGTCTGCCTCCTGCCAGCTGGGATTCTTAACCCTGCTATCTCTTCCTAAAATTCTCAAACTCGCGATGTTGGCCTCAGCCATGATTTATCAACCCATGTGGAATCGCGGGTGTCTCGAAAACTCAAACCTCGAAACCTCAGACCTCATACCTCAGACCCCTCGAAAACTCAGACCCCTTGAAAAAGTCACCCACACTTGGGAGAAATTGTTGTGTCACGCAATCGTCACACATGAGAAATATATCCAAAATTGAATAAATTCATTTAAAAAGTCTGGCAATAACCACAGAAAAGAGCTCTAATTTTGCAGAATTCGCTTAATATTCGTACAATCCTGTCTATTTTCGGGATATTTCCTGTGGTGCAGACGTTGCCAAAAGCACCTTGCCCGAGCGCTCTTTGCCTGGCAGTACCTTACAATCGAATGTTTTTATGACAGCGATACTTTCTGAAGTTGCTTTTTCAAGATTTTGGGGAGCTTGTTTCTCAGAAAAAGTGCCATGCTGGACTCGGAGATACATGGCAAGTGATTTGCTGTGAATAAATTTGTCGTGCATTTCACATACGGAGTTGGCCTTGAAACTGCAGTCCGAATGGCGAAGTGCGTTATTTCATCAGTCTAATTTTCTCAATTTGCATTTCAAGAGTGGAACATTCATAGCAATGAATTATAGAACATTCATTACAGACACTCCTGGAACTGTTGATTGTTACACAATCTCACACTTTTCCAAATTTCTCACATGCTCAAGAGGAGCGCTTAGACTAGTGACCATGTGCACTAGGGGGTTTTCGTTCAGACTGGTCTTCAGTGGGTCTAAGTTTTCGAGGTCTGAGTTTTCGAGGGGTCTGCGTTATCGAGGTCCTAGTTTTCGAGGGGTCTGAGTTTTCAAGATCTGAGTTTTAGAGGGGTCTGAGTTTTTGAGGTCTGAGTTTTCGAGTGGTCTGAGTTTTCGAGGGGTCTGAGGTCTGAGGTTTCGAGGTCTGAGTTTTCGAGACACTTGTGGAATCGCTGGGAAATGTAACATGAAATGGGAAGGCGAAGGCATCAAATACCCAGGATTTGCCAGGGGCGATATTGAAGCTTCAAATTTTGAATGATACATAACTCCCATAAAACAGTATTTTCTGTTGTTGTTCAGTGCATTGTAAATTTGTGGCAAAGGTAGTACATAAACTTTTTAGTTCCAAGAGATACAGATCATATATACCTGAGCTTTACGTCCAACGCCACCACTGAATCTACGGAATGGAATGATTTGCTTCTTGGCTATCACGTCTTTCAAATATCTGTTGGCCTTGCGAATATGCAGACCCTTAATGGCGACTGCCGTCTCGTGAGTGTTCTTGAAGTGAACACGAAGATTAGAGCCTCGTGCCTTACAAGACTTTGTAGGATTCTCTGGATCGGCTGCGTACCGAGTCATCTTTGAGTTGTTTTACCTACAATACGAAAAGTCCCCATTAAATTTCCCTTCATAGAAGTTTCTATGACGAAGACCAAATAAACATACTGTACTAGTAAACTCAATTATTGTAGCATTTTAACACAGCCAGAAATTTAATATATTTTTTAAAAAATGGGACAACAAAAGTGGGCTTCTGAATAACAAAGTTATTGTCAGGTTGCAAGTTTCTAAGGTCGGAATCATGATCATCTAAATTTTTATATTACAATGAAATATCTTACAGATTAAATACGCTAAAACTACGCAATGATGTTAATTCTCAATATATTATATTTCTTGGATAAATTACAAGTGAGGATTGGCGAGATAAATTGAGATATCGAAAACACATTGAAGTTCGTCTCACCTTCGAAGAGGAAGGCAGAAAGAGGACATGTACCCAGAAGCCCTTTCGAGGTGACCGCTTTACTGCGCAAGCACCAACTACGATCCAAAATGGCGTCTGATTCAAATCCGTTTTCGTCCCAGATCTAACAAGGTTTTTATGAGGTTTCATTAGCTGTTACATTTTGTTCATAATGTTTTGGGGTGAGTACGCTGTTCTTATTTTGATTTATTTGCTCTGTTACACCTACTGGTTGTAAAAGAGTCAGGAAATGATTCAAAAACGTTGAAGCTTTAGCAGAAAATATGATTGAGAACGAATTATTAAATCCATATATATATGTATAATATAGTTATTTCTAAGAACGTTAAGCGTTTTTTCACAGTAGTCGCGTGTGAAATACAAGAAATCGGAGAAATGCTGTGTCGTTTCTATCCTGTCCTATCCGTTTGTAGCCTGCGTTTACATGTACGTGCAGTCGAGGTTTATGGACGCACGTGGGAAGTCGGAGAGTAAGGAGCATAAGAGTTGACAGCGAATCCCAGGGTAACTGTAGCTTCACCAGGGCTCCCTTAGTTTCTTGATGAACGTCCAGGCGAAACTGGTCATTATGGCAGCTTGGCTTTAAGGAGCACTGCTGTGATCATCACTTCAACAGCACAAGAGCCTAAAGACATATTTACACCAATGGAAACCTGCAAATAGTTATAATAGTTGCTGCGAAAGGTGTGATTTATTACATAACCATAGCAACGGTGATAACATGTTATCTTCATGTGTGTGAAGATATAATGTTTTCTCGTGGAAGCTCACCTGGTATTTCACTGCTTTGTACTTAATAAATAATTGTTATACACTATAACAAATAGTAATTAAGAGAAAGATAAAACAATTCTGATCATTTTACAAAAGAGTTAAAAGGTGGGTTCATTTACTTCCTCAAAACTGTAGTAGGCCACCTTAGAGAGAGTTGAGACGAGTGTGATGTAATTTCGTTATTAATTTGCAGGAGTAACACTTGATTCTGGCAAGCGCTACACGCAGACAGTAGAGAAGTCATTCCACTTGTCAATGGCTGCCTTGGGTTTTCAGAACTGTTCATCAACACCAGTGACTGTAATGGTTGAAGTAGATAAAGCTCAGTTTGCGTTGTGTACACTTCAGCCTGGAAAAATTCCACAGCAACCTTTAGATTACTGCTTCACTGAAGGAGAAGAGATAACTTTCTTCACCGAAGGACCAGGGGATGTCCATCTGACAGGTGTGTTGTCACATGATAGCAATGACAGATTTAACAATTTTCTTTAAGAATGTATTTGTAAAGATAGCTGTAGGCTTAATTAATATAAATGTAATAATCTTTAGTCGTCATACGTAAGTTTTCTAGTAGTTTGTCAGCAGGTAGCCGATGTTGCTATGTTCTTGACATAAGACCCTGGTCTTATCTGGACCCCAAATTTTCCAAAATCCTTGTAAGTTTGTTTTTACATGTATCTTGGGTATTTTTCTACACTGGTAATTTCAAATTGATTTTGCTTTTATTGAAAAGCAATTTTATACTTCACCACTCCCAAAATACCTTTTGCTGGCCTAGTTGCTTACACTTTTATGCTTCTTTTCTTCAAACAACTGTATCTGTTGTGCCCTGGAGTCAAATATTTAATTTATGAAGAAATCTTCTAATATTTCCTGTTCAGGTTATTTAATGGATGAACCAAATGCTCTGGAATTTGAAGATGAACTCACTGCTGACACTGATGAATCAGAATCTGCCTCAGTTAGCAATTCTGAATCTGGAGACAATGAATCCTTCAGTGATGAGGTGACTCTTGGAGATTTACTGCAAAGCGGAGAACTTGCAAATGACGATGAAAACGATGACAATGATGATGAAGAGGAGAGCGGAGACGATGATTGGGACCCTTCAAAGGATAATCCAAAGAGAAGGAAACAAACTAAGAAAGATAAGAAGAAAAAGAAAAAGTCCAAGACGGATGATTCTGAGCAACAGATTGATATGACTACTAGTGAAGGGATTGAACAGGTACATGTAGGAGTGCAACAAAGCGGTGATATAGGTAGTAATGATGAAGAAGATGAACCTGAGAAAAAAATGAAATCAGAAACTAAAAAGGAAACGAAAAAGAATAAAAAGAAAAGGAAAAAGCTTGAGAAAGAACAGGAAACAGTTGAAAATGGAGTCACACAGTCTCAAAAACTGAAGAAGAAAGCTAAGAAATCTCATTCAAAATCACCTGATAATGACAGTGGAGTAGAAAACATGGAGAGTGTGAATTCAATGGAAAATAACAAGAGTGCTCCAGTCAACTCAATGAACTCACTTAAGAGTAACTCAAGTAAGATTGAACAAGGAAAATCACAAAATCAAGTAGATGCACAAGAAGCAAGTACAGGGAAAAAGAAGAATCAATCACTCACCACTGAAGTAAGTATTTTTCGTGGGGGAGGGGGGGGAGGGCAGGTATCGGCAGGGCATTACATTTATATCTGAGCTGAGATTTTTTGTTCAAATATCCTGCCCCAGGGTCTTTGTGGATGGTCGAGAGTCAATAAAAGTGCATGAAAATGTTGCTAGAAAGTCCACTAAAATGGTCAAACATCCCCACTACAGGACAATAACTTCTGACAAATCTTTAACCTATGACTGGCCTCCCCACCCCCGGCTTAACATTGACAGGTGCAAAAGTCAAAGGTACATCTGTGGCTTGGGCTAAAATGAGCCTGAGTCAGGCCAAAAATATTTTCACCTGTAAATATTAATGGTATTGTTGTATTCCACTGTGTTCAGTCATAATTCCCTGACTCCCTCATTCCTGAAAACTATTGCAATACTATTGCAACAATACCTCCACTATCGCAATGCTATCGTCCATGTTACCTATTGCAATACAGTTGCAATAGTTAAAATTTCCCCAATAGTCACCTCTAGCATTTACTTATTTTGTTATGTAACTCAACCTGCCATTTTTTTGGAGAGGCATAGTGCTTAATCAGTTCAAAATCAATGCATCAGGGTCCCATGGCTTAGAATCAATATTGTATTATATATTTTAAAATGATATTTTGTAATTGTGCACAGACAAAGAAAAGGAAACTCCCAGGTGGAACAGTGATAGAGGACATCATAAAAGGAAGTGGGCCGGTGGCTGAGAAAGGACAAACAGTAAGAGTACACAGTAATACTTCCATTTTCAGTGTTTTGTAACTTAAGAACAGGGAAATTATTTACCGGTAGCATGCACTTGTACACGTTAGGTTTGAAGAGCATGACAGAAAAAAAAGAGCTGCTTGAGGCAATGGCCAAGAGCAACTAGCTTGTTGAGTGCTCTCCAAACATTCCAACTGCACCACAACTTGATACTGCAGAGATAATATAATGAAAAGAATTCTCACTGAATTTGATTGCGCTGCTCTGCTGGTCTATCTTATCACTTTACATCGTCATGGAGAAATTTATAAGAAACAAATTAACACTGCAATCATTAACTCAGGCCGGTTAATTTTATTAGTACTTTCTGGGTGAGTTTTATTTTTACAAAATACCAAGTCCTTGTATTTTCTCCCCTGTAAAAGGTTCATGTTTATTATAAAGGCCATTTAGCCAAGAACAAGAAGCAATTTGACTCCTGCCTTAATGAACCTCCATTCTCGTTCCGACTGGGTGCAGGTGAGGTCATACGAGGCTGGGATCTAGGTGTAGCAGGTGAGTGTTTTAAATCCTGATATCAATGTTCTATATATTTCTTGCGATACTAGTTGTAAGATTTTGTCCTTTTAATCTACAGTGATTACAGCAAGTCTTGCAATTTCAGTATTCCAGAATCTAATGTTAGTTGGGGTTAATTTTGAAGAGCTTTTCTCTTTGTCATACAGGTATGCAAGTCGGTGGCAAAAGAAAAGTAACAGTACCTCCCTCACAAGGGTAAGTTGTTGGCTTAAAATACTCAGTTACAACGGGCTAGGTTTTGGCATTCACTACTTTTTTTGTTTGTTCTTCTTCCCCAGGGGTAAATTATTCGCAATTAAAGAGCAGTTTCATGCGGGTGACTACCAGTTTACCGTAAAACTGTTTTTTAATACTGTATTTTCTCGATTAAAAGCTGGGTCCTGAATAAACGCTGGCTTCAAATAAATGCCGGATCTCTCACGTCAAGTTTTATACTAACACCCCTGGTGTTTAATTAAGGTCCAGTAAGTTGGTATTACATAAGTGATCTCATCGAAAAATAGGTTTAATCATTTTAGTTTCACTGGAGAACACGATCTAACAATTCATCAGTTTTTCTACTGCACATCCAACTGACAAAGACAGCAAAGTTTGGCTCTGTTCTGGTGAACGTTTTTGTTAAATTTTGCTAACATTTAGATAAAGTTTTGCTCAATTTTAGATAAAATCAGTACAAAGCACGGCTTAATAAACTAATGAAAAAATACCCTGCACCCCAAATAAATGGAGGGTTCAAACAAACGCTGTGTCAACAAGGCCAAGTTTTAAATAAACGCTGGGAGTGTCTCACTGAGACAATACAGTAATTACATTTGCTTTATCCAATGCAAGAAAAATACATAATCTTATAAGAATGAAGCTTAGCTATTAATTTATACACATACGGTAAAACTTCATTTATCAGATTCAGGGGACAGTTTTTCAGTCTTGAACTAATTTGGATACTTTCACCTATCTACAAAGTAACAAATAAAATTTTTATCTGCATCTTGATGGGCATATTGAATATGTTGACCTATGCCTCTAGGCATGGTTCATTCATTATTCAGACAGTAGTACATTGGAGTAACAAATTAACTACATTCATGTACTATAATTTGTGTGGGAGACGCAGTGGCCTAATGGTTAGTGTGTCTGGATCGGACAGTCTGGGTTCAAGCCTCTAGCCGGGGTACTGCGTTGTGTTCTTGGGCAAGGCACTTTACTCTCACGGTGCCTCTCTTAAATGGTGAATTTACTGCTGGGGTAACCCTTCAACGGACTAGCATCCCATCCAGGGGGGAGTAGACATACTCTCTGTTGCTTCATGCTACAGAAACTGGGATAAGCTCTGGCCTGATGTACTATAATTGCAGCCTAGTCCAACCATCTCCTGTTCCTTTTCTACATGAGGAAATAGGTTGACAGAAGTACCAGGGAAATCATGCAAGCCAAATAAACATTAATGATATCTTTGCGATCTTTTCTTTTTATTGTTGGCAGATATGGGAACAAGAAGACAGGTCCAATTCCACCAAACAGTACTTTAGAATTTGAAATTCATCTTCTTAGACTGCAGTAACTTAATTCTTAAAGCCTCTATGCCACCTTTGTGTATAAAGTGGTTTCGAGAGCCTGTATGGTCAGTTTAAAGCATATAGCAAAACACTGACGAACTACCAAGAGTGGTGTCAGTCAACTGAACGGACAGCTTTCTTCACATGGTCAGTAAACCCCTGCCATTCTCTTGCTGGATGAACTGTGTCCAAATCTCAGCAGACATGTAAGTTTCCAATATACTGAGACACGAGTACACTATGGTTAACACTTGAACAGTTCCGAGATGAACTTTCAAGTAATGCTGCCTTATGTCATGTTTATGGACCTTGGACTACAATGGTCAGAAAACAATTTCTGTTCACTGCACCTCAGTTGAGAACAATGTAAGTCAGTGTTTTATGGAGCAGTATGAAATTGTTTAATGAAAAACTATTTTAACATGTAAATTTTAATTTATAATAATACAGGTGTAGCTAAAGTTATTTGGAGGTTTTGCCTTTTGTGTAGACTGTATCTCAATACTAGTCTACATTGCCAGTACATCAACTGCTTGTGACATGCCAGGCTGCATTGCAGGCTGCTTTAGTTTCAAACAACATGGCTACACAATTTTTACACTTGCTCTATCTTCAGGATCATACATGTATTTCATATACAATAAATAAAGATTATTCCATGGAAAGTGCGCACAAATGATTTTTATTCACGAGTTGCTATGCATAAAAAAAAACAAAAGAGTTAGCAAAACGAATGGCCGAGTTTTTTGATGCAATAGCAATAAGCGAATAAAAATCGTTCAAGCACTTTCCATGGTGTAATGATTTTATTTCATACCGGTATGTACTGAGATTTTTTCACTGAAAGCCGTGGGCTTGTTGCCCTCTAATGTGAAGTACTGTCGTTTATGTATCTGATTGGAAGAACAATTATTTAAACTTAATTTCAAGAGAGTGTTGCGTGTTTCTGTGCCATGTATGTATGTCATGTATGCAATATGTGTAAAGTTCTATTTTCTCCTATTGTCAGTGGGACAATATCACAAGTGTTTCCACAGTATAAGTTTATCATATTAGTCTATATTGTTTCAGGGGAGACAGTCATATTTTAGTAGATGCCATGCTTTAGGCAAATGGCATGTCTAAGAACACTGTATTGCACGATACAAACTCTTAGGATCTTAACCAGGCCCTTTGACAACCCTGTGACATCACCTTGTTAACCATAGAGATATGGTCATGTGATAATGTGACTGCAATGGACTTTACACGTAAGGGTATGGTGGAACTAGTAAGGTTACCAAAGAATGTTTTAGACCATAGATGTCTAAATTTGGATGTGGAAAAAGTTGCTAGATGGCAAGGCCCAGTATATTTACCCTCTATTCTTTTTTGTGATTGACAAGGTGATGTGTGATTGACAGGGTGATGTGCAAACCCTCCATTTGGCATAATTTTATTATTCATCATTGGCTTATCCAACAATGCCAATGATGTTTTATTGTGGTTGTAAAAGGCTTTTAACATAATAGAAAATTTCAGCTTTTTAATAAAAGTATTTTCTTGTATTCCATGAATTTATTTGTGATATGTAACTCAAGACATTCCTGTGATATCTACAGTCTATATATAATCTCATAGTGTGTAGTCCATACCAAGACAAGTTAACACGTGGATTAACAGGGTGTGTTTATTTGGAAGTTCTTTTGATTATTGGACTATGTAAAGCTGTTGTAGGTTTGTTTTTGCGTTGAAGAGCCTGCTGAAGTATGTGAAGGAATTGCGTGCAATCAGGCGAAAAGATAACTGATAATATTGATGATGGTCCTGATGATGATGATGATGATGATAGCAGTAGCATGTGGTAGCTGTGTGTCATGTATTTGTTTGGTGTGGTTGGTCAAGGCCTTGTCCACATTCAGAAGTATTCAATGCTTCACTGTTTGCTGACGAAGCAGTGGCTTCACCACTCAGCCCACCACAATCCTTGGCTTCAAGTAGCTGTTTCATCAACATGTCTCGCTTGGCTACACACTTCCTTGTTAATGAGTGCAGTGAGTCAGTGAAATGTGCATGGAACTCTGATAAGGCAGACAGTCCTTCAGAGAGAAATAAACAACAAACTTTGTTTTAGAAGTAACAAAGGCTAAGTACATGAAAAAAGGTAATATAATAAAATAATTATTCAAAACTTTTTGCAGCTGAGGCTATCCTGTACTAATATAATCTTGGACACCTTGTGAAGATCCCTGTGTCTCTATTCAAAGAAACCCAACCCATTTTGTGTGTGCTGTAATGCTGTATGTGCCAAAGTTCACCTGATATCGAAGTAGTACAAGGGAAATCGTCTGTTTATATGTTTTCCTTCTTATAATTATTATCTAGGGTTTCATCTCCCCACTTTATCGCCTGCGAACAGGCTCCTGTCTGTGCAAAATAGACAACTGTGCTTATATTTCTCTTTTTCCGCTTCAATTTGCAGTTCCTTCCAGCTCAATAATGTGTAATAATCCAAAGCGGTGCCTTTTCTGTTCGTAAACCCTGGTTAAACGCCATAGATTAGGTTCAATTCGTAAAAGGTATGTTTATCCAGGACCTAATTATTTTACCTCCTCCGTTTTTATGGGACTGAAGGAAATCCAATGATTCATACAGCTAAATAAAGATGGAATGAAAGAAATGAGAGACTTCACGTGACATGGGAGATATTGTCTACGGGTGAATATCTAAATAGGTATCTATAAGGATGGGCTCGTTATAGAAGGGTGTTATTCATTTGGGGGGGGGGGGGCTGCCATATATCGGAGGACTCAAGTATCAGACAACCTTTTTTAAAGAACTGAACGTAAAATACGTTCTTAAAATTTTGAAAGAACATTCCTCGGGCTCAGAGTCGATTAAGAACGTTTTTTTTTACTTTTTCTGCGTTTTGCCACGAACTCTGGTAAATTCATGTTGCGTTGCCAACCTCTTTGTTCAGTGCTTTTCAATTTAGTCAGCGTTGGTTGGCGCGACACAGAGAAAGTCGTGCAAGTATGTAACAAGAACTCAATATCATATCGCAGCAAGCAAATGTACTTTGGTAGGTTTTCTGATACGAAACTTTCGATGTGACAACCAAAACGCCTATTCTTCGCACAGCAAAAAGATGACGCTAAACATCTACATCAAAACTGAGAGTCTGAGAGATCTATGTTGGAATGAATGACGATTTCAGGCAAAGCAAGAATAGAAATTCATATGCAATAAATATTAGCATTTGGAATACTCATAAGTTTTATTATTCCATCATCTAAATCAAACTTACATGAAAGCGTTCGTTCACTGCCTAATGAAACTTTTCCTTGAATAAAAAAACATTACTACTTACTATAGTTTTTACTGAATCCCGTTAAAATAACTCCTTGAATAAAACAACACTACTAGTTATAGCTTTTACTGAATCCTGCTTAAATAACAAAAAGTAAGTTATGCAGAAATTCACCTCTAAGTCAGTTCCTACAACAAAGTTCAAACTAGAAGGTCCAAAGAGGTAAACAAACAAATGCTGCTCAGTTTGTCTCAACAAAATCATTGAGTGTTCAAATTTTGCGCAGTGTTCCTTTAAATACGGCAGCGTGAACCTTGATATCTTTAATATGGAGGGTTTCCACCACCACAGGATCTTCGTCCAGGATGGTAAAATTGGCAAGCTTCCCCACCTCGATGGTCCCCATGATGTCATCAGTGCCCAGGATTATGGCGGCATTCTTGGTTATGGCTTGCATGCCTTGGTAGGCAGTGATCTTGAGGTCTTCTCTGTGGACATTTTGATCCGCAGTTTGTCGATTAATGGCAGTCCAGGCCAGAAGAAGAGGTTGCGATGGCGCCATGGTAAAGTCGGAGTGGAAAGCTGTGGTGACGCCACGGTCAAAGAGCCATTTCGTCGGTGCAATGGCTTGAGCTCGTTCAGGTCCCAGACCATCAATGCTGTACTTGTCAGCCAGGCAGTAGAAGTAGTATGGAGCGGCAGAAACACACATGCGCAATTTGGCAATCTTTTCGGCTTGCTCTTCGGTGAAGTAGCCAGCATGCTCAACCGTTGTGCGGTGGTTTTCTCTTGGTGACTCCTTGTTGAGGGTTTCAACAATAGTCAACAGAGCCTCCATGCCAAGGTCGCCGTTGGTATGTACGTGGATTTGAAACCCATTTAGCCAGTAGACTCTCATTGCTTTTAACAACTCGTTTGGCTCAGTGATCCACTCCCCATTGGTACCATCAAGGTAGCCACCCTTCATCTGCATGGCAAGTGAATAGAATGCCCCATCCAGCAGACCCTTGACGTGGTTGCCGTACACGATCACTTTGTCATCACTAAAGCTCTTTGCCAATTCGCGGATGTGCTCGACGGCTTTCTGGTTGTCTCCGTCTACAAGCTTGGCGTTGTTTCTTCCGCTAGGAACGCAGTAGGTCATGAAGTGGGCATCTTTCGACTTGAGGTATCTGGTAACCATGTCCTTCTCCAGCCCCTCCTCGAACAAGGGAAACTCGAGATCAGCGACAGTTGTGAGCCCATTCTGGTGGACGACCTGAACCAAATCTTTGTAACCATCCTCCATTAACGGGAACACTTGGTTTCCAAAGGATGACAGGCTCATGAGTGCATCCAGACCCATCTCATAGAAATGGCCGATATCCCAATCGACTTGTTTGTGGTTCATAAGCTCTTCCTTGTTGTCGCCATAGTCAAGGTGGTCGAGAGCAAACGTGTTGAGGTAGACTTCATGAAAGCTGCGTTGCCACACAACCACAGGAGTGTTACGGGCTGTGTCGTTCAGGCCGTCGATGATCTGTTTGCTCATGTCGCCGTGGAAGGAGCTAATATAACCCCAAGTTATCAGAAATTTGTCAATGGTACCTGGCTTTTCCAAGATTAGGTTGCTGAGGCGACTGCGGTAATCGGCCTGGTTTCGTACTCCTTCGTATGTACCACTCGGTAGAACCCAGCGGAAGGGTGTAATAAAGTGCATTCTCAAAATTAAGCTCCCCATAGATGGGTGAAGATGAGGGTCGATGTGGCCCGGCATCATTGTTTTACCCTGAAGGTTTACGCCCCTTGCTCTTGGAAACGTTTTCCTCGCGTCTTCGAGGCCCCCGGTAAAGGCAATCTTTCCATCGTTTTCCACCACGGCCTCGACATAGCTCGGCGTCTCTCCGACCATGGTAAGGATTCGACCTCCGTAGTAGAGCGTCATTTTGAGTGGACAGATAACTTGTTCGCGAACAGTTGAATTCGTGTACGAGTGATAAAACCCGCAGTGAGAATGAACTTTGCAACACTTTTGCTCGTATTTATATGTGCTCTAAAGGTTACCCCCGAGCGAGGGCTAATCAGATACATGTATACTAAATAGTTTATATTACAGCGGGGGTCACGCATGCAGGATTCCGGGCTTACCTACCCGTCAGGTCGAACCAAACCGTTTATCTGAGGAATAAGGTGAGACATGACAATACAGGCTACCGTAATGGACAAATCGGCCAAAATAAAGGCGCTAAAAATTTACGAAGGACGCTTCTATTTCCCGGTTCCATGCAAGGTGGAATCCTTTGTCTACAGGGTGTGACGTCGCACCATTGAACTGCAATTAGAGCGGTAAATTAATTAACTTTATCAGAAGTCACGTACTACCATTTTCTGGCTACATATTACGCTAGAGCACCTTTATTTGCTATACTTTGATATATGACAGTGTTTGGGCTATCCAAATGTTGTTTTCACAATTTTAGAGAAAGTGCGCTTTTCATAATCAGAAGCGACGAGACGGTATTAAATTACTTCAGTTAAATCAATTAATGGTTGTCCCAAAAGTTAAATGACCAATTGTAAAAGGGTGTGAAGCCCCACTGGCAGGATTTAGATTTTCCATTGTAAAAAGTTTATTGTCATGCCGGCACGTATACGCCCTTTGTTTGAAGTCATAAAAGCTAAACAGGCGGTTTTTTGGCATCGCACGAACATAGGCATACGAGCCGGGGGGGGGGGGGGGGGGCGACGGGGCTGCAGCCCCCCTAGTTTCGAAAATTGTCGACATTTTTCGGGCAAAACGCTCAGGATTCGGGCAACAGCAGTTGCAATTTTTTGGTGTTTGTATGCCGGGTTAATGCTAACACATTCGGGAATTGAGTATTTTTTTCGGGCAGGGAGAACACAGCCTCCCTAAGTCCGAAGGTGCCAGTACGCCTGTGCACGCGAACGGGAGCAAGGAAATATAAACGGATCAAGTCTTAAAAGAATTTCATACTGCACGAGGTAATAATGCAGATTGAAATTGCAAATTTCCAGTCGTTCAGATTTTAAAATATTTGGTGGAATATACAGTGGAACCCCGGCCCGTCAACACGGTCACCAACATTTTGCCTTATTAACGGAAGGCCGTAGCTACTAGGGGCGTGACAGATACAATTGCACTTCTATTCAGCTGTGAATCCTATAATAAACATCTAGAATGAAGAAGCTTCACTCCGTGCATACAACATCAACCAAGGAAACTTTGATGATTAGATTCTAAAATACAAACAAGAACAGACTTGGTAGCCTGTGTACAGCGATCCGTGCTCCAACAGACTTCGCTGTTCATATCCTCAAAAACAAAGACCCTGCTGTCGTGCTAATCATGTTACCCTACGCTCAATGCTGTTTCTTAAACACGGAGCGATTCTATATAACGAGGCTGAGCGGCTCAGCCTTTCAATCACAAATCCCAATGAGACGATTTTATTGGTTGAGAACTGAACTCAACTGGTTTTCTTTGGTGTGGCGTGATCCGAACTTGTCTCTTCTTATAATTAAAAAACAATTCTAGACCCTCGTGAATTAATTGTTCCTTTTGTCGTTTGGGTGCAAACAACAGAAATAAACGGAAATAGAGGAAGATACATGTAAAGCTATGTAACTGTCGTGCATTATTCTGCGAAATTACAGAATTTCCTTGCGGCAAACGACTTGACGATAACAAACAACATGCCGAGTTTCAGCAAGCTTGAAAAAAGCGTGCTTTCCTGGTTCGTCCACAATTCGACAGTCATTGGAAGTCATAACTAAACATCGTTATTCGCCTTTTGTTTGGATTCTTAGCCCATGAAGCCAAGTACTTAAATAATTGATGTGTTCAACATTGTCCGTTTGAGCTTTTATGTCGCAACAGTGTTTGTGCGTGGTCAACACGAAGTTTGAATTTTCAGGATTTGTGTGATTATACAGGTTGGGATTTCAGAATGTGGCCGTATTAACGAGGTGGCCGAATTGATGGGGTTTTCTTATGTGAAAATGTATTGACCGTATTAACGAGGTGACTGTACAGCGGGGGGGGGGGGGGGATCCACCTCATAAGTGTGAAGCGTAGAGCATCGCGTTTCAGGCTTCTTTCATTAAAATTGCTTAAATTCACTACGATGATCATTTTTCACTTTCATCCACATTCATATACTTAAAACCATTGGATAGTTTTTGCAACTTCGACGGCAACGGCGACGAGAACGCCACAAAAAATAGGTTTAATCAGCAAAAACCTGACCTTGGTTGTCCCTTATTCCATTTTCAGCCTTTCAATGAAATGATAGTCTGCATGCAGAACAGCTAAACAGGCGGGTTCGCTTGGCATAGCGCGAATAGCAGATAGCGAAACAGGACCAAGGAAATATACACGAAATTCAGCTTTAATAGTTTCATACTGCACGAGGTAATAATGCAGATTGCAATTGCAAATTTCTAGTCGCTCAAATTTACAAATATCGGTGGACAATATTCGACGGGCGGATTGTTTACGATTTTATCCACCCGATGATAAGTGTCAAGTCACCTGCCGCGCCAAAAGAGTTAGAAATCTTTTGTATCAATGATGTCCTCTTGACTTTTTTAAAACCTTCCGTGGTTTGTGGGTACAATTATTTTTAAAACATGCAAAACGCCCTTTCATTGATCTGCCGAGTTGCTGCGTGACGTCCATATTTCCCGAACAACGTTTGGTGGCTACGGCGGCTGTTGGCGATTACGGTTTTTGAAGCCTTTGGACAAATCACAAAATTTACTCTGTGACGATTTTGAGTTTTCAGAATGGAAAAAGATTATTAGTTGTATACATTGTATTCGAGGTCGTTAATTCCACACAAAAAACAGGGCTCGCAATTTACTCCGACACGGCTGTTTAAAATTAAAGCCAACAAAATGCTAGACGGGGCCTTTTTATAAGCTCGCTCCGTGAAATGATTATACAGGTTGGGATTTCAGAATGTGGCCGTATTAACGAGGTGGCCGAATTGATGGGGTTTTCTTATGTGAAAATGTATGGGCGTTAAGCCGGGACCAAACAAATTGACCGTATTAACGAGGTGACTGTACAGCGGGGGGCCATCCACCCCATAAGTGTGAAGCGTAGAGCATCGCGTTTCAGGCTTCTTTCATTACAATTGCTTAAATTCACTACGATGGTCATTTTTCACTTTCATCCACATTCATATACTTAAAACCATTGGAGAGTTTTTGCAACTTCGACGGCAACGACGACGAGAACGCCACAAAAAATAGGTTTAATCAGGAGGGGGGTGAATAGGGGTACGCAAATCCGCCAGTCCGTGCTATTTTTTTGGCCAAATCCGTCAATCCGCCACTATTTTCGTTCAAATCCGTATCCGCATTCCTTGAAAACTTTCTGTGTAATAGTTTCACTGATAGGACAGTAGATGTTGTTTTCGGTGAAAAAATTTCAAGAGGTTTCGTTTCATTGCCTTTTTTGCGGCAGTTCTAATGTAAAGTGGTGGTTTGGGTCGCGTACAAACAGAAAATGGACAAAACGAATACATTGAGACCAGGACTAAAGACACGCCAAGGCCACGAAACGCATGAAGAGTACGGAATCCGAGCTAAAATTATCGGCTAATCCGTGATCCACTGAATTATCGAAATCCGCGAATCCGCTTAATTTTTCGCTGAAATCCGCAATCCGTGTACTTTTTGAGGCTAAATCCGTTGATCCGCGAACCTATTCACCCCCTCCAATCAGCAAAAACAATCGCTCTGCACGTGCGTTTTATAGTTTTGTACATTTCTGTGCCTTCATCTGAAAAACAAGAACGTGAAATGACCAAATTTATAAAACCTTCCGTTGTTTGTGGGTACAATTATTTTTAATACATGCAAAACGCCCTTTCATTGATCTGCCGAGTTGCTGCGTGACGTCCATATTTCCCGAACAACGTTTGGTGGCTACGGCGGCTGTTGGCGATTACGGTTTTTGAAGCCTTTGAACAAATCACAAAATTTAATCTGTGACGATTTTGAGTTTTCAGAATCTCATACCGAATAAATTCATAACAATTAACAGGTTCTTACATAAATGATAATTAGCACAAATTTAGGCTATTTAGGTTCTTAATAGGTTCTTATTTTCTGAAGAAAAATTTACATTGTATAGACATTGTATAGACTTGGTCAACAGCCACGGAGACAAACAATCAAATATTTAATACTAGTAACCTCTTGATCACAGAGATATTTATATTTTTGTGATTGTATCAATAATAAATGATGAGGCTCCTAAGTGTCTCCAAAGTTGATCCAGAATGTGGACTCATCTAATTTCACTAAAATGTTTTTATCGATTTTAGAATATCATAAGCGACCTGTTTCCAAATTTTAGGCTAAAGAGGTTCTTTCATTGAGGGGGTCTAACAGGCAAATTTGAGCCTAACAGGTTCTTAAAAAAGACCTTTTTACCGACACAGTTACCATTTCAAATACATATTAATTTGTCCTCTATTACATGTAATATTTGGTAGGCTGTAAAGCTAATTTACACGTTACGATTTCTCTGGTCGATTTGTCGGCCAAATCGTGTAGCGTGTCGGTGCGTGTTTTTGGCAAACGCAGAGAAGATAAATGGCCAAAGGTAAATGGTCGAACGTAAAACGGGCTGTTGAAATGAATGAATTTTAATTAAAAGTATTCAGTTCCGTTTAAACTCGTTACCGTCAGGGTTCGTCCGCATGCTAAAACTTTTTATTTCTGAATAAAACTCGCCAAGACAACTAAATTTCGCTCGAGGAAAAGCTCTCAAATAGCAAAGAAAAGGAGACCCAATTTTTTAATGATAAGATCGAAGACGTTACGCTAGACTCGTCACCCGAAACGGTGAATTGTTTTACCACCCTTCCCTCGAGGTATGTATCTGTAACACGATAGCGCGGAAGTTAATTGTTGTGCATTCGCCCTTATAAAATGCATGTTGTAAAATAAAAGACCACTTGTAAATTTAGATTTAGATTTTCATTGTAAAAAGGTTATTGCCGCGCCGGCACGTACACCGCCACGAACGCCCTTTGATTGATTGGCCAACCTCGTTCCCAGGGTCTCTAATCTTCCCGAGAGACCCTGGGAACGAGGTTGGTTTTTGGCATAGCGGAATCAAGTTTTAAGAATTTCATACTGCGCGAGGTAATAATGCAGATTGCAATTGCACATTTCCCCTATTGGCTTTCAACCCGCCTCTTTGCAACATAATGCGAGAACGATCAAGTTGGCCACGGTCCGATTACAACTAAATTGTTCATGTCACCATCGGACAAAGAGGAAGCTTTTTCAAGGAATAAAAACAGGGCAATATGAATAGAAAAAGTAAGCCCGTCACCGGAAAGAGCATTCGAACATTAGTAGGTTCACCAAATTTGAGGGTTATTAATAAACGCAAAGACAGAAGACTTTTGAAAATCCTATATTTACATGTAATAGAGCTTTGCATGGTTACTATGATATACTAAACGCTCTTGTTTGAGGGATTTTTAAAGACCCACCCATTCTCCAATCACGCTCAAATTTCCCAATCTGACTAAGGTTCGGATGCATAGGCGTACGAGGTAGGGCTGCCCCCTCCCTCCAGTTTCGACATTTGTCGGGCAACCGTTCTAGTTTTGATATACCGGTATGCTAGTGATGTACAATCCATAAAGAACACTTTTGCTTAATGTACCAGTTAAATCGAAGCTTCAACATCCCCCGGGAAATTTTTGTTCAAATTTTGCCCCTCGCCGGGCAAAAAAGCCGCTCAAATGCCCCATCATAGGTCCACTTCAGGTGATCACATGCCCCCACTCCCGGGGGAAATTAATTCTAACTTTCTAGTTGCTTCTATTATGCTCCCGAAACCGAGTTTTTAGACATGTTTTAACCAAGCGGCCATCTTTTCCTTAAAATCCTCAAAACTCGCCATGATTGATCAACCCTAGCCTGCGTAGCTGGCGGGATTCGCAGCGAAGTGCTTTTGTTCTTGGAGAGGCCGTCGTCGGAGCGGCAAAGCCGTTGAGAGATTGGTGAGGAGTCGATTTTTTCGCCGCTTGACCTCGTGCGCGAATGCTGAGTGAGTAGCTAGCACCCTCAAATCCCGCCGGCTACGCAGGCTAGATCAACCCACGTAGAATGACCGGGACACGTAACATGAAATCGGGACTAGCATTCAAATTCCCCACCCCCAGGTATTTGATTGGATTTGACTTCGATTTCTCGACTGGTACATAAATTGAGTCATTTTTGGGACGTAATAAAAAGGAAGCAAACTTATTTTTCGAGATATTAAGAACAGGATATTTAGAAAAACAGGTTGAGATATTTAGAAAAAATTGAGAACTTCAGAAAACATATTACGGCGATTTTACGCACAGGCAAATTCATGGGACGTACGCGAACGTGACTCTTGCCTTTGAGCGGTGTTGTGTTACAAAGATGCGATGTACAAGGGTTTGTATGGGAACTTTACGATTTTGTTTTAAATAACTAAAATTAAATGTTCGGTGAATAAAACTGGCTTACCTTGTTGCCGTGTTGCGTTCTTTGTTGTTTCCCGGCGTTTAAGGCCAAGCGAGTTAGCGCTGGTGGTGGTGACCCACTTTTTCTTAGTGGAACACCACCAGCAAGCGCTGACTCGCCGAAAACGGCCTGAGAGGCAGGCAAACAACAAAGCACACAACAAGGAAACAAGGTAAGTCAATTTTATTCACAGAACATTAAATTTTATTCTTTTTGAAACAAAATTGTTGAGTTCCCATACAAACCTTTATAAATTGTATCTTCGTAACACAACACCGCTTGAAGGCAAGAGTTAAGTTCGCGTACGTTTCATGAATATTTCGTATAGTGAACTTGGGCTGCCTGTGTTTTACGTGATATTTGTGTGTAGGCCTATTGTGAATCGTGACGCAAAGTGACATGGGATATCACGCGTTTGGTTGTCACGTTTTGCGTAATAACCCATGTCACGAAACACTTCCTGGCTTACCCGTGTAGCATGGTCCTTGAAAGTTGAAAGAAAATTTCTCAAATCATCCTCAGAAGCTGTGCCCTTCAGTTTTCTATAAGCATTGAGAATTTCTGCCAAAACAAGACGTTAGAGTAATATTTACTCTAAAGGTGAAACCTGATAATGAAATTGATCTCGTCTGAATTCCACAAACAAACAAACACACGCGCCAACCTTCTAATGGATCACAAAGTAGTTCTGTCAAGTTTCCTTCATATGCTCGGTATGCCTCGCTGATGGGGCAAAAACACAAAATATACACACTTTACACATTACTGCAACTTGAGAAAGTACTGAACTACAACCCTTAACAAATAACTCAGCCGTATTAAAGTCCATTAGCGGCGTAATAGTTGACAACTCTCAAGGCCTGGCCACTTTCGCTAAGAGTTACATTTTGAAGCATTCATTCTTCCCAGAAGTGGTGACAGTTTGAAAAATTTACCTTTGAATACTGTTTCTCACTTTTCTGAGGTATGAAACCGGACCGGATCCCGAGAATCTTACTGGTATCCTACCAGCCCCAGCGGAATTAGATATAAGCGAAGATGCTCCTACCCGGGAAGAAGTCATCCAAGCTATAAAGACCTTAATAACAGAACAATAAGGCGAAGCTATTTAAGATGAACCCTGAACTATTTAAGATGAACCCTGAGCTTGCAGTTGACACACTGCTAACCTTGTTTGTGGACATCTGGGAGAAAGAAGAATTGTCGAGAGATTGGAAACAAGGAACCATAGTCCAAATCCCAAAGAAGGTGGAGAGAAACAACGGAACATATATTCATTTTATAGAAGTGTAATGAGTAACAGAAGTTGAGTCTGAGCTTTGCTGTAAACAGGGGGTGCGTGATCTCTGCCTTCCTGTTCATGAGAATCATAGACCGCTGCATGAAGAATATTACTATAGCTCAGGGCAAGAAGAAATGGGAATCATTCTAAGGCGAAGAGCGCTGGTATTGGATGGGAGAGCGCCATAAGATCAGCCCAGGACAGAGCAACTTGGCGGGACCTTGTAGAGGCCATATGTACCACTCAGTACAACACATATGAGGCACGTGCTAAAAGTTGCCCTACACATATTCAAATTGGAGTGTGTATATGGTAACTAGTCTTGTCGCAGAGGTTTTTGCTTGACGTTCTGGCAATGAGGTTGGATAGTAACCCCCTTGTGTTTTTTGACAACAGGAGAAAGTTTTCTAAATTCGGGTATTCACCACCAATCCACTGAGAAATTTAAATGATCCTGATTGGAGACTGGCACTAGTGACACATGTCATGTGATTTTGCAGTGTCATCTCTTTATTTAAATCTCTCATTAATTTGAACGCTGTGGTCCACACAGCCCTTTAGAAGGATCTATAATTAAAATTAAAGGCTCTACCTTACAGCAGACAGAAGAGACTCTGCATAATCAGCCTGACATTCATAAACTTGCAGATGGAATGACAGTTCCTCCTTGAGAATTTTGATCTGAACAGAAAAAGATGTAATGTAAAGGAAACACAAGGAGTATATTGAGAGTTAAATCTTGCCTAGACATTGAGAAGGGGAAAGACCTGGGGTGGAGGGGGGGGGGGGTCACTCCCTTATATGGCCTATACAGAGACATGCCACTGGATAGGGTATGGTATTTTATCACCTCAGTCCTGAAAAGGGTATATAATTTCAAGCAAATCTGTCCTAAACAGGGTCTAGAGTCATCGTAGACAGGGTATGGTTTCAAGACTTTGCTAGAGTTTTAAGCATATCTTAAATAAGAAACATTCATCAGTATTTATTTAGCCGGTCATCAGTCGACATTAGATCATTTCTAGGTGTCAGCACTATGGTATAAAAAAACGTTTACCTTAGTCCTAAACAGGGTAGCAGGGCTTGAAAAGAAAACCCAAACATGGGTCAAGTACCACCGGGGAAAGTCCTGCATCACGTGCTGGACTTCGGATTGGACAGTCCGAGTTCGAGCCCTGGCTGGGTCACTGCATTGCATTCTTGGGCAAGACACTTTACTCTCACAGTGCCTACTCCACCCAGGTGTATAAATGGGTACTGGCAAAATAATGCTGGGGGGTAACCCTGCAATGGACCAGCATCCCATCCAGGGGGGAGTAGAAATACTCCTAGTCACTTCATGCTAAGGACACCGGGATAAGCTCCAGCCTGAGGGGGCCACTAGGCTTGTATGCACACCTTACCTTTACCTTACAAAAAATTATGTTTCTTTGTTGCAGTGTGTTTGACATTGAGAAAGGACAAACACCTTTCATGTACACTTGATTCACGTCGTACCTCAAGAGACAGCATGTGCTTGTTATAGCTGAAGGATTTCATCAGAACTTGCACAACAGATCTAACCTGAAAACAAATCAAGCCTAAAAGCTCATTACGTGTTTCCTTTGGTCAGACATAAAGTGCACCTGAGATCAAATTGATGATACAGACAACTCTCTCTAAAATGAGACCTAAGCCAGCTGACACCTCAGTGAGACGGAAGACCGTGCTGGTCCCTGCATGCTGTTGTTTAGTCATTTTATTTAATAATAATTGAAAACTCTCTACAAGCAGGACACCTTAATTTCTCCATTTCACAACCTCAAGCCTTTGAGCAAGATCAATAATAAATTCTCAGACTTCTGATGTTGAGAAAATTATGCAAGAAAGTCATCATTGGACATACTATACAAGAAAGTTGAAAAAATGAATATCACCAATTTGATGTCAGGGGCACTTGAGGCCGTTCCACAGATGGAATAGAACCCACACTGATTGATTCTTTGTGTTATAGGAACTTAAATTTTGAAATAAAAACGGGGATTCCCGTTCTTGTTATGGAGCGACAGAACCTCATTCACACGTAGTCCCTTATATCAAATATATCATTACGATTCTCCTCATGATTGACTTGTAAAACACACCTTTTCCACTGTTTCTTGTTCAATACTGGAAATTGGTCTACTATCTATTATACAGGAAGAAAGTTATTGCTCAATTCAAACAAAGAGAAAAAAAAAATAGGTCACCATTCTCGTTTTTGAAAAAAAAATGATGTTGATTTACTTCTCCGGCACACTACACGCATAAAGAAAAAGCCACCATTTTTAAATGTGAGCTTGCTGGTTGCACATCAAATTATGGGCAGTAAGGATGCACAGTGCAAAACTTGGGAATCGCCTTAAGATTTCAGTAAGTTAGTACAAGACGGTTTGATTCTTTAAGTGCCAGGTCAATATTTGAATAACCACAATATTGTCATATAATAATATAACCATAACATAATCACGTTGAAAATGAAAAGATGATATACCTCTTGTTGTTTTTTCCTGCTCAGGTCTGGCATGTGTGACATAATATTCTCCTCTGTTAAATCTTCTTGAATACACTTCTTAAAAGGAGGCTGCATGAATGTGCAACAAATATCCTCATAGTTAGTTGCAGTTAGATATCCCAAATAGTTGGGATATCTGCCTAATAGTTGTTGCATAGGTCTTGCAGAAATCTGGGAGATTACCATTTCTGTGGAGGGGGACAGGGGGTGGCATCCAGGGGGACAGGTAGTGGTATCCAGGGGGATAGGGGGTGGCATCCAGGGGGACAGGGGGTAGTATCCAGGAGGACAGGGGGTGGCATCCAGGAGGACAGGGGGTGGCATCCAGCAGGACAGGGGGTGGCATCCAGGGGGACAGGGGGTGGCATCCAGGGGGACAGGGGGTGGCACCCAGGAGGACAGGGGGTGGCATCCAGGAGGACAGGGTGGATCCAGGAATTTTTGAAAGGGGGGGGGGAGTTGAAAGTTGCTTCAAATAACAATATTGCCCAAAGTTAGCAAAATAAGTATGAAAACATGTAATGCGTCAAGCATTTTCTTTTGTATCTGAAAGATTTGGTGTCAACTGGCAAATGAAGGATTCTGTATTCTTGGAGAAGGTGGTGAGTAGGTGAAGTTTTCAGATTTCATTTAATTATGCACTTGGAAGCAGAGGGTCTATTTGATATTGCTGTCTATGTTTTGTCGGTACATTAGGTTACAAGTCACTTTGTCATCATGATGGGGTTACATTTATTTAGTTCCTTCCTGTTAGCACAAATGAAACGACTCAGTCTTACCCATGGTGCCGCAGGGTAGAGGACAGAAAGAGACAACAGGTCTTCACTGCAGTCTCTCAGCATGTCAGTCACTGTCATCACATGACTTGCTAGCCTGTCTCTGATTGGCTGTGATATGTGTTCACTGGTTAAGACCACTGATGTTGAGGGATGTTGTTGAATCATTTCATTCAGACAGACCATGTTCTTGTAAAGTTTGCACAGCTTGGATTCTAGTCTAGACTGGGTAGAAAAGTCGAATTTAAATTTTTAGCACCTGCTTGCAATGAGTGGATAATCAGGCAGATGCTTCATATAAGCTGCATTCATTTATACACCTTCAATCCTACCCAAAACATCTTGGGACACATAACAGAAACATACCTAACAAATCTTTTCCATTTGAAAAGTCATATTTTCCCTCATGTTCTCGTGTTCTCAAATGCCCGTCGTGTTTTATGACAGTATGATACATGGCTCAGGCTTCTTTGTTTGTTAAATACGTCAGTGATAAACCCCAACACTATCATCCTGAGAGTCACTCCAAATATTAATAATTACGCTCAAAACAATGGATGTTGTATCTTTCCATGACTGAGACTAATACCTCACCACATGCTTCAAGTTGAGATGTTCCACTTTTCCACTACAACAGTCCAGCAATGTTGTGGCTTGATCATTTCCATTTTTTGGCTGTTTTAGGAAGTCGCCCATGTACATGGTTGGCAGAGTAAGATCGTCAATATTTTCCACATTCTAAGAAAACAAATGACAAATATTAACAATTATTGGATGAGGTATACTCCCTTAATTAAGTGTTTTCATAAGTAAATGTAAAATACTTCTTTCCTGACTAATATTTACTTTAAATTAATAAATGGTGGTCACTCAACTAGTTTAGCTTCTTAGTTATTTTGGGTGACCAGCTACTGCATGTATTTTTGATTTATTTATTGTTCAATTAGTGTTTAAGTTAATTTGCAGTTCAAATAAACCTTGTTGTTGTTGTTTTTGTTGAGGTTGAGTAAAATATCATGACTTGTCAGTGGCAGGCAGATCAATTATTTGCCAAAGCTGAAGGCTGAGGCAAATAATTGATCTGCAAGACATTGACAAATCACAATATTCAGTGAAAACCGAGCTCAATAATTGTTTAACTTAAGTTTTAGGTTTGTACTTGTAATTTCCTTCAGAAACTTTTAACTGCCTGCTTTCTTTGATGAAGTAATACAGACAAAACCATAACTTCACATTCGATAACATGAGCTAGTCTCTACCAATTCTAATTCTTTCAGATAATGCTGAAGGGGAATTTTGTTTCCTTCTTTGTATTCCTGGTGTGTTTTCAAGTCTAGTACTAGGCAAGTTCTCTCGCAACTCTGGTAAACAAGCTCCCATTTTTCCCAAAATTGGAGAAAAATCACTGTTAGGCGGTGATGCGCATGAGCAGACCATTACCGGTATTCGTAGGCTGTTATTTGTAGGTCACGCGGTAGGTTAAAAGGAGGGAAAAAATGAATCGAATTATAATACTATTTGTTATTGTCATAATTTTAATTTAGCAGGGGTGGAGTGAGGAAGGTGTCTGAAATAGTAGGGTCTCAAAAAATTATAGTCAAATTTCACAGGTCTTGTAGTCTTGTTTTTGGAGTGGCTTCCAAAGTTTTGCAGTCTAGAGTTTTTTTTTTTGAAAGCTGTTTTGGAGTCTCAATCTTGGACTTGCAGTCCAAAAATTCAAAAAGTTTCAGGCTCACAGAGAAAACACTGTAATTCTCAGCAACTCGCAAGGTGTCAAATTTACAATTCACAACCCCTCTTTTTAGTTAACAATCCAGTAATCACTTGGGGACCACCCTTCAGGTGAGACCTTAACCCTGTCATTGAAATTTGGAGGTTACAGGAGCTGCAAGGCTATGAGTGATTAGTGCATATATTATGCAATTAACTTTCTTACCTCTTTGCTTTTATATAAATCAAGTCTTGCACTTTCTACTTTATATTCCAAATTCTGCACATATTCACGTGATACTGGTATATAATTTGAGGAATCATCTGACGAATGAAGACTTCTACAAGAAAAAGGATAAAAGAAAAACATGCAAGCAACTCATTACTTAACAGGTTCACCATTATAATAACACATTTTAGTACATTATTCTGCAATATAATAATACTGCAGTTCCCAGAACGGAAAAAGTGTAAATTTATGTCATTATGTCCAGGTTTTTTGCAAGATGGATACCAACTTTTCAGGTCTTTTTAGAGAACAATTGTATTATGTAATGTTAGAACTCAGGGTTATTTTAACAAAATTGGATTACATTTTCACTCAAAAATGCCGAAATACACCTAAAATGCTTCAATTTTGTCTTCAGACCCTCTAAGGATTAGGATGGCGGCATATTGGACCTTACATATATTTTTTGGCCGGCTAATTTTCAGAACATGGCTGAGAGCCTGATTGTGGATGTACCTCAAAGTTTCTTTTAAGTTTAAAAGTTTATTTTCAACATGAAGGCAAACATTTCTTCTGGCTTGTAATGCACTGGACTCGAGAAGGACCTGGTAAATAAATAAATTAACAGTTAATTGAAAAACGATAAAATCTGAGAAGTGAATTCAAAGTTGCTCCACATAAACTTTAAGTCAAACTTTTGTTATTGAAATGGATTGTTGCAGAAGTTAGACGTGCAAACAAACATCCGATTTTTATAATTTATGACTTACAACGTTCCCCCAGGAAGGGCTAGCAAAGTCAGGTTCACTTCCAATACAAAACGACTAGCTCAATAGATACAACCAGTTATCAAAATTTGCTATCAAATAAATATCTCATGATCACTACAATGAAACTTTCTTCAACTTGTCAGAAATTCAAATTTTAGAGACAGAGTAGTGAAAGCCCTTACCTGTCTTTCAAGTTGTATAACTTGTGACTTCAGTAAGTTCACTCTCCTTTCATCAAATCTCTCTGACGGAACTTCCTCCACAAGTTGTTTGTAAAGAGACCTACAACAGTAATACAGGACGATAACCACTCTTATCATTCAATACATTTTTCTCTTCCTTTTCATTAGCGAATAACCTACCATGTGACCTAAAAATAACTGATAATGGTATGCTCATGTATCTGATGGTGATTTTCCTACCAGTATATACCGTATATTATACCATTCTCGTCCCCAGAGCGGCTTGTCCCTCTTAGCCAGCTGGGCCTGTGCACGAAAAGTGCTAACGATAAAGGATTTTAAAACGGCTGATGTGATTGGACTCCCTTTGTTTGATTTCAGCAATCAAATCGTGTGTCCCCAGAGCCACTTGTTTCCAGCTAAGGGGGACAAGCGGCTCTGGGGACGAGAATGATGTTATACTTATTGTGGTCCCCAGAGCCACTTGTTTCCATCTAAGGGGGTAAGTATGTTATTGTAAGCATGTGGAATGTGCGTGGAATGTGTGTGTGGAATGTGTATGAGCGGTATGCTAATTTGAAGTATATATAACTTGTTGTTGGCACTTATTAAATATTCGGTTTTTGAAACTACACGCGGGACTCGGTCGTTCGTCATGGTGTCAGAAGTGGGATTTCGCATCGTTCGGTTCCTGCTTTGATTTTCGTTTCTCTTCGACGTTCTTCGCAAACCCGATCCGCTCAGTTTCGAAGGAAACGTGGCTCTTAATTGGAAGCATTTCGTACAAGAAGTCGAGATATTTATAGCTGCAGCACATGGTGAAAAAGACGACAAAACAAAGGCTTACATTTTGTTAAATTTAGCAGGAAGAGAGGCGATTGAAAAAGAGAAATCCTTCGTTTACGCTCCAGCCGTCCTAAACGAAGATGGAACAGTTCGTGTTCAGGAAGAATCTCGCGAGAGCGTCGAAGTACTAAAAAGGAAATTTGCAGAAATCTGCGACCCTCGTGGTAACGTCATTATGGAAAGGCACAAGTTCAACACGCGTGTACAGAAGGATGGTGAACCGTTTCAGTCCTTTGTAGCCGATCTCAGAATCTTGGCAAACACATGCGAGTACGGTGCTTTGAAGGACGAGCTCATTCGTGATAAAATAGTATGCGGCGTCACTTCTGCGCACGTAAGAAAGCAGCTCTTGAAAGAGAGAGATCTAACACTCGATCGCGCTATCGACATTGGCATCGCAAACGAGTTGTCAGACAGGAACAACTGCGAGCTATCAGCTAAAGTCGGCGATTCGAAAGAAGAAATCCACAGCGTTGGAAAAGAAAGAAAATTCTCGAAAAGAGGCTCAAAGAAAGATTTGAAGATTCAAAACTGCAAGAATTGTGGTGGCAGTCATGTAGCGAAGCAGAAATCCTGTCCCGCGTTTGGAAAGAAGTGTCTGCACTGTGGAAAGCCTAACCATTTCGAGAAAGTGTGCCGTTCTAAGCGTTTTGGCGAGCACTCGAATAATCGTCGGGATGGCACTGGCCAGCGCCCCACTCGTAGGCGTCCCGTTGATGAAGTTTATCCACAATTTCCTGCCGACCAAGAAGAAGGTTTATTTATTATTGATGCGATTACGTCCAAGCCAGGAAACAAGCGTGAAATTTATTGCACCATGGAGATCAATGGTCAAGAAGTTGAGATTAAAATTGACACTGGTGCTAAATGCAATGTGATCACACTCGATTTATTCAAGAGGATCAGGCGCAACGAGAACATTGATCAAACGAAGGCTGTGCAGTTGGTTGCATATGGTGGCGACACATTGAGCACACTTGGTAGTGCGTATTTCCAAGTCTACCTGAAGTCCATGTCTCGCAGCCTAGAATTTCACGTCGTTGACAAGCCTGTTACACCGTTGCTTGGTCTATCAGATGCATTGAGCTTGAATCTTATCCAGTTACACAGCGAGGTCCATGAAGTTGACACTACCGATGCTTTTCGTGCAGCAGTGTTTGACGAGTACAAAGATTTGTTTAAAGGTGACCTTGGCAATTTGCCAGTCGTTTACAAGATGAGGCTTGACCCTAATGCTACTCCTGTTGTCAGACCACCGCGTAAGATACCTCTGGCAATGGAGGACAGTGTTAAAGCAGAGCTTGACAGAATGGTAAAGATAGGAGCGATCACGCCTGTCTCTGAGCCAACCGAATGGGTCTCACAAATGGTAGCGGCCAGAAAGAAAGATGGCAGCATCCGGATATGCATTGATCCAAGAGACCTTAATCAAGCCATTAGAAGACCTCATCATCCTATGAGAACAGTGGAAGATGTCGCATCGCGCATGCCCAATGCCACAGTATTCTCAACCCTTGACGCGAGAAGTGGTTTTTGGCAAATCAAGCTTGATCAAGAGTCTTCCCTGCTCACAACATTTAGTACTCCTTTTGGAAGGTACCGGTTCCTGAGAATGCCGTTTGGCATCACCTCTGCCTCGGAGGTCTTCCAGCGTTCAATGGAGGAGCTGTTTGCTGGGTATCCCTGTGCTATCATCGTTGATGACCTGTTGGTTTGGGGCGAGGGAACACCTGACCATGATGCAAACCTTAAGAAAGTTCTACAAAGAGCTCGTGAAGTTGACCTGAAGTTATGTGCCAAGAAATGCAAGTTCCGTCTAGATCGTGTGTCGTACGTTGGTCATCAGTTCACAAGGGGCGGTCTCAAACCTGATGAAGCCAAAGTTACTGCTATAAGAGAGATGCCAACACCTGCTAACCCAGAGTCACTCCGTCGATTCCTTGGCATGGCTAATTATCTTCACAAGTTTATCAGCAACTTCAGTGACAAGTCTGCACCACTACGTGAATTGCTGCGGAATGACACGCACTGGAGCTGGGGGCCAGCACAGCAGCGCGCTTTTGAAGCACTCAAGGCAGACATTTCTCAGACACCAGTCCTAAAGTACTTTGATCCGTCGAAGTCTACCACATTGTCTGTGGATGCCTCAAAGAGTGGTCTTGGAGCAGTTTGCTTACAGGATGGTCACCCTGTGGCCTTTGCCTCACGAGCACTCACAGAAGCCCAAACTCGATACGCTCAAATCGAGAAAGAGTTACTTGCTGCTCTGTTTGCGTGCAAGAAGTTCCATGATTTCATCTATGGTCGACAAGTCATTATCGAGACTGACCACAAGCCTCTAACAGCCATCGTTAGCAAGCCTCTTCATTCAGCTCCTGCCCGTCTTCAACGAATGCTCTTACAGCTTCAGAAGTACAACTTGAAGTTCGTGTACAAGAAAGGGACAGAACTCTATGTAGCTGACACGTTGTCACGCGCTTATACTGAAGGAGATTCCGACTCAGTTGACGATGAGCAGATTGACATTTTGTCTTTCACGTCCATCTCTTCGGCACGCATGGCCGAACTACAGAAGCATACCCTTGAAGATCCTGTTATGCAGAAAGTTTCTGGTTTCATTGTCAATGGCTGGCCAGGAAAGTCCAAGAGTGTACCTCCAGAGATACAGCCTTACTTTCCCATAAGGGACGAGCTGATTGTGGACGACGGAATCATCTTTAAAGGCCTGAGAGTTGTAGTTCCACAGTCCTTGCGCAAAGAGTACGTTCGGCAGCTTCACAAGGGGCATCCTGGGGTTGATGCTACGAAAATAATTGCAAGAGAAGTCGTGTATTGGCCTTCTATGATTCATGACATTGAATCTGCTATATCCTTGTGTCAGCCCTGCAACAGTGCAAGACCCCATCAACAGAAAGAACCGCTTCTAATCCATCCAGTCCCAGACCTCCCATGGTCCTTTGTGAGCGCGGACATATTTGAATGGGATGGAATGCAGTACTTGATTCTCGTCGATTCGTACTCGGGCTGGTTCGAGATGAGTACCCTCAGAGATCTATCGTCCAAAGCTGTGATTAAGAAGATGAAGAATCACTTTGCTACCCATGGCATTCCCTGCAAGCTGCTAACGGACAATGGTCCACAGTTTTCAAGCAGAGAGTTTCAGAGTTTCGCCGGTGAATGGAGCTTCGAGCGTGTCACCAGCAGTCCTTACTTCCCTCAGTCCAATGGTCTAGCTGAGAACGCAGTCAAGCAAGCCAAGAACCTGCTGGACAAGTGCAAAAAGGATGGCTCTGACCCCCTGCTTGGTCTTCTTAACCTCAGGAACGTTCCAAGAGATCAAACGCTAGGTTCTCCTGCTCAACGATTGATGTCCAGACGCACTAGATGTGTTCTACCCGTTGCAAAGAAACTCCTCTATCCTAGAGCGCTCAACAGCAGAGACGTATCCTCACGTTTGGAGTTGAAGCGACAACAGCAGAAGTTGTATTACGATCGGCATGCTAAACCTCTCCAACCTCTCAGTCCCCAGCAGGTTGTTCGTCTTCAGACTAACAGAGGTTACGAGAAAGTAGGCGTTGTTAAGCAGCCCACTTCGCATCCACAATCGTACATTGTACAAGCTGGAGGAAAGGAGTATAGAAGAAACCGAAGACATCTATTGCCTGTTCCAGAGCCTGCTCCTAACCCGTTTAACCATCATGCAGCAGCAGATGATGATGTGCCTCTTTCTACACCTTCTCCTGTAAAGTCACCGCCCAAGTTAACCGAGGTGCCTGTTGTACCTCAGCAGTCTCCTGCAAGGTCTCCTGCCAGACCCCAAGTTCCTACCAGACCCCAAGGATCATCCAGTGGAGAGTCCCAACCATATGTTACCAGATCTGGAAGGATGTCCAAGCCGAATCCAAAGTATCAAGACTTTGTAACCTGACTATCATGAGACACTGATTTTCAATGAACTCACTCAGTCATAGGATTATAGGGTTATAACGGACTTTGACTTGTTTTTTCTATTTTGCTTGTAACTCGCTTTTCCAGTTGCAGTGTATTCATTTTGTAAAGGGGGATGTAAGTATGTTATTGTAAGCGTGTGGAATGTGCGTGGAATGTGTGTGTGGAATGTGTATGAGCGGTATGCTAATTTGAAGTATATATAACTTGTTGTTGGCACTTATTAAATATTCGGTTTTTGAAACTACACCCTGGACTCGGTCGTTCGTCAGAGTCCACTTCCTAGAAAAAATGGCAGCTCATTTTACATTTCAAATTTCATTAGGTCAAAAACAAGCACGGTGATTGAACAAGAACAATTAATGAACTTGTCAGTGTCTTGCAGACCAATATTTTGCCTCAGCTTTCGGTAACTGACAAACTGATAAATTAACGACAAATCAGAGTACTGTAATATTTTTGCTCGACCTCCTCCAATAAATTGTTAGTTCTCCGCACAGACTATTTACAATCTTTTTGGTGAGTCCACTTATAATACTTCAAATACTTTTTCATGCAAGCAATTGGCCTAAACACGCCACATGATGCTAGTAAAACTGGTGAACATCCGAGAATATACCCCAAGCAATATTCCCCAGGTTTTACATTTTGAGATTTATACTTGCAAGTTTAATTTTCATCCCGAGTAAAGTGTTCCTTTGTAAAGAACTGAACATTTTAAACAGAATGAAAGCTTCACTCTTGAAAAACCGTTCATGTCTCAGAACAGGTAATGTCCACAGACAAATATCCATGGATATTTCCCCGCCAAATGGAGGCCATTGTTTAAATATGAGCCTTACATTTTTTTTTTTTTTTTTTATTTTTTTTTTATTTTTTTTTTATTTTTATTTTTGATATTTACATACATGACAGACGCTACATTGCACTACATTTCTACACTAGTTTACATTACGCATAAAAAAAAAATAATAATAATAATAAAAAATAATAAAAATAAATAAAAATAGAAATAGAAAAAAAAAAAAAAAAAAAAGTTATACCAAAAATCCCAAAATTTTAAATTTTAAGAAAGAAAAGGCTTCCACTTCCTTTCGTGAAATTCCAGTCTATTGTTCTTTGTGGCAATTGCTCGTTCAATAGATTCTATATGCTTCAATCTAACTACAAGATGAGACAACAATGGTGCGACGTTCTTTAAGCTATTTTGGTAAATTATCTGTTTTCCAGCAATAATAATATGGTTTAAAAGTAACCAATGAGACATCTTTTGAGTTATACCAAAAATAATATCTTCATTTTTTAAAGAAACAATATTGATTTGCAGAGATTTAACCCAAAGAACAACAGACGTCCAAAAAGCGCAACTAAAATCGCAACTACAGAATAAGTGCTCAAGAGATTCCTCTGCGGTCTTACAGAAGGAGCAAAGGGGTGACTCAACAATTTTCATTTTGTATAACGACTTATTTGTGAAAAGTATTCGGTTTAGTACTTTGTATTGAAACATTCTTGTTTTGGTATCGAGGGTCACAGTGTGTGGAATCAGATAGATGACTTCCCAGTCAAGATTACAATTGGGATACAAAGAAACATATTTAGAACGTGCAGAAGGATCAACCTGAATGGTTTCGATAAGTTTCCAATACAATTTTGAAGAGGTAATTGAATCAAGACTTAGAGTGTTGCCTTTTAAGTTTAAAGTGGGCGAATTCGTGGTACTTTTCTCCATGGTAACTTGAGCTTCGTTGGTAGAGATGATAAATTTCTTCCATTCTAGAGGTAGCGAGTTGTAAAGACCTACGAGCAGAAAGTGTTCGTTCACATTAAGTCCCCTTGCCTTGAAGGAGTTCCAAGAACTAAGTCTTCCTTGATTTGTTAGAATATCTGCAAGATATATAATACCCTTAGAGAAGAGCTTCCTACAAAAAACAGGTTTTTTGTCAACTCGTAAGTATTGATTGTTCCATAATATTTGATTAAGTACTTCTTCACGGGTAGACACATGAGATATATTCGATAGACTGGACCAGACTGCAAAACATTCCCTATAAAAAGGAGGAAGACAACTAGGAAGATCGGAAGTACTAAAGTTACAGTGCAAAAGAAGTTTTCCGCCCTGGTCCTTCAGAAAAAACGAAAGTATGAGTTTCCAAGGGCTACTGTAGTCTTCACAGTATTTCTTAAGGCAAATAATACGTTGCGTGTCGATTGATGTTTGAATATGAGGCATTCTCAAACCACCGTTTTTATAATCACTAATAATAGCAAGGCGTTTGATTTTATCCTTTCCTTTCCAGATAAAGTTGTAGATAATGGAATTAATTTGCTTAACAATGTCCGCAGACAAGCAGATCAGAGACGCCCGAAACATAAACTTAGGTATAATGAAAGTTTTAACTACTTGAATTTTACCAAACAGAGTGAGATTTCTCCACTTCCACCTTTTTAAGGTCTTTGATATGGAGTTCAATATTGCATCAAAGTTGAGTTCTTGACTTTTACGCAAGTTGTAAGTAAAATATACCCCTAGAATCTTTATCGGCTTATTGATGTTTTCAATATCAATGAATGGAGGATTGTTAAAATTGCTCCCAAGCCATAGAGCTTCAGTCTTTTCAACATTTATCTTTAAACCAGAGCAGATTCCAAAGTTTTTCAGAATCGTTGAGAGGCAATCATAAGACTTGATACCTTCCAGAAAAGTAGTTAGATCATCGGCAAAAGCTGCTAATTTTACTTCTCTGTTTTCAACTAAAATTCCTCTTATATCCTTATCACAACGAATTTTGATAAGCAGTGTTTCCAAAGCAATGATAAAAAGATAAGCCGACAAAGGATCTCCTTGTCTAACACCCCTTCGTACTTCAAACAAGTGTGTGGAAAAGCCATTATTAAGAACACAGCTTGATATGTTAGTGTAGAGTATGGAGACCCATTTAATAAAAGAATGGTGTCGCCACGTGATAATGGAGGAGTGAGGACGTCTCTCGCAACGCTCCACGGAAAGCTGCCCTTTTTCGACCACATCCTGCATATGGAGTCTATCGAAAACGAAAATTTAAAACGTAAAGCAAGGTGCTCATCTTCTGGTGATTCTGCTAGTTCTCCAGACGAAAAGAGACAGAAAGAAAACTCTGAGGAAGATACCATTCTTGAAGCTTTCAAGATGGCGGAAGGTTTAGCAGAGAAAGTTGATCTTATATTATCGAAGCTGTCTAAACTGGATAAGCTGGACCAAATTGAACAACGCCTGAATAACCTCACCACCTCGATGTCTAGCATCGAAATGTCAGTAAGCAATCTTGAGAAGGAAGTCAATGCACTAGACTCCAAAACTAAGACGGTGAGTCAATCAGTCGATGATCTAAAGGAAAGCTTGAGTTTCTGCGACGATGAAATAGCAGCTATGAAGTTGAAAGCCGATGATATCAAAGGAGAGTGCTGCTCCAACACGGACGGTCTGCGAAAGCAGATTCTGTATTTAGAAACATATAGCCGAAGGGAGAACTTAAAATTCGTAGGCATTCCAGAAAGCGCTAATTCCACAGAGAATGAAGACGGAATCGAAGACACGGCGGCAATTGTTTACAAATTTATGGAAGAGGAACTAGCAATAAACGAACCTCAGAAGAAAATTGAGTTTCAGCGCATACACCGCCTGGGAAAAACCAGCAGGAAAGGACCACGTCCGATTCTGGCCAGATTTCTTCGCTATACTGACCGAGAGAAGGTGATGCAGCTCGCGAGAAGTAAGTTAAAGGATACAGATTATGCCGTGTACGATGACATACCGAAAGACCTGTATGACCTTCGTAAAGCACAGATGCACAAAGTTAAGGCAGCAAAAAAGAGAGGCTTAAAAGCTTTCTTTAGCAAGGCTCAACCAGACTGTCTTTATATTAACGGTAAATTTATCCCGGCAAACGAGCCTTTCTTCTAGTCTCACATTATTTATTTTCCTCTAAACCGCTGTCAGAAAACTCTTTTTTTCAGCTATTACTTGTATTTTTTTTCCAAAAATTATATTGAATAGCTAAATTAGCAGGTTTGTTTACTGTAGCTGCAAATAATGACAGCTCTGTGGAGCGTGCAGTGACGCCCGGAGAAGATGTCGCCCATACAACTCGCATTGGGGCCACGGGTATTCTTTTTCTTGTTTTTCTTTATTTTATGTACGTATGTTAATTTTTCCAGATGTCCATACTTCAGTAGTTATATTTACATTCTATTGATTTATGCACTTAATTATCTGCTACCATTCTTTTGGCTACGCTTCCTTTCGCTTTCAACTTCAACTTTTGACGCCTTCATCTGAATATGGCAAATTACAATTTTAAGCTTTTATCTCTAAATGCTCGAGGGATTCGCGACTTTCACAAACGAAAAGCAATCTTTACGTGGATTACAAAACAAAAAGCTGATATTGCTTTTTTACAAGAAACCTACAGCTCTCGTGAAATTGAAAATCAGTGGAAATTCCAATGGAAGGGCAAAATGTTGTTCGCTCACGGCACAAATCACAGTAAAGGTGTCCTCATTCTTTTTAGAGATGACCTTCAAATTGATATTAAGAACGTGCAGGTGGACAACAATGGCCGGTACATTTTTGCGCATGCGCTTGTTCAAGACGCGCCTTTTCTTTTTGTGAATTTATACGCACCAACTAAAACATGTGAACAAATCTTATTTTTTGATCAATTTGCGAACATCCTAGAGAATACGAATTTGGATCCTAACTGTCAAATCATTATTGGCGGCGATTTTAACACTCATCTTGATCCCTTTCTTGACAATCTAGGTGGTAGAATGGAATCCAAACCTTCGGCTAAAAAAATTAGAGAGATATTGACTGCAAATGATTTAACTGATATTTGGAGAACTCGAAATCCTGAAAAGAAACAATTTACCTGGACTCAAAAGAAACCTTTAATAAGACGACGCCTGGACTACTGGCTCGTCAGCACTGAAATCCAAGATGACATAACCGAAGCAAACATAGTTCCTGCGATAAAATCGGATCATTCAGCTATTATTCTAACATTAAATAGTCTTGATAAAC
This sequence comes from Blastomussa wellsi, assembly GCA_947652115.1. Lineage (NCBI taxonomy): Eukaryota > Metazoa > Cnidaria > Anthozoa > Scleractinia > Plerogyridae > Blastomussa > Blastomussa wellsi. The sequence goes on along the minus strand of OX393563.1, from coordinate 29,771,203 downwards.
AGCCTTTCGGTCCTTCGTACTGGAAGTTAAATTCTAGCCTTCTGGACGATGCTAATTACATTCATCTCATCTCTTCGAAATACTCTGACTGGCTCGATGAATTCAAAGATGTAACAGATAAACGAGTCCTGTGGGACTTAATTAAGTATAGAATAAGGCAAGTTTCTATAAAATACAGCAAGGAAAAAGCAAGAGAACGACGTGCTCGCCTGGCTGAAGCCGAACAGAAAGTCAAAGAATATGATCAATTATGCAATGCAGACCCTTCAGACAAAAATATTTGTAATCTTGACACTGCTAAATATGAATATGAACTTCTTTATGACTACATCGTGCGTGGTAACATTGTACGGTCAAGAATTAACTGGTATGAAAATGGTGAAAAAAATTCAAAATATTTTCTTAACTTAGAGAACGCAAGATCCGGTAAAACCGCAGTCCGTAGACTTTTCGATTCAAATGGTAAGATTGCAGTTAATCCGCAAACTATTCTAGATGAACTAAAAAGCTACTATCAAAATTTGTACAGAAACCAAGATCACAATCTGAGTGAAGAGCTTTGCTCCGATTTCCTAGAAAATAATGGTATACCGACCTTAAGCGAGCAATCTGCATTACTATGCGAAGGAATGCTCTCGCTCACGGAATGCTATAATGCCCTACAAAAATTCTCCAATGGTAAAGCCCCTGGTAACGATGGCCTTACTGCTGAGTTTTACAAACGTTTCTGGAATTTATTAGGTCAACAGCTTACAGACTCCTTAAATTTTTCCTTCGAGCACGGTGCCTTATCTAATTCACAAAGGCAAGCCATCATTAAGCTGATCGACAAAAAAGATAGAGACAGGAGATATATAAAGAATTGGCGACCCATTTCTCTTTTAAACGTCGACGTGAAGATTGCCTCGAAAGCCCTTGCCTTGCGTTTAGAAAAAGTCTTACCGGAAATTATACATGCTGATCAGTATGCCTATGTCAAAGGAAGAACAATATTTGACGCGGTGCGAACAATTGATGATATTATGCATTACACTAAAATCAAACAGCTGCCTGGACTTATGATTGCCTTTGATTTTGAGAAAGCATTCGACTCAGTTAGCTGGTCCTTCTTGTTCAAGGCTTTAAAATCTTTTAAGTTTGGTGATGAGCCTTACATGACCCATCAGGCCGGAGCTTATCCTGGTTTCCTTAGCACGAAGTGACTAGGAGTTAATTTCTACACCTCCCCCCTTTCCTGGATGGGATGCTAGTTTATTACAGGGTAAACCCCCAGCATTCAATTCACCAGTACCGATTTATACACCTGGATGGAGAGAGGCACCATACACCTTATTCCAAAATGGCTACCAAAATGGCTACCATCTTAATATTCTTTTGTTAGTATTCAAATTAGCCCTTCTTGCCTCGTTTTTAAGCTCAAAAGTCAAAAGAGAATTTTATCGTGAACAAGGCTACAAGGGCCAATTTGTACGTGTATAAATCAGCGGCCATTTTGGAATAAGGTGTATGAGGGTACGGTGTCTTGCCTCAGAACACAGGCAGTCCCAGCCGGGGCTTAAAACTGGAGTGCTCGATCTTGAGTTCAGTGTACTAGCTATTAGTTCGTCATGCCACCTTTAGTTAACTTTAAGTGTTAATTTTTGTCAGCACCTAGTAAAATGGCTGTCAATGTTTGTCTTCAAATTAGAAACAGCTTACCTTATATATAGCAGTTCTGCTTTAAGCTCACTGTTCTCTCTCTTCAGTTGCTATTAACAAGAGATGAAATTGAATTTTTTCCTAACACTACAGACAAAGGATTGTAAAACCTTTCTCTTCAAGACAATCACAATAACTGTACACAATTAGCTTTAATTGATTCATTAGTAGATTTTTCTTGAGAGAGTTTATTATTATTTTCCGTCTGAAACCAAAACAGCATGGCACATTTTGGTGCACTATACCATGTGAGGGCTCATCCTCAGTGTAAAAACCTGTGAAATTCACGAGTGACATAAAGCAAAGAACGAACAAGACAACAAAAGACCTCGAAACAATACAGAACAGAAAAACAATAGGTCAAAAACAAAGAAAAAAGTCACAGGTTTTTTCACCGAGGTAAACCCCATGTGAGAAATTTAGATCCAAAGTTCCTGATGACACGACAGATCATCAGATCCCTTTCTACTGGAATCAAGTATTAACACATTTTTGAACCAATTTTTTCGTTCCTTTTCACATAATTATGTATTTACTGTAAGTCTGAAAAAGAAACTAAAACTCAAACTGGTTTTAAAACAACAAAAACAACAGTTATACCCTGGTCTAAGAAAACTGCAAGTCTGCAACCTGCTTACCTCCAACTCTTGTTGGCATTTTTGCAACAGTCTGTCTTTCACACCTGTTGGTGTTGGATTGTCCAGAGTTGACAGCCCAACAGCACTTGCATTTCTAGATGATACCCCTTTTAAATCTGGGGTATAGCTGCTTGGAGAACCTGTAACCTTTGCCTGAGAAATGGTAGCAGAGTAGAGTTTTTGAATTCACTTTGACTAGAATGTATAATTCCAAATAATCGAGTTTATATTTTCAAAAGAAGACAAATGAAAGGCAAGGTATTCTCCTTTTCTACCAGTACATCTGAGTACATGTAACAGACAAGGAAATTGACTAGCAGAGAAAGGAAACGTGACAAAATGAATCACCTTGGCTGTAGCATAATTTCTTGATTTGTTTGCATGACCAGGACTAGCACTAATTAATGATGAAGGTCGACTAGAGATGGGGGTTTTCTTCATTAGAATTGAAACTGGGCTGACATCGTGAAAAAAGTCGGTAATAACGGAACAATTTAGCCGTCACAAGACTGTTTTATCCGCCATTTTGTTACCCGCTGAGTACTGGACACTAGTAGAGCAGAGGTCTGGAAACTATGGCGGGAAAGAAAATAATGGCGGCAATCATGTCAGTTTTCTTCTGGATAAATACCTCGAAGTTCTGAGTCTTTGTATAAGCACTTCTTTCTTTTTTTTTCAAAGAAAGTGGCAATCCTGTTCCCCGAGCTCGTGCAACACCCAACAACGCTCTCGCTAAACAAAATTAAGACGGAACCGTTAGCACTTCGAGCATTCATTGGACAAAATTATGTACCAAAATGATTTACACCTTATTGCAAGCTTTTGTGTTACTACTTCAGATATATTATCACGAGAAATCTTTTCTAACAACGCCAAACATCGAAAACAAATTTCTAAGTTCCACTGAATCGCTTAAAAGATGTGAGATTTTTCATGTAGCTTGCGAGCTCTGAAATTCATTTTCTCAGTCTCTGATAAGAAATTGTTGTACCAAAATTATTTACACCTTATTGCAAACTTTTTAGTTACTGCTTCAAATATCTTATCAAAAGAAATCTTTTCTAACAACACCAAACATCGAAAACAAATTTCGAAGTTCCACTATAATTCCACTGAATCGCTTAAAGATGATTTTACAAAATGGCTACACGTTAGATTTTGCCTACAGTTTCATTTTCTCGGGTTCTGATAAGAAATTGTTGTCGGTGTTATCGCGGATAATTACTTACATCTTTACCTTTCATTAAGGGTAAAATAATATATAACGCAATATGATTTAAATTATTCCGGTACTCGATTTTTGTCCAACTCGAATAAATATTACTGAACTTCCTGATGGATTCCGTCAAGTCTTGAAAAATTATCACATAAAATTAAAAAATAGTATCTTGATCGATTTCATCGGGATGGCCGCCTAAGCAAAGTTTCTCCCGTGCCGTGAGAAAAGCTGATAATATGCATGAGGGCAAAGAATCATACCTGAGTTTAAACGGTGTGTGTATGTTTTCTTTCTTGAGGAAATTTACTTAAAGTCTTAATATTCGGTATTGGTCAGTGACTTTTGTTAGATTTGGTGGCTCTTAAAAGAGCCGTTTTTTTTGTCTTTTTGAGGCGTTGTTTAGGCGCGCTCTCCGCGAATTCGGCGAGCGAGCTGGATATCCTTCGGCATGATGGTGACCCGCTTGGCGTGGATGGCGCACAGGTTGGTGTCTTCAAAAAGACCAACGAGGTAAGCCTCGCTAGCCTCCTGAAGGGCCATTACTGCTGAGCTCTGGAAACGAAGGTCAGTCTTGAAATCTTGAGCAATTTCCCTCACCAGTCGCTGAAAAGGCAGCTTACGGATGAGAAGCTCGGTGGACTTTTGGTAGCGACGAATCTCACGAAGAGCGACAGTTCCAGGCCTGTAACGGTGAGGTTTCTTTACCCCACCAGTTGCAGGAGCACTCTTTCTCGCTGCTTTAGTAGCAAGTTGTTTACGGGGAGCTTTTCCACCGGTTGATTTACGCGCTGTTTGCTTGGTACGAGCCATTATACAACTCCAAACTTCTGTGACGAGAACAGTAAGTGATGCTGCATTGAAGTTGACCAGCATTTTATACTTCGCGCCGAGACTTGTGATTGGTTTATTTACCTCAACTTTGATTGGTTAGAAATTTCGCACTCTGTTATGATTGGCTACAAGGGACTCTACAAGGAACGTCTGCTCATTGGTCAGCTTACGCAATTTTCGATCCTATTTCCATCGGAAGCTCACCAATATCCAACCTTTGAACCACTTTGGGTTTAGTGTGTTATTAATTCTTATCAACCGGTCTGACCGTCCACTATAACGATCTAAAACTTATCTAAACTTGTCAAGGAAGAATATCTTCAAGTGTCTCACGATGAATCGTTCTCTATATCCAGCCTCGTGTCCACCAATTGTTCATGTCCCCACTTGTATAGTGATGGTGGGTTTGCCAGCAAGAGGCAAGACATACGTCTCAAGAAAGCTTGCTCGCTACCTTAACTGGATCGGTGTGAACACAAAGGTATTTAACCTTGGTGAGTATCGTCGTGAGATGGCCGGAGCTCACTGCAAACACTCCTTCTTTGATCCGAGTAATGTTGATGGGATGAACGTCCGCGAAAAGTGCGCCGAACTCGCACTGGAAGACATAACAAAATGGTTGAATGACAGGGGACAAGTTGCCATTTTTGATGCTACGAACACCACTCGAGCCAGGAGAAAGAAAGTTACTGATCATCTCGACGCGCAAGGCTTCAAAGGATTCTTTGTCGAGTCAGTATGCGATGACACCGAGATCATTCGTTCCAACATTCTGGAGGTGAAAGTCAACTCCCCGGACTATCAGGGGGTCCCGTCAGAAGAAGCTCGTCAAGATTTCGAAGCTCGGATTAGCCATTATAACAATTTTTATGAACCAATTTCTTTGGATCATGATTTTGGCATGCCATTTCTTAAAGTGATTGATGGTGGGAAGAGGTTTCTAATGAATAAAATGGAAGGGTACTTGCAAAGCAGAATAGTGTATTACATAATGAATCTACACATCACCCCCAGGGCAATTTATTTGTCGAGGCATGGTGAGAGCATGATGAATTTGGAGGGGAGGATTGGTGGCGATTCTGATCTCTCTCTGAGGGGCTGGGAGTACAGCAAAGTTCTTGGGAAGTTCGTCAAAGACAGCATGCCTGATGACCTCAAAGTTTGGACCAGTGAATTGAAAAGAACTAATCAAACCGCCAGCTGCATTGACAGACCAATTGAGAAATGGAAGGCTGTAAATGAAATTGACGCTGGAGTATGCGAGGGAATGACATATGAGGAAATACAAGAGCAATTTCCAGATGACTTTGCCAGAAGGGATGAAGATAAGTTCCATTACCGGTATTCTCGTGGCGAGTCTTATGAAGACCTTGTTGCTCGTTTAGAACCAGTCATTATGGAACTAGAAAGGCAACACAATGTGCTTGTCATTTGTCATCAAGCAGTCGCTAGGTGTCTCTTGGCCTACTTCCTTGACCACAACTCTGAAGAGCTGCCATATTTGCGTGTACCTCTACACAGTGTTATCAAGCTCACTCCAGTGGCATATGGTTGCCGTGTAGAAAAGTTTGACCTGAAGGTCCCTGCTGTAAACACACACAGAGAAAAACCCAAGATTGTTTCAGTTAGCCGAACTCCTGAAGACGCATTAGAAACAGTGCCAGATCATGAGTGATCGTCTGAAGAATAAATCTTTCTCACAATCCCACAGGGTATGTTTGACCACTCGCTCAATCCTCTTCGTTCCTGGTGAAGCTCAGTCCCTAAAAAAGCAACAAGCCCAGGGCTGTCACTAATTTTTCAAGTAGGCAGGGAAAGCGAAACAGTAGCCAGGAGATTTTGTTGTTCGATGTATTTTTCACTTTCCAGTGTTTTGGTTTTGTTTCAAAGCACCAGGGTTCAAACTCGTAGTAGCCGGGGGAATTCCCCGGTCCTTAGTGACAGCCCTGCAAGCCTTTGTGTCCAGTGCCAAATGAAACTAGATTTTCCAAGGCCAAGGGTACATGTAGAATATTTTACCCAACTTTACAGAAGATTCCTGTTTTGGTCTCTTGATATGGGTACCCCCTTTTCTTTGCCTAAATTATTATGTGATGCTGGTGTTTAAATTGTGTAGTTCCATAAATTATCCATAGCTGCTTGGAGAACCCCCCACTCCTCTGGAAATTCCAATTAAGCTTCATACATTTCTTTACAGTTCTGCAAAATGTAACCAGGCCTCTGTATGAAAGTGAGGTTTGGGGTGACCTTCCATGATAAAGACCAGAAACTAGTTAGCACAAGGATTTACATATCAGAAGAAAGAGGGTTTGTATCAAAACTAGGTCACCTTCAGCCTCACTTCCACTCAAAGGCTTGGCCACTAAGCACAGAACTTCATACATTTCTGTTTTGGCTTTTGAGAATCCCCCACCCCCACCCCCTTCTTTGGGGGGGAGTATGGATATTTTCTGGAACTACACAGTTTAAGCAGAACCATCACATAGTATGTAAAGCAAAAGAATTAGTAAAAACAGGTATAAGAAATATAGCTAAATTACAGAAAAATGATGTAAAAGCTTCTGGTCTTTTTAAAAATGCTCTTCCAAGTGTGGCCATGTGCACTAAGCCTGCTCTAAATTCACCAGAGCGTTTCTTACGGCTGAGACACAGTTGCTGCGCCATGGTGCGCGACAAATAACTTCAACAATTTGCCTTGTATGACAGCCTGAATTTTTTGTTGTTACGACAAAGATTTTCACAAAACAGCAACAAAAATTCACCATATCACACAAGGCAAATTGTTGCACAAACGTGTCTCTGTGTCTTGTCACAGCAGCAAATTGTTTTGTATGTGGTTCACATGGAGCGACTTGTTGTCACAGAGAACCTTTTGCTACAACTTGTTCTGGTCTTAAAATGTCATCAGTGTTTTACCATTGCCATCATGTTGTTCCTCTTGCCCAAGTTCAGGGGCGTATCCAGGATTTTTCTTAGGTGGGGTGCACCACTAGGAAATGAAGTAACTGATTGCATCGCTGACATATACATGTAATAGAAAGCCACAGGTCATCTCAGGAGGGGGGGTTGCACCCTTCCCCTTGATCTGCCCCTGAAGTTCTATATAATGCAACAATGGTAGGCTTTTAAAATGCAGGCTGTGATCAAGGAAGGGTTGGATTTGGTAGCTTGAATGATTTAAGTTAAAAAAAGCTATTCTTGCGATTTATTGGTGATGTTGTGTAATTACATATAGGTGTCAATAATTGCACAGTTATAATGTTTTCTGTTGAGCAGAAATATGTGGATAAATGTGTATTTATAAAACAAATCTCTTTATGTAAGTATTTAATTTTATTTACATATATCGATTAAACCAAAACATCAGCAAGCTATCTCTATGGCATTTTGGCCTTGTTTCTCGTGGCTGGCTTCCACATTCCCTTTTCTTTTCCATAGAAGATCAAAATAATTTCTTTCCCCACTATGTTTTATTCTTGGTTTTCACGTGACGTCATAAAAATTTAAAAACAAAATCTGCTGGGCCTGCTTAATTTTTATTGTCACCACGTAAAAGAAATCCTAAAAATACATCAGTTCACGAGTTTCCAGCTAGATAGTATCCTAAAGTGTTTGAAATACAGCATGTTGAATTTTCAAGATTTCCGCCGTAAGTGACATCACGATCGCGCCATGATAAAGCTGTCCTTCTCTAAAAAAGGTCTTTTCTCAATTTTTTTGCAGTTTAAACAGTGCAAGTATTAGGAAAGATGTTTATGTGTACATATACTAGAACGTAAGGAAAGAGCAGTCGCTTTCATTGCAAAAGTGAGTGGCAGATGTTTTCTTTGATTTCCGGCCACCATGTTGGTGCCCATCTAGCTGGGCACCAACATGGCATCTCCATACTGAGCTCTATAAATTTGCTTGAAATGTTTTAGCAAATAACTCAATAATGGTGAAAGGCACAGACGCGAGACTTGGAGTTGTTGTTTAACTATTAATATTTTATAACATTTGAATTTTTCAGCTTTTTTGATTGCATGGTTTCGAGTTTTTTGATGGTGTGACAATGAAAACCAGCTATAAAGCAGGTCCTTACAACTTGTGTACATGTAATTCCTAAATCGCAGGCCTACTTTGCACTGAAAAAAAAAAATCAAGAGTAGCAGCAGAACCGGCTTGGGGCATTGTTAATGTTGTTTGTTCGACTGGTCCTTCAGTGCAGCAGTTGCTATTGTTTTAGGGGCTAAGGGGCATTGTTCCTGTTGTTTGTTCTACTGGTTCTCTGGTGTAGTAGTTATTGTTTTGGGGGCTAGGGGCATTGTTCCTGTTGTTTGTTCTACTGGTTCTCTGGTGTAGTAGTTATTGTTTTGGGGGCTAGGGGCATTGTTCCTGTTGTTTGTTCTACTGGTTCTCTGGTGTAGTAGTTATTGTTTTGGGGGCTAGGGACATTGTTCCTGTTGTTTGTTCTACTGGTTCTCTGGTGTAGTAGTTATTGTTTTGGGGGCTAGGGGCATTGTTCCTGTTGTTTGTTCTATTGTTCTACTAGTTCTCTAGTGTAGCAGTTATTGTTTTGGAGGCTTGGGGTATTGTGCCTGTTGTTTGTTCTATTGTTGTACTGGTTCTCTAGTGTAGCAGTTATTGTTTTTGGGGCTAGGGGCATTGTTCCTGTTGTTTGATCTGTTATTCTACTGGTCCTTCAGTGCAGCAGTTGCTATTGTTTTGGGGGCTTGGGGCATTATTCCTGTTGTTTGTTCTATTGTTGTACTGGTTCTCTAATGTAGTAGTTATTGTTTTGAGGGCTAGGGGCATTTTTCTTTCATGGGTAAATGACCACATAGGTGTACAGGCACCTTCGGGCAACCTCCCTGTGCAAAGAAATTACACAATTCCCAAATGTGTTAGCATAAAACTGGTAAACAACCGCACAAAAATTGCAACTTCTACTTCCTGAATCCTCAGTGTTTTGCCCGAAAAATGTTGACAATTTTCGAAACTTGGGGAAAGGTTGGGGCGGGGGGGGGGGGTGTAGGTATTGAAGTACAAATAAACCAAATGCAATAATTTGTGTCATCGAATTTCCGAACACTGAGAAGAAAGTTCAAAATATGATGTTTGTTTGGAATTGTGATCAAACATTCTTGAGAGAGTTTGATATATCTTCACAATCGAAGCTAAAACTGTGGAGAAAACGAAAGCATAAAATCTTAAAAATCTAGCGTAATTAAGATCAGATTTCCAAACCAAGGTACAGTTCTGATTCCTTTGTTCTAACTTGATAAATTATTAATGAGTTTTAGAACGTAATTTCCTGCTTTAATCTAATACTGTTTAAATGAAGACTTGATGGTACTACATCACTCATGAAGTGAACCATATTTAGAAAGTTATTGTATTTAATGATAAATTGTTAAATTTATGAAATTAAATGTAATTAAATTTTGAAAATAAACATCTTTACAAAAAGACGTTTAACATTTTTCTAGATGCATGCACGACTGCCCATTTTTTTCAAATCATTTCATTTCCTTTACTTCCACATTTGTTTTGATTTTAGTTAAGATTCAATTAATATCCTTTACAGAACACTAGATTTCTGGTACAGCTTGGGTAAAATTTTGGGCATCACGGCACAGTTGGAGCGTCGGGTATAATGCCCAACTACAAAACTAATATTTTCCCTATTTTCAGTGAAAATGTAAGAAAAATATCCAATTTGCTTCCTGTCTGATTACTGGTGTAGAGGTCTGGTTACAGTATTATGCCGGGTCCATCAGGCTTGGCAGTCATCTTAACAACAATGACAAGTCCCGAGGGAGATGTTGCGTTTTAAGGTTTGGGGACTCGTTTGGGTGGTACCGTAGGTTCAAGGGCGAAAATTTCAGCCAGCATCACGCCCCTGTATCCCCAACATTTTGTTAGCCACCAGTCATTTATAACCCACGCACAATTAATCGAACTTTACCCCATTGACACCCTCAAACATTGAGGCTGAACGATGAAGAAGGTCTTTTTGGCCTAAAGTGTAGTGTGCTTTGCATTTGGTGCAGTATTAATAAAAGAGATTTTTTTATTTTTTTCAAAGAATGCAAGAAAATGAAGAGGAAGCGAAAAAATAAGTAACCTTGACTTCAGTGACATGAAAAAATCCTGTGAAAGCTCCAGTTGTTAAAAAATTATAATCTATTTGATGAATTGTGTATGCTTGATGTTTAGGGGACAGGGGAGTTCACTCCGAATTTTTTCTCCGCAAGGCGGGCATTTCACTGACAATGAAAGTGAATGCCCCGGGGTATCTCCCAGTGGGGTTGGGGGAGGGGGTTCAAATGACTGGTGCATGGATTGGGTTAGAAAATACAACCCTGGCATTTAATGGTCAGCATGGGAAAAACTGACTTTTACTAAGTTCTGTTATCAGACTGGTTATACATAAGGAAAGATAAGAAAAACGACCGTGCGCTTCCAGTGATAAATAAAATCGTCTGGATATAAAGAACTCGATGCTAAATATTCCTCTCGCGTCTCCGCCATGATATCAGCACACTCAGGTGGAGGTAATTCCTGCTTCAAATACGCGCTTGTTACGCAGGTGAAAATTGCTAAATTAAAATATATTCTTCTCACGTATGATCCCTCGGGCTGTCGGCAGAGTATGTAGTGTACTTCCGGCTTTGGCAACGCGCGCGTGTGTCGTGATTTCAGCGTGCTATATCCACTCAAACGTGTCATTGGTCACGTGGAGGCACCTGAAGAACATTAAACCAACAGTTTCCAAGTTATAAGAGAAGCCCGACCTGTTGTTGATGTTGCCATTCTCAACCGCCCGCCCCCACCAAAAAAACATATTTTGAGAGACTTTTTGAATGCTCTTTCACTCCCGGGTAAGTAAACCAAAAATTTCTTTTTTCTAGTAGATTCCCCGTCACATTTATTGAACTTTTATTTTTTGTTGTCATAGTCAAACAAAACAGTTGTAGACCCGCGAGTCTTTCTTTTTTCGCCGAAATTCCCATCTTCGGAATAGTCGGGAGTCTTATTCAAGGAGACTGCAGCAGGCTAGCGCAATCAATGTAAAGCCCGATTTTGTGGGGGGGGGGGGGGGTTGGTCGGGCTACCCACGGGATTTTGATTGTGAAGATTTTTGATCGGAAACTTTGAAAGAAAATGTCAAAATCCCCACCCCATGCCCGACCTCCCCCACCCTCCGGTTTAACATTGATAGTTGCATAAAATATCTAGGGGCCGACCCCCTCCCCCTCCTTTTTAGGTAGGAAAGAGAAAATGATAGGACCCTAGCTTATTAGTCCGCCAAGCGGGTCGAGCGAAATTCGGAGGCGGGCATAAATTGCGATTTACTGAGTATGCCTCAAAAATCCCTATTAAAAAAAGCGAACATAGAACTTGCTATCGTTTGAGGTGTGAAAAAAAGCCGATAAAACAGAATAAAAACTGTTGGTCATTTCTTTTCTTTTATTTGGTGGCTTCTAAAGAAGCCGTTTTTTGTTTTTTTTTTTCTGTTTTCTTCGTTACTTCTTGGCCGCTGTCTTTGCTTTAGGCTTTCTTGCTGTCTTCTTTTTAGGTGCAGCTCGTTTCTTTGGGCTTTTTGTGCGCTTCTTTGCAGCTGACTTTGCTTTAGGTTTCTTCGCGGTCTTCCTTTTGGCTGGTGACTTCGTCTTCTTGGCGGTGGACTTCTTCTTTGTTGTTTTCTTGGCGCCGGTCTTCTTGGGAGTTCGTCTCTTTTTGGGTGTGGCTGCCTTCTTTCGGGGCTTTTTAGCCGCTGCCCTCTTCTTCGCTGGTTTCTTCTTCTTTGGTGCAGCGGCAACTTTCCCGACTTTAAAGGATCCCGACGCCCCCGTTCCTTTGGTATGCTGCAATCTGCCCGACTTGACTCCACGCTTCAAAGCCATCTTAAGGTGCATTGATATGTCTCCGGTAACCCTGTTGTTTGCTTTGATGTACTTCTCAATGGCTTGCCGCGACGACCCACCACGGTCCTTCATCGCTGTAATGGCTGTTGAAATCATGTCGATGTATGGCGGATGCGCTGCAGTCCGAGCGGCGGCCCTCTTTGCTCTTGGTTTTCTGGCTTTCATCGTCTTTCGGGCAGGACTCTTGGACCTTGATCTCGATCGCGACCTAGAACGTGATCTTGACTTCGATCTAGATCTGGAACGAGATTTGGGCTTTTGCGTTACAACACCAGACATGGTAAACAGAATGATACTAAGTGAAAAACGTTCTGCTTCGGGAAAAAAATCACGATGCAAATAGGCGTACTTTGTATCTCGCGCCAATTTTATAACAAAAGACCTGACGCCCGAGGGAACAGGCCCCAGCCACGGATCAGAACAAACAAGAAGACATCAGCGTCCGACATGTTTAGGATTTGTGTTTCTTTAAGGAGATTTTCGGTCACTGGCTGCTTGATAGATCACTGCAAGGAAACGGTAAGTTATTGAATATTAAGCTACAATGACAAGTTTTCCGAGCGTAGTTGCTAAGTTAGCCCCTTTGAATGCATTCACGGCTATTTTTCAGTTCTTCTTCAATAGACGAAGTGTCATAATTTAATGCGAGTCGTGTTAGGCATTAATTAATTATTAATTAATCCCTTTCAACATGTTAAAACATCCAAGAATTTAAAATTGATGTTAAGGCAACAGGTTAATCACAAAACGACTGGATATAATAGAATTCCATCCTTATTTTAGCTGCTAACAATGCGTCAAACAAAGACAAGATTATGTGGCCGCCATTTTCGCTTTGCTTCGTTTACTTGAAAATAGTTTTCCTTTCTTCGCGTTCTTCGAAAATCAGGCATTTAGGTCTCAGAATTCCAGTTTGCTTTGGCATTTCTGCAAACCGAACTAAACTACGAGGATACTCAATTTAGTTATGAATTGAGGGATAATTTGAAAAAGAAGAAAACAGTTTTATACTCACTCACTACATTGTAGGGGAGTTCAAAGCGACAGGAAACTAGTTTTCATTTTTTTCATATGTAAGTGTACAAAAGCAGTACAAATACGGCCAAAGAAAACCTAAGAGGTATTTTTCATCGTCATCGAACTAATAACAAAGCGTTCTACAGTTTTAGCCACTTTTTAGGACATTTTTGTTCAATATGAAAGTTGCCGCATTTTGACTTTTTTGCGCTATGTTTACACACGGGACCGGTTCCAAAATGGATCCGGTCCGAAAATCGGACGGGATAGGCTTTCTGTTTACCGTTCTGGAACCGGTCCGGAACGGATCCAAACGGATCCAAAACTGGACAGGCTGTTGTTTTGCAGGGCCAGTTCTGGATCCGGTTCCATAAAGATCCCGTGTAAACACCCGGATCGATTCCAAACGGTTCCTTGTATTAAAACATGAGGCGATCCGGCCCGGTTCGGTGCGGAACGGTTCCGGTCCGGTCCTGTCTAAACGCAGCCTAAAATTACTAAAATTTGTAAATTGTGCAATTTGCGTTCAACCCAGAATTCGCGAAAAGAGATGTCACTGAGACAGTTCAAGGAGGGCCCTCGACGAAACTGCAAATTTAACTGAAACCAAGAATCTTAAGAAAATTACGAAAATCTCAAAATTTTGCAGAATTCGCAAGAGAAATGTCAAGACAGTTCAAGGAAGGCCTTAACGAAATTGCAAATTTAACTTAAACTGCGAATTTTGCGAAAACGACGAAAATCTCAAAATATTGCAGAATTAGTTATTTTCTTAATTGCGTTCAATCCTGGACATAAGTGAGAGGAACATGTGATACGACGAAAGTTCCGTTATGAACCAGTTACAAAATAGGATAATTTGGAAAATACTTTCAGGGCAGAAGTCGGCGGGTACTGAAAAAACAAGACGAACGACTTTTCAGAAAGTCTATGGAAACTCGTAAAACTATCCGATTTACAATTAAACAAACATAATTGAATAAGGTGAAAATCCTTCTAAATGTCGGTTAATACATCTTTGGAGAAGCAAATTTTAAATCAATTTTTGATGAGAAAAACGATAGTAAATTTAGAAACTTGGGCAAGGTAACTTTGTACATGTACATGTGTACACAATTCAAAAGTTACATAACCGGATGAATGGCTATCCGCCGGATCTGGGCACTGGCCAAATGCATTGAAGGCTCAGAAGCGCTGAACTTAACTTGAAAATATATTATTGTCTATTTCGAGTTTCGTCGCCCTGGGTCTCGCGACTTCTTGCAGAAAAAATTGATACATGGTAGGTAAGATCTGCAAAACACGTTTCCGTTGTGCAATGCGGAATGTTCGCGTGATTGAAAGGAAGTAGATTCTGAAACATTCTTTTGGAACTAAGCATCGTGCCTCTTGCCGCGATGTCCAAGAAGAACAAGTTGAATAAGCTGAATTTGACCATAGCCCCATCTACCTCTTCTCCAGATCCACTGCATCCCGAACCGTAAGTAAACGGTCGATTTTTTTCGCATTTTCGTCCCATTCTGAGGTCGAATCCGCCTTTGTCTTAGTTTTTGGCTGTCGTTTTGGTGTCCGATATAAGTCCGTTGTGCGCAATTTCTTCTGTTATTTTGCAGCAACGATGCCGCCGGGATTGGCTTGCAGAAAGTGGAGGAGATACGAAAGAAATTCGATGAACTTGAACTGGATTCGCTACAGCGCGAAAGGCTGGAAGCGTTTCTAGCCGAAAAGAGGAAAATTGGCGAGTTAAAAGCAGAGGATTTTGATAAATTAGCCGAACTTGGTGCTGGGAATGGTGGCGTCGTTACAAAAGTTCTGCACAAACCGAGCGGCCTTATAATGGCTCGCAAGGTGAGCGACAATACCATTTGGAACCCAATTAAATTCCCAGCCGAATATATTTCAAGTTCAACGCGATGTTATGCATAGCTAATTCTTCCGATTCTATTCAATGAATATTTTCCTTCGTCAGTTAAAGAGACTGTGTACCCTGTCGCACTTATTTTGAGGAATTTACGGCCTGCAGGAATTTCTGGGGTATTTTTGTACATTTTTTCAAAGAACTCATGTTTCCTTTCGTCTGCAGCTAATTCACTTGGAAATCAAGCCGTCTATACGGAACCAGATCATTAGAGAATTGAAAGTTTTACACGATTGCAACTCCCCTTACATCGTTGGATTTTACGGAGCCTTCTACAGTGACGGAGAAATCTCTATTTGTATGGAACACATGGTACGGTAGTCATTCCGTGTATATTTGGCCAATGTAATGATTGCATTGTGTACTTCCCCATAGGAAAACATTGGGTAGCCATGCATGGTGTAATATTTCTTCATGCAGTAGAAAATATGTAAAGGCAAAACTCTCCCAGAATTGGAACTGATTTATAAATTATTTAATGGTTGTATGGCCCACGTCGTATGCAAGCAACTTTGCAGCAAGCTCGCGAATTCTTTTTAGTGTTAAAAATACAAATACATACACAAAGCTGTGGTCGTCCCGCACACTGTTCGAAAATGGATAGAATTCTTTCGAGATGAAATGTGCATCCGTAGTTATGAACAGGAGGGTAAAAATAATGGACATGACGATTTTCGTGTAGAGCCGTTTACTTTTGGTCTCGAGATCTGTCAGTTTAAACTTAAAGTACTCCAATTTACTGTCGAGGATAGCTGCTTTCATGTTGTGGACCTCATTGTGCGGTTCTGTGCTTTGCTGCTAGCTTCTGCAAAATGCAAATTTGATGTGTTCAGTTTTCTACTTTACCCTCCTTGCAACCGAATCAATTCGATTGATTTTATCTTGAGTATTTCTAGAGCAATAACACCCGGTTGGATAATTTGCATTTCCCGAATTCGATGCCGTCGTCTTTTCAGCGTAGCTGAATCGAGGAGAGCAGTTTTGAAGGATATTATCCCTGCAAACATGATTATATGCCTATTGATTTAATTATTAGCTTGGGTTTGCTTGCTAAACCTTTCTTCCCTTAGGCCTGAAATATGCTTCTTTGCAAAAAATTTCAGGTTTTACTGCATGTAAACTTAGATGTTGAAATTCAAGGTCTTTGGATGTTTCTTTGGAACCATTGGGTAGGCTTGGTTTGCCCATAGCCTCCTGATCTCCACACCTGCAAAACTGAATGATTTGCATACTAAATTAAAATGCTTTGTCTCTCTCAGTAGAATTGTACACCTTTTTCTTGCTTACAGTTTTCTACAGATTAGTAATATTTGTACAGTTAAAAATTGCCAAGTTCTCCTGCGAAGTACAAAATGCTCTTTTGGAGTTTTTGTCATTGTACCTTCCTACAAAAATATTTTGCATATTTTTTTTAAAAAAGACATTGTATACAAACCCTCTGTTTTATCATGTCATTTTGCCAAAATGCATAAAAACTTGATCTCGTCACGGCTTTTCACCAACATGTGTCGTTTTTGTGGTTTGTTTGTGTTATACCAGGGTTATGCGTTTGTTTTTGTAGTTCAAGTTATTTCTGTTCAGTATATTTCTGGGAAAATAGATGTTTGGACAGCTGCTAAGTGAAGAATATTTAAAACATTGAGTGTGAGAACATTGCTTATATTTATACAGTAGTTAAAAAACTTCATCCAATTTACTGGTTATCTACAAGATTAATAGTTATTAATATAATTTAAATCACAGCATTTCCAATTTCAAATCATTCCATCCAGGATTTATGATATATTTATTTTGCTTGTTTATGAATTTAATTTCCTGTTATTTTTCAACCAGAAGATGATACAATCTTTTTTTTAAACAATTTTGTCTATTTTTATACAAGAGGGACCTTCATGTGGGTAACATTTTAAAGATTTAATTATCTACTTATTTTGTTGGGTAGAATGCTTTGGCAACTGAAGTCGACTTTGTGTTCTGGTGTTAGTTTTTCTGACTGGGTATATTTATTATGAAAAAGAAGCATATTCAGCGAGACTGCCGGAAGTTTAGAAAAATGCAGATGAAATGTTGTGGGAACAGAGCTGTAAGCACAGTTGTCACAGCTGTTTCGAGTTCTCTCAAACTTTTCTGATTGTTTCTATTGTAGAAATGGTGTTTTCTATTTTGACTTTGCTATTTTCATGGCAGCGTTGTCTTGTTTTGTATTTTCACGTGTATTTCAATGCTAATGTACCATCCTTTAGTGTTAAAAATTCTGCTACTTGTATGTTAACTTAGTCTGAAGATGATGTAGAATTATATCATAATGTTACAATTCCTTGCATTTGTTGTCTGCATTACATCCACAATGCACTTAGGCCTGGGTGATAATGCAGTACTTCACATGAGCCGAACCCAGTTAAACTAATTCAGCGTTTGACCCAGTTAAGTTCAACTGATTTTATTTGGAGCTGCTGAGGCTTTCTTCACGCCTGTTCAGCCGTGAATAACACCTGAAGACCGACTTTGAGTCAAACGCAGATCTTCGTATGAGTCAAGCCAAATGCATAATCAACTGAAGTCTAAAGGCACTATTTTAAAGCCACTGATCAACAAGGCCGCTTTTGTTATTTGTTTGGTGTAGCAGTTTGGTACGACTGAATAAGTTTGACATTTGACTCAAACAGGCGTTCTTTTAATTATTAGAGTCAACCAAAACTGTCATTATGTTCAGCTCATGTGCATTTATCCTTTATGCAGCAATCTTAGCAGTTGGAAAATACAACAGGAAGCTTGTTTTGCTACAAAATGCTCAAATGTTGTTGAATTTTTTAACTGATGAAGATCATTAATGAAAGTGATTCATTGAAACGTTTTTGGGTTTTAATCTCCTTTGGACACTGTGTTCTGTTCTTGGGAAAGACACTTTGCTGCCCAGGGGAGATACTGGCAGTATACATGATAGAGGGGTCCGACGTATTTTTTGGGTTGAAAATTTACACACTTGGTAGTTTTTTGGGTCAAGAGATCTGTCACATATTTTTTTGGGTCACTTTTCGAGCGAAATTTTTGTTGTGATCGATGGGTCAGAAAAATATTCATTTGAATTTTCAAAAATGTTCAAAATCGTGCATTAGAAGAGTCTGTTTGATTGAATAAATTTGTATTGAGGTATTTAAGTCTTGTATTTTTTGCAGTAGGAAATTTTGGGTCTAAGATTTCAGGCTTGTGTATTTTTTGGGTTTGCAATATGAGGCTCTGTTGCCCCCCTCCCCTCCCCCCCCACCCCTGTCATGTATAATGCGAGTACCGCCCACCCCAGGCTTTACTGTCGTGCTGCCTCTCTCCACCAAGGTGTATAAATGGGTACCGGTAAATTTAATGGTGGGGGTAACCCTGTGATGGGCCAGCATCCCATCCAGGGAGGAGTAGAAATGCTCCAAGTAACTGGGTTAAGCTCTGACCTGATGGGCCACTGGGCAGCTTGAAGACACACAGTTCTGTCCTTGTTGACTGATAATAAAAGTGCTTCAATTCATTTCAATTTGCAGCATCACAATGCAGCATTAAATCCCACCAAAATACTGTTACTGTAATTTTATGTTACCAGTTTGCATTTCTTCATTAACTTCTTGTATGATCTTGTCTGCAGGATGGTGGCTCTTTGGACCAGATACTTAAAAAAGCTGATCAACTCCCTGAGGACATTTTGGGGAAAATCACTGCTGCTGTAAGAACCAATAAATATTTCCATTCTGAATGTCGAAATTGTCATTGTTTCTAACTTGAGACTTCTGAAAACGTGATTGTAAGTTAATTTAATACTGCAGCAGTTATGCCAAATTTGAATTTTGTTTTGAGAATTTTATATTTAACAATTAAGGTAGTTTTATTTGCCTACCATATAAAAAACTTGACCTGTATTTAACAAGAGAAATAAAATCTCAATCACTAGGAGTTCAATATCTTGAGTGAATATAGGAACATTTCAGCTGTGTATTTAATGACATTCCACTTACAGGTTTTGAAGGGTTTGAGTTACCTCAGAGACAATCACAGAATAATTCACAGAGGTGAGTGGCTAGAAATATTCACATTAGAGGTTTTATTAATAAACTTTGTGTGTGGTAATGAGAGACGCCATGAGCTAGCTAATGGTGAGTGTGTTGGACTCTGTAATGGGTGATCCTGGTTATAGCCCTGGCCGTAGCATTGCACAGACTTTACCCTTTACCTTTGTGTGGTAATGGTGAGTTTTCGGAGTCTGAATGGCATAGAATAGTATGGTTTAAAACCCTTGATTAGTACTGGCAAATTATTACCAAGGCAACTCGTCAAAATCATGTGTGGTTACCTGTAACGGTTGGCAACACCTATTTTAGTATGTTTTGTTACAAAACTGTGAGTAGCTTTAATATCATCTGTATTTTTGATCCACAGATGTGAAGCCATCAAATATTTTAGTGAACTCCCGTGGTGAAATAAAACTTTGTGACTTTGGAGTCAGTGGTCAGTTAATTGACTCGATGGCAAATTCCTTTGTTGGCACAAGATCTTACATGTCGGTAAGCTCTGAAACAAGCTAAGACATTGATGAAATGTGTTTTTGACCCTAAAAACACCCTGTGAAATTTCAGTAAATTCCCATGAAAATAAGTCCATCTGATATTATTCCCTTGAATATTATCATGTGTTATTATTAATCAACAACTGTGCATGATGCCCACATGTGGTCAGAAAGTCATTGTTGTCCACCATCCATCCATAACTGTTGTCCTGTGATGGATGCAGATCCATCTGAAGTCTTGCCAACTGCTGCAAACCACAGGTTTAGCTGTAAAATGTGTTCCATTGACAATTTCTGAAATAATAATTAAAAACAGTTTTCCTCCTCATTCTTACAGAATAGAGCATTTTACGTACATGACCATCAACCACATCAGATTACTGAAAGAAAAGACAATGATTGCATAAAGATAGGTCCTGGTGGACCACCGTGTCTTTGTTTTGCAACACCAATATAGCTGCTGTGTTATTGTTGTCTGTTGTTTATTTAACTTCTGTATATGTTCTGATATGTCTCTTATCAGCCTGAAAGACTTCAAGGTGCCAATTACTCAGTTTTGTCAGACATCTGGAGTTTTGGCTTATCACTGGTTGAGATGGCAATTGGCAGATATCCAATTCCGCCACCAGAAGAAAATTTAAATCCAAATGCCAAGAGTACCAGCCCGTCACACCTGATGCGGCTTGCTCCTGGAGCAAGACCGCCAGGCGGGGTGAATAACGACGCCACCAGGCCAATGGCGATATTTGAACTGCTGGATTATATTGTTAATGAGGTAAAGTATATGATGCCATTGATGAGAAAGTCCGACCAATTTATCTATTCTGGAGGTAATTTTGAAGAGATACGCAATAAACCATAAATTCAGTTATGGAAGTTTGAAAGTCTGGGTTAAGGAGAAGGAAGTAGGAGAAGGTATAATGTTGATTTCCATCAAGAATTATAGACTATTCTAATATTTTTAATTACTAATATCTGGTTAGTTGACCACCTTAGTCTCTGATTTTTGTTTCACTTTTAATAGCCTCCACCAAAGCTACCATCAGGTCACTTTTCAGATGACTTTTGTGAGTTTGTGAACAAATGGTAAGTGATTGTTTCAGATGCTGTTTAAACAAGATTGCATTCAATTATTTTCAAGGATAATGCAGGACAGTTTAAGAGCAACAAATGTGTGATAGTTTTCTATAGTTGAAGTGTTTGCTTTGTCTGGTGGTAACTCGCTGACCAAGACTCCAAGACTTGACAACATATTTTTGTGTGATTTCTCCTTGCTTAGCCTCAAACTAAGTAAAATGGTGGTTTTTGCCTCATCTAAACATGAGGGAGTTTGGGAGGATTTGAGAAAGGTATGCAAACCTGGGATGCATGAAAAAGTTTGCATAACTCTCGAGAATTCTCCCAAACACCCAAGTGTTTAGATGAGGGTTAGTAAAAATGGAAAAAGTCCTCTATTGCTTGAATAGTCAATGAGGTGCAGCTCAGTTGACTATCATTCATAGAATGCTTTGCATCATTTTACTCCTCATGGGAAATACAAACTCAATAAATTGACTTTGCTCTCTGTCCCAATGCATGGCTTCATAGCTCAGGTGGTAGAGCATTGCACCGGTATTTGTAGAGGTCACAGATTCAAATCCCGTTGAGGCCCTGAAGGCTTTTTTACTCCAATTGCTTAAAATTGAAATTCAAAATGCTGCGATTATCATTTCTCATTTTCATCTACACCCGCTGTTCATATGTGAATTATTTCATGTACTTCATATCATTTCACTCCTCGTAGGAAAATATGAACTCAATAAATTGACCTCGCTCCCAATGTGTGGCATCATTGCTCAGTTGGTAGAGCATTGCATTGATATTGCAAAGGTGACGGGTCTGAATCCCGTTGGTCCTGAATTTTTTCAGGCTTCTTCATTCCAGTTGCTTAATTTGGAAATTCACTGTGATGATCATTTCCCACTTTCATCTTTTATTTTAGTCTTGTAAAGAATCCTTCAGAGAGAGCAGACCTCAAGTCATTAATGGTAAGTCTTGTTTACCGTAACTTAAATTGAATGTTGCAATATAATATTTTGTTTAAGGCTGAAAGGCTGCAAATAGTTTTCTTCATTTCAAATGGAGTAGCATTATTAGCAGGTATAAAAATCATGATGACAAGAGTGGAACAGACTTGTATGTGCTTGTATGTATTGTAGTGCATTTGGGTGTTGTGGGCTCTTTTCTTATCTTACATCCTGTAAGATTTTGAGCAGCGAGGTAGCCTAATAGTTAGTGTGCTGGACTCTGGTTAAACATTCCATGTTTGATCTCTGGCCAGGGTGGATGGAGGGGGGACAGGGTCGTAGCCAGACTTTTAACATAGAAGAGGCAAAAAGATGCGAGCGCCAAATGCGCTAGCTGTTAGAAGGTCTTGTGGCATCCCATGCATCTTCGAAAACAACCTCATCTCCAGTGCGTTGTCATGGGGACGAAGCTGCCTCAAGAAAATTTTGAAATCTAGAAGGTCTGAACACTATCTTTAACAACTTCCTTGTAGTATTTCCGTTCAAAAAAAACCAATATTTTCCCAACTGAAAGTATTTCGTTTTTTCATGTTGGGGTAAAATCTAGGCGAGGTAACTGCCTCATTTTGCCTCTTGCTAGCTACGGCCATGGGGGGGAGTGGGTATTGAACACTGCAATGGACAACCATCTGCTCCAAGGTGAGGGAGAGTAGAAATACTCCAAGTTACATCATGCTATGGAAACTGGAATAAGCTCCAACCTGATGGGCAACTGCATCTTTAATAACAGTGCCTCCCTTCAATTTTTTTTACAGGATCATTCTTTCATTAAGAAATCTGATGCTATGCAAGTAGACTTTGCTGGCTGGGTGTGCCAAGTTGCTGGTCTTTAGCAAGCCGGCGAGCTGATCAAGATAAACTGAATTACTATGGAACAAGTTTATAACCCTTATTTAACTTGCATCGTCAGAATGAAGGGATTACAAGAAAAGGAAAATATATGCAATGGAATTTATATAAATGTGGTGTGTTTTGGATTCAGTGCAGCAACAGACTGCAAAGCATGAGAGGGAATTATGTTGCATAATGCCAAGACGATGCAGAATCTTATCAAACACTCCGGATTTATGGATCTGTGCTGTGGAACACAGTTGTACATCAGGGAGTACTTTGTAACTATAATAAAAAATATTATGGACTGGAAAGACTCCAAGGAAGACAATAACAGGGTGGGAGGGGTGGGGTGAGGGGTTGGTCCAGTTTTCAAATTGTCCCACCCATGCACCCACCCTCTGAATTCTTACATGTTTAGACCAACAGCCAGTCAAGGTATTACCAGGTCAATTGCTTTGTAATAGTATTTGTTGCTTATGATTTAGCGTTTTTGTTATGCAGTGCTCCCTTTGTTTTCTGTACAATTTCATTATGGTCATATTATGTCTGTGAAATCCAGATATGTATTGTACAGTAATATAGGCACTGTGATAAACTCCATGACCGGTTTATTACATTGCTACAAGGGATTGGTTGGGTGTTGTCGTAAGGTGCAGATTCGACAGGATTGCATGCTTTATAGGAAATTACGTGGAGGCAGGCTCCCATATGACACAGATGGAGATGCTTTTAGAACTTTTGAATTAAAGGAGCTATGTCATGATTGAGCCATTTTTTGCGACAAACCAAATTACCCTTAAAATGTAAGAAACCTCAAAATAGTAGTTTGCTAAAGAAGAAGTGATACTAAGCGAAAAAGGATGGAGAAGATTGAGACAGATTACAAATTACGAAATTTTTCAAATTGCATCACTGGGCCTGCTAATTTTCTTATTGTCACCACGTAAAAAAAAATCCGAAAAATATATATTTCCAAAAGTTTTCAAGTAAATAGTATCCTTTGTGTTTGAAATACAGCATGTTGAATTTTGGAGATTTCCGCCGTACGTGATGTCACGGTGGCACCGTGACAAAGCCGTCACGCTTGAAGAAACGGTCTTTTATCACGATTTTTGCTGTTAAATTAGTTAAAATGTTTTTGAGTATTTATAGTAGGTCATAAAGAAAGAGCAACCGCTTTCATCAACCTTAAATTAGGCCAAAATAATTCGTACCCCTAAGGGAGACGATGAGCATCCTTGTCTCTTTCATATGGGAGTTTCTCTCTCCTATCTCCTGGGAAGGAGGGGATACACTTGCAGCCCTCGCATCAAACGGAAAAAAAATATTACAGCAATGCTGATGTTTTATACTTTCTGGTGCTGCGAGCATCAATAATTTTCTTTTGCAAAGACCACATTTCTGTGTGCAATTTGGATGTGCATGTTTTGGTGATCAAGCATATCTTGATTTGCTTGTTAATACCCCATTCACACGCCCAAAGCCATGTTTATTTAAATTAGGTTTCTTAAAATGAAAAATAGCACTGTATTTTACATGGGATTTAAGTAAGCTCAAACTTCTGCTTTCACTGAACTAAATTGAAAAGCCAATTTCTATGGAGAAAATAATTCCTTTCAGCAGCCTTTAAACCTGTTTTAGCTTGGTTGTAAATGGAAGTAATTATGTTACACTTTCGTGCTTTAGCAAGAATTCGAGAAGCTCAAAAATTAGAATTGGAAGGATTGAATCCTGTGGGTTGCTTACAGAACGGGGCAAATGACAAGAAATATATATCGAGAATGGATGGCTTAAATTTAATATAGAGGAGCTAATTCAACTAAGAAGTTACAAAAACATTTTTGTTATGTGACTCTTCAATTCTTTTGACATAATGGAGAGTACTGGTTCTGTATTTGACATCGTGGAACAGGTACCCAGATATTCACAAATAAAATTTTGTAGCAATAATTTTTTCCACTCGAAATCGATGTGAGGGCTTCATCCCTGAGCCATCCCTGCATGGTCATTGCAGGTTACAGGAAAACTGGTTCAATTATTGTTATATTTGGCGTTAAATATAAGTAGATTAATAGTGGTAATATGAAATGGTGGGTGCTTTTTACTTTTGCATGATGCGTAAGGCCTGATGGAAGATGGAAGAGAAAAATTCACGAGTTTATAACATCTTAAGCCGCAATGCCAATATGAAAAAGCAGCCCTGGCTTTTGCTAGGATGTTACTGTAGTATGGCATTATGTGTCTCCATAAACATCCTTTTATAGTTGTTGTCAGGTCTTTTTATTTATTATTTTAGAAGGGAGTGAACCCGGGATGCTGTGGCTTTTGGCAGGCCGCATGGTTCGTTGCGTGCCGTGCAATCTTTAAATATTCTTGAATTTGAAAAGTCGTTGCATGTCCTTAAAAAGGGCCTTGAAATTTGAAATGGCGTTCTTCAATGTTGCAAAAGAGACTGTGACAAAGGTCGCCACAGATAAAAATTTTGGACTGATTCATTGCGAAACTGTTGACGGTTTCTGCAACACGTGTAGAGATTTGTCAAGTTTGTGGGATCAGATTTGGAGACATTTTTCGTCGAATGAGCTTCATTCGGTGAGATTATAACAATGTGTAGTTTCCATCGTTTTAAGTCAGGCTTTGATTTTGGGCATCTGCTGAAGGTTAACACAGATTCAACGATTTCACCAATGTAAATTAAAATACCTGTAGGCCAACTGTCGGTGACCTGTCGGTAATGTGTCGGCCGACAGTTTGCGACAGGTTTTTTTGGGAGCTTTTCTTCACTTACGCCGCGATATCAAAACACTTGTTGAATTCTAGTGGTTGCGTTATCCTCCCGTCGAGCAACCACGCCCTGGGCAGTATCGCGCGCCTATTAACCGCATATAGCAGAATGTCAAAGAAGTGTTTCGTTGCGGTTTTATTTTTGCATGGTCGCCATAATATGCCGCGGAAGGGGAGCATGATGTTTTTCCCCGCGAACAGGCTCCCTTGTGAGAATAGGGCGACAAAAATCGGCCAGCGGCGGTGAGCAAAATAACCTGCTATCCCGACAACGCTCTGCGCGCTTTGCTGTCTGATCTGTATGTTTTCTCTCTGTCACCCACCTTTTGCAAGCTATGACTTTAATCAGAGCTTTCAAATTGAATACACCTGATTTCAAAATGGCCACTGATTTATGCACATACAAATTGGCCCTTGTTGCCTCGTTCAAGATAAAATATTCTTTTGAGTTTTGAGCTTAAAAACTAGGCAAGAAGGGCTAATTTGAATACCAACAAAAGAATATTGAGATGGTAGCCATTTTGGAAAAAGGTGTATGGAAGTAGACCTCGCATGCATGATAAAATAGAATGCATGCATAATAATCTTAATGTCTCTCAATACGCGCGCTGTAATTGGTCAATTTAACGGGTGGTATTTTTGGGTACGGCCTGCTAAATTTAAAATCGCACTCGATTCCAAGGCAAAGTGATAAAATAAATATCTTGCTAACCAACCTCGTTTGTTTCTCATTTCTACCCCCTTCAGGGCCCCCTCCATAAATGGATCTTGTAAATACCTCTCAGTAACCTCGTTTTCTCGGTCTGTACTGTAAATTGCGGACCCTTGTTTTTTCCCTTCTATTTATGGCGCACACCCAAAAAATGTTATACAAACATTGCGAAAAATTTATTCTTTTATGCGTACACCTTCCATATTTGTAGGTCAATGGTATATGAACTCATACAATTGTCTCAAAACTCAGGAAATGCAATATACCATAGCTAGTTTTCAGTAATACTCGATAAAAGTCTTCGATATTAAGACTCTTCAATATTCCCATATATTTCTTTATAATTTGAACATACAAACAGACACACCGCTTGTATAGGCACCCTGTGATCATATGGCACGTGGTCAATCCGACTTGCATCGTAAAATCAAGGAAACACTGTTAATACGTGACGTTAATACGTTAATACTTAAAACCAGCCCTTAATGCAAACGTTGGTTATGAAAAACTCTTTCGTTTTCTTTTTCTCCCGGATGACGTTTCTTTTGTTTATTGGTGTCCAGGTAGTCAACAGCCCCTCGCTTTTGTGGATCTAATCAGTAGGAGGAAATCTTTGAGCTTTTCTTAGAAGACCTCCTTTTGTTAACTAATCGTTCTACTAAATATTTTCAAAATTTTTAAACCGTCACTTCTGAAGATGTATGTTGCAGCATACGAAGCATCAAGGTACAATTATATCATGAGATATCTATGCTGTCGCAATTTAAAATTGATTTGGTTGCCTTTTTCTCCTGTTACAAGCTGAGATCTGGTGACATTTCTAAGGCAAAAGTGAGTTTATTGTCACTCAAATGAGGTTATTTTGCAGTAGACCTATTTTTAAAAATGAGGCAAAAAGAGCTTTACTATCGGTGCAATCACAGATGTGTCTCTTAGCAGTCGCTTCGCCATGAAAAGAATTTGATAAGATCGCATTGGATCAAGGGAACTTTCATAACCTTCAATATATTTCCCAACTTGTCATTGCCTGGTGATATGTAGGGACTGGGGAATAGTCTCCGAGAGCCTATCGATTTTCTTTACCGCTGAGGCTTGGGAGCCTTTCCGGAGGGGTGAAGAAAATGTTGGAGAAAATTTTCTTTCAGGTTTAATATCCCCCACGGTCTGTACCTCGAAAGAACTTGTTCCCAGTATTTTATGCCGTGGTATTCGAGTAGTCCAGCACCTCATATAAACCTATTTTTTCATTCGTTCTCCTTAACAGTAGATTTCTTTGTTATCAGGGCTAGAGGCTTTGTTTAGGAGTATTCTCTATTGTTTCAATGACCAATGGTATTGCCCCTGGTACTCGGCCTGTAACCACTGATCTATTAATAAATCGACCAATCAAATGCCTAATATAAAGAGGTGATGGCGTCATTAATTCAGTGAATTATCCTAATACATGTATTTATAATTTAGGCAAACAAGTTACGAGAAATGTTTTATCTTTATTTTGAATCTGTTGGCTATAGGGCCGACCGCACTGTGAGCAAGGTGAAGACAGGATAATAAATAGGTGAGGTATTGCCAGGTAATGTTAGCAGAGCGTTTCTAGTGGAAGCCTGCTAGGTTTTGACAACTTTTGTAGTCGTGCCTTGGAACTCTTTAATTGTTTACCAAGCTCTTATTTCCGTCCATCTTTGGTGTAACGGAATTTCAATTCTAGTTCAAGTTAGTTTTCATTTTCTTGAAAGTAACGAAAGTCTCCTATGGCCTGAAATGTATAAGATTTCAATTTCACCGCCAATATTACGTAACATTGGCATTAGACATAAACATAGATTTAAAGAGATAAACAACGTGCGAATTTCCTAACTGTAGTCACTTTTCGGACCAAGACGTCTTTTTGCAGGTTTTGAATGGTTTTTCCACATCATATACTTTAAATCGTTGGCGGCGCTTTCCAGAACGGCAAGCTGGTTGAAGCGTGTCTTGTCGTTATGCTAACTAATGCAGAGGACTGTTATTAACCTTCGAGTAGATATCGCTGGTATATTCACTCGCAGACCGTGAAATACAATTGTTTGACAAGACACATCTAGACAACTCGAGATTTCCACTCTGGATTTTTATTACCTTACGACTTGACGAGAAGGAGTGTAGAAGAAACTTGAAATTTTTTGCGAGACAAATCGATTCCGAGAAATTATTAAGTAATTCGCTTCATTCAGACGTCACTGAGTTTCAAAGAAAATTCACCTTAATTTTCTTAGAAAAATTAGCGCTCGCACAGGAGTTTGTTTGTTCAGTTCAAGATTGTTGTTCGATTTTGAACACCTAGTTTAAAATAGCAATAGGTTGCACGCAATTTTTAAGGAGCCTTAACAGTTTAAATTCATAAGTTCTATTTTGGGCAGATTTTGAAATATAGTGCCTATGAAGGGAAATTTGTTTTCGCTAGTTTTCAGCTTGTTGTGTCTACTTTTCAAAATGACCAAAACCGAATATAGCCTCGCCTGTAAAATAACCAAAACTATGCTAATTGTACTGATCCAGATTTTTAAAATTTACCGAGCTTTTCATAACTTGTTTGGTCGTGTTTGTCCATATTTTTTACCACTGAACTTCTAAGTGTTTTAATAAAATGACCTCGGTAATTAGTTCAGCATATTTGATGCAAAAAACTCAATCAGAGCAACGGAGTAATACACTGCCGATTGAAATAACTAACTCTAACCAGCTTTTAATTTTGAAATTTGAAATGGCGTTCTAACGCCGAAAGAGGCCGTCAGAGATGAACGCTTTAAGGGTAGCACTTCACTCTAAAAGAACTCTAAAGCTTCACCCAGAGGAGACGAGGTTTGGGATGAGGTGGGGACGTTGGGTGACGTGCGATAGGCGCGAACACATGATCGATTCTGAAAAAACAAGTAAAGAATACTGCTGAGCGCTTTACGCTTCATTAAGATATAAAAAAAGTTGTTGAATTCTGGTGTCTACGTTATCCACCTTTTGAACAGCCAAGCTCGGGACAATATGGTGCACCTAGAGTGGTAAAGTGATGACATCACACAAACTAAATTTATGAAATTATGGGATTTGCTGACATATTGTGAAAGTACATGATGAAGAATACCTACTTGCCAAAAATCATCATCTTATTTCAAATTGGGGGTGATAGATTGCCCCTTTCATGCCTCAGTGACTCCATACCGCATACAAATCCTTGTAATTTCGTCTTTGTTCTAAACCTAATATAAAGAGAGGGAGTCCACGGAACACCTGGCGGCGGGAGTTGAAAAGGAAATTCAAAGGATTGGACACACATGGAAACAATCTGAAAGGATAGCTCAGGGCAGAGGAGAATGGAGAGTTATTATTGGTGGCCTATGCTCCTGGAGGAGTAAAGGGCCGATTAATAAATCGACCAATCAAATGCCGAATATAAAGAGGGGTTGACATATAAAGCGAATTCTGCGGAAACCTGTATACAAGTTACGGAAAGTGTATTATCTCTATTTTGAATCTGTTGGCTATAGAGCCGACCGCACTGTGAGCAAGGTGAAGACAGGATAATAAATAGGTGAGGTATTGTCGGGTAATGTTAGCAGAGCGTTTCTCGAAGCCTGCTAGGTTTGGCAACTTTTGTTCTTGTGCCTTAGAATTCTGTAATTGTTGACCCAGCTCTTATTACCGCCTACCTTTGGTGTAACGGAATCTCAGTTGTAGTTCAAGTTGGTTTTCATTTTCTTGAAAGTTACTGAGGTCTCCCACTGCCTGAAATGTAGAAGTTTGCAATTTCACCGCCACATTAGCATTAGATAAGCCTGGGCACGTCATGCAGACAAATATTTAAAGAGGTAAATGAGATGTGGAAAATAAGGCATGCTTCTCGTTGGCGAAATGCCTAGTTGCAGTTACTGTTGGGACCAAAGCAAGAAGTCATTTTGCAGGTTTTGAATTGGCTAGTTTTACCATGTCATGGTTTAACATCTGAAATGTCGTTAATATACTTTCTCAAAGTCATTTATAATTCATCGAGTCTAAACAAAGAAAATCATAACCGTGAACCCGATCTTAATTAGCATAAATTTGACGATTTTATTTCCCGTTTACTCCTTTGTTTTTGTTTCGATTGAGAAGATTGATCAAACAGTCGAGACAGTGTTTCATCGAAGTTCGTTAAAATACTCCGCTGCGCGTCGTATTTTCAACTCTCTTCTCGGTGTCTGGAAATCCCGATGAAACACTGTCCCTCGTGTTTGATATATTACTTAAAACGTTAGATGCGCTTTCCAGAACGGCAGACCAGTTGAAGCGTGTCTTTCCGGTAAAACTATTATAAATGCAGAGCAGAGTTATTACAGTCTTTCCCGTAAAACCGTGAACACCTGAAATATATCACAGCAAAGTTCTGGACACGCGAACAAACCTCTAAACCACAAACTAATTACCGTTGGTGTTTGCGGTTTAGTTTTCTCAAACCTGATTTGCTTTTTTCTTGTAACAAAATAACATTCCAAATACATTTCTGATGTTCACGGTTTTACGGGAAAGGCTGTAACCTTTGAGGAATCACTAGTATATTTCCTCGCAGAAGGCATCAAATACAATTGTTTGACGAAACACCCCTAGACAACTCGTCATTTTCACTGCTTTTTTATTACCTTTGGCCTTGAAAAGAAAGTTTGTAGAAGAAAATTGGAATTTTATACGAGACAAATCGCTTCAATGATCAGAAACGACATCACTGAGTTTCAAAGAGACACGCACCTCATTTTCTTAGAAAAAGTGAAGCTCGCACAGGAGTTTGTTCCGTTTTAATGTGAAGATTCTAATTCAATTTTGAATATCCAGTTAAAACTATTGAGAGATTTCTAGCAAAGCACTCTTCAGAGTTTGTAGTCATAAGTTCTATTTTGGACAGATTTTGAAATATTTAACGGGAATGAAGCTCAACTCGTTGACTTAGTAGCCTTCGGGAATAATCTCCTATAAAATAGAATCGTAGGCCATGTTTTTACCATCGAACTGCTAAGTATTTTAATAAAATGTCCTCGGTAATTAGTTCGGCAGATTTAAATAGGAAAAACCCATCAGAGCAAACACAATTACCGATTGAAATAACTGAATCTAACAAAAAAAGCTTTTAATGTGAACCTAACCTCTTTCATGTATCTTTTATGTAGCACGAAGCAAAGGGCATCTTCTTCATTGGAAGATATAAAGCAGCAATTCAATTATCCCGTCCTGCCATATATTTTGCGATATATAATAGGCGAAGAAAATGTTGTACGAATTTTCTTTCAGGTATGATATCCCCCACGGTCTGCACCTCGAAAAGAACTTGTTCCCAGTATTTTATGCCGCGGTATTCGGCCTGTAACCACTGGTCGATTGATAAATCGACTAATCAAATGCCTGATATAAAGAGGTGATGACGTATTAAGCGAATTATCGTAATATTTATTTTGAGCAAACAAGTTATACGGGAAGCGTTTTTGTCTATAGTTCTGGACCATTTTGTTGGCTACAGGGCCGCCGGGATCGATAATATTTGTGCCTTGGTACTCTGCAATTATTTACCCAGTGTAAGCTCAGCTTACTTCCGTCTCTATCTTGGTTGTAAGGGACTTTCAGTTGTAGGTCTTGAAAGTAACTGAGGTCTCGTATTTATCTGAAATGTAGAAGATTGCCACTTCACCGCCTGAATTAGCATTAGCTTGCAGTAGACACAGATTTAAAGAGACAAATGAAATGTGACAAATAAGGCAAGCTTATCGTTGGCCAAAAGCCTAATTGCAGTCATTTTGGGACCAATAACTCTTTTTGCAGGTTTTGACTGGTTGTTCCATATCGTGATTTAACGTTTGGAACGTCGTTAATATACTTTCTTAAATCGTTAGATGCGCTTTCCATTACGGCAAAATAGTTGAAGCGTGTCTTTTCGGTAAAACTAATGCAGAGCGAGGGCTTTTATTAAAATCACTCTACGTATATTCACTCGAAGACCACCAAATATAATTGTTCGGAAATACAACCCCTAGAGAACTCGAGATTTTCACTGGATTTTATTCCTTCCTTCTTGAAAGCTCATTCGAGCCAAATCGATTCCGAGAAATTATTGTTATACGCTTAAATCAGACGTCACTGAGTTTCAAAGGAAAATGCAATTTTATTTTCTTTGAAAAAGTGGCGCTCGCACAGCAGTTTGTTCCTTGATTCTCGTTCAAGTTTAGACATTGCTAAAGTATAATTAAGAGATTCTGCACTGCATGCAATATTTCAGCAGTCTTTAGCTATGTAGTGTGAGTCATACGTTCACTTTTCGGGAGATTTTGAAATATTTAAAGCCCAACTCGGAGTTCACCCTCTCGCTCAGCTGCCTGTGGGAACAAACGCAGATTAAAGTTTAGAGTTTCCGTAGCTTGTTGGTCGATAGTTATTGCCGCCTATATTGATACCAACAAACTACTAAGTGTTTAAACAAAATGTTCGGCAGACTTTAATGGGAAAAACCCAAACAGTTCCAAACAAAACACAGAGCAGACAAAAGAATCCTTGACCGCAACGGAACAAAACAACACCCATTGTAATAACCGACTCCAATAGACCTTTTACATGTCGCGCGGGGATCGGGCACTGGAGGTACCTTAATGGCTATCCATTGGTGAACGTATACCTCCAGTGCCGAATCCCACGTGGCATGTAAAAGGCCTATTAGCTTTCAATGTGGCCAGCGCACAGTTCTTGCTTACCAAAGCATTGTTAACTGTGCTACTATGACAAAATTCATGATATTCATTTTTTTAATTTTTTTGTACAACGCGATTTTCAATATCATCTTGCCAAATTCCAACGGGAAGGGAAGTTTTATTTCGATCTGAAATTCTATTTACACTGTCCCGCGGGTTGCAAAAGCTAATCTAGGCGGGACAGAAGAACAACTGAGGGTTAGATTTTATAAGTAATATAGATTTAGCCAAGCCTAAAAGCGGAGCTCCGTATTTTAATTATAATTTGAAATAAATAAGAATAATTAAAAACGTCAACTCCAATTGCAGAATTTCCGCTAAGAATGACCATAAAAAATTAAAAAATGCTGCCAGATTAAAAAAAAATCGGACCTGAGCCCGCGATCAATGAAGAAAACCAATGCCTGGTCAGCGGTCAAGTTTAAAAAAGTTACCTCGATGAGTTCTAACCTGGGCCCGCGATCTGGTCATGTAATACTGGTCAGCGGATACCTCGATTTGACAGCTGTAAGCTGTATAAGGCTGACAAGGTATTGGCATTTTGTGCGACGTCGTCGTTGTAGGGCGCACGCGCCCGCGATCCATGCCACTGGCAATGTCAACCATGAAAACTTGAATGCACGGTTCTCCTATTTCTCTGCATGCACGATTGTCCTTCTGTTATGGTTATGGGGCTCCGCTTTGCGGCCCTTCGGGCCATGGAGCTCCGCTACTATTTATAAGTATTATTACATTTAAATTTATCTGGCTGATTGGAATAAATAAAATCAATAAGATGAAATGAGTAACTATTGTAATGGCCGAGTTTAGCTGAGATAGCTTTTATTATGATCAGCGCACAGTTCTTACTTGCTAAAGCACTCTCTCACACACAACCCAAAGCAAAATCAATGGTTATCATTTCCATTCTCTGGATTCAAAACCCAAGTTGAAGAACTTCTTTTCTGTGTAAGGTATTGATGTTCTCTTGCTGTTATGTACGAACCAAAAGGATGAACAGCAATTTACACATTATTATGCTGCAGTGCTAAGAAAGACATCACTGGGTGACGGAATGGCAGAAAACAAGAGAGTTCCAATTCCTGAAACACAAAGAGGTATTTTAAATGTATTTTTCGCACGGTCATTTTTGCTACATGTACTGTTCGATTACATATGCAGAGGTGCCATACGTATGGGTCAAATCGAGCTCCTTGGTGTTACTTCCGTTCATATTTATTGTTTTTGGAAACAATATTAAACAATAGAGTGTTTCTGTTGAGGAACTATCGGTGGATGATAGTTGCTCCGCGGAAATTTGATGTTCTTAAAACAAATATCTGCCCGAGAAGCGAAGCTTGGAGGGCAAATACCCTAGTTTAGAGAACATCAGATTTCCATGATTTCCAATACTTATTAGAAAATAAATAAACAAGGAAAAAGGAACTTTAAGAAAGAAAAAAAGAAAGAAAGAAAGAAAGGGGCAACTATCAGACCAATAGTCAGTCCAAGACAGAAACACTCTTCTTCTTCCCGGTGGCGCCCATTTAAAAACGAGCATCTTGGATTGAAGATTGGAGAATGGGGAATTAAGAATGATGTACACTAACCTTTCTTGCTCTTTGCTAGATCAACATGTCAATGCTGCTCAGTCGACACCAATACAGGAATCTCTAGCAGGTACTTTAAACTTGATATGAGACTCCGTATGTCCCTGAAGGAGTCGATTGTCACTTGTCACATCTGGAAGATATTTATTTAAGATTTCTTTTTTATTGCAACAAATACAAACTTACTTCACTGCTCACAAAAGTTTACTATATGTCCTAAAGAATAATTTTAGTTAAGAAGTTTCTACTCCAACTTTCAATTTCCTTTCTCGGCGTTTATAGTTTGCATGTACGTAAGCATCGCAAAAAAGAACTTAACACGGGCTTTATAAGTAAGAACTAAATTTAAGTGGAAAAAGCTACAAAACCCGACGTTGATTTTCTCACTGCAGTAAGATACTGAGTTTGTCCACTTGGTATCCATAAAATTTCTTTTTCATCGGATCATCGCATCACTGATAGTTTAAACTGTTATCAAAAGTCAGAACTGTTAGCTTATTAACGGGCTTAACCATTGAGGGGCTTTTGTTGTCTTTTACTGCTGATGGTGATAAGCAAAACTCTGTAAGGAAAAGTATCCATTTAACTATACCTTACCCCTACGGTTGTTAATTATTGAAACAACAATTGCCCTGTAGGAGCTTGCAGAGATTTGTCCCACCTTCCCAAGACAGTTCCTCATTATGTCAGTCGCAACCAGGAATGTGAAGCCATAAAGGGGTACCTTTGTCCAACACACAACTGCAGATGCGTTCTTGTACATGGTGTTACTGGCGTTGGCAAAACAAGCACAGCTATTAAGGTGGCAAACGATAGATTGGCCTCTGACGATCGTACCGTTGTTGTCTACGTGAATTGCAGATACATCACATCAATGGACGATTTCTCGGAAAAGGTTCTTCAACAAGTTTACCATCACCCTGTCGAGAACCCGATATCTGAATTGAAAAATCGTCTGAAAAGCCAAGATTTCTACACGATCTTGTTACTGGACAACTTCGAGTTCTTGCTTCATCTGAGCGACAGATGCAATGGGCAAGAAACACACCATGAAGTGGAGATGGTAAAAGGGAGGGTGAATCCACCAAGGGAAGAATCGAAGGTGACGAGTTTAATCAGTGAAATTGTGGTGAAGTCAAGAAAAGTCAAGTTACT
The DNA here is from genome assembly GCA_947652115.1 of Blastomussa wellsi. Lineage (NCBI taxonomy): Eukaryota > Metazoa > Cnidaria > Anthozoa > Scleractinia > Plerogyridae > Blastomussa > Blastomussa wellsi. The sequence goes on along the minus strand of OX393563.1, from coordinate 29,735,549 downwards.
GGTCACCTCGTCTGAGAAAGTTGCTTTTCCGAGCTTAGGCCAAAAGATGGTTCCTCTTCCTTGCTTTACTCCCGAAGAATCCCACCAGCTTTTGCAGGAAGTGTGTCAAGATAGGGTCAGCCAACAATGTGCGCAAGATCTATCAGAGATTTGTAGCGGCATTCCACTCGTCCTTTACACCCTCGCCTTGTCACACAGCGACTTGCTTACCCTCGTGGAACTTATGAGATGCTCATCGCCACATGAGAAATTCGAGTTCTTAAGAAACATCCAGGCAGTTCCAGAGGAGGAAAAGATAAACGTGTGCCTCGATATTTGCTTTGGCAGACTTTCTGAGCAAGAACAGAACACTCTCATAACATTAGCATTACTAAGAGGGCGTTTTACTCCGTCTCGAGCTGCAAAAATATTTCGCTCAGCAGCGTTAAGCGAACAACAGATCCTAGATAATTCGTTGGAACTGGCTAAAAGATCGCTTTTGGAACCAAACATCGTTGGGAATTTTTATTATTATACGTTTCTCAGAGTCATTCGCGACTATTGCAGAAATAAGGCATCAGATCAGTTTTGTGACGTCTTGGCCAGTGCCCGCAATCTGTTCATAGACCATTTTCTGGCCTTCTTGAGTATCACATTTGGAAAATTCTTGAGCAAGAACGCTTCAGACGCAATCACAGCTTTCCGACAGGAGGAAGAAAATGTATTGCAACTTATCGAGTGGTGTGAAAGTGGTGAAATGGACGAAGGGGAAATAACAAAGTGCATCGATGTCTTCAACAACGCCGGAGAGCTGCTGGCAAAGATGATTGGAAAGATGAAATATGAATCTATTTTTACATCATTAAAATCGAAATGTCAAGAACTGGGAGATGAAAAGAGATTGAGTGCATGTCTCACCTCGCTTGGGATAAAGGAGGTTTTCCACTGTTCTTGTACACCAGGCCTGTGCGATGAAGCCGCTGAACGAGCCCGGAAATATTTGGCGGAGGCTGACAGAATCCAAAGTAGTTTGGATCACAACATTAACGCTGGTAACAGCCGAGCTCAATGCCTCGCTAAACTTGGCCGATGTCTTGCAAAAGAAGGCAAATTCCGTGAAGGGAGAGACAGGATCCACCAGGCAATATACATTCGAAAACCACATGGTGAAGAGGACATTGTTATGCTTGCAGCAACATACAATGACTTGGCAGGTGCGTATCGTGTTCCTGTTTCTGATAACTCAAGCGAAAAAAAAAAGTAAATAGTATTCATTTGGCTTCTGTTCGCTTTCCGGAATAAATAATGTCCGTGGCCAACTAATCAATCACTCATTGACGCACTAAATTAACCAACCAAGCAACCAACCAACTAACCACCCAACCAGCCAGTCAGTCAGTCAGTCAGTCAGTCAGTCAGTCAGTCAGCCATTCAGTCAGCCAGCCAGCCAGCCAGCCAGCCAGCCAGCCAACCAGTCAGTCAGTCAGTCAGTCAGTCAGTCAGTCGGTCGGTCGGTCGGTCGGTCGGTCGGTCGGTCGGTCGGTCGGTCGGTCGGTCGGTCGGTCGGTCGGTCGGTCGGTCGGTCGGTCGGTCGGTCGGTCGGTCGGTCGGTCGGTCGGTCGGTCGGTCGGTCGGTCGGTCGGTCGGTCGGTCGGTCGGTCGGTCAGTCAGTCAGTCAGTTCTTAGTAAGTCAGTCAGTCAGTCAGTCAGTCTGTCAATCAAACGATCAATCAATGAATTGGTTGGTTGTAGGTTGGTTGCTTTAATTACATTCTTTTTTATACAAGAACGTCTAATTTTGTAGCTGAAGATGAACGTTCTAATACTTCTTGCGATTTGACGCTGAAAACGTTCTTAAAATGTTCTTAAATTTACATGGTTTAGTATTTCAATAAATTAATGCGGACGTGACCAGGGAACCTATCAAAGTGCATTGCATGCTGAGATATGGTATCAAGTTGCTTGCACATTCTTGCGCGACTTGCACTGATGCCACGTGCGAGATGTCTCGCCAACTAACACTGGCTAAATTTGGCTTTAGAAAAGAAAGAGTGTACCTTCCCTACAACGTGGAACAACTAGGTTCGCTAAATCGTGTGCGTGTAGCGAGCAAAAGTAATAATATTCTGGTTGTCCATTCTATTTTTAGTGGCCCAGTCACTAGAAGGAGAGCATCAGGAAGCCATCAAAGTCCGAGAACAGAAGACCCTTCCAATTTACAGAAAGCAGCTGGGTGACCATCCTTTCACGGCAACTATCCTAAACAACCTGTCCAACAATTACTACGCTCTGGGTAACTACGGTAACGCTAAAAAATATTCTGGGGAAGCGTTGAGGATGCGGCTTGAATTGCTGAAGGATCATCGTGACACGGCCAAATCACTGTTTGATCTTGGAATGGTCAACAAAAAAAGAGAAGAATTCAAGGAAGCAAAAGATTGCCTTGAAAAGTGCATGGAGATGCAGACGAAGATGCTGGATGACAACGTGAAGGATCTTCAGCGGTGAGTCAATGTATTTATTTTTATTTTTTTATTTCGCCACACAAACAAAAATCGAGGTACAATACAACACATAATAAACAAAAACAACTCAATACACAAGATAACAATAAAAATACAAAACCACAATATATTAAAGGTAGAAAGCAAAAATGGCGAGGGAACCTAATAAAAAACCACGGGGCTTGTAGGTTTAGGTTCCCTCACAACAAACACCAGATGACTGATTTATGTAATTTATGATAAGCCTTTTACTGAGGTATATCTCGGCCTTCTTCTCCTGAATGGGGGAGGTGAATAGGTTCGCGGATCAACGGATTTAGCCACAAAAAGCACACGGATTGCGGATTTCAGCCAAAAAATAAGCGGATTCGCGGATTTCGAAAATGCAGTGGATCATGGATTAGCTGATAATTTTAGCTCGGATTCCGGACTCTGTATGCCCTGAAGTTCGGATCGTGGCCTTGGCGTATCATCAGTCTTGGTCTCAGTGTTATCGTTTTGTCCATTTTTGACGCGACCCAAACCACCGCTTTACAATAGGACTGCCGCAAAAAGAAGCAATGAAACGAAACAACATCTACCGTCCTTTCAGTGAAACTGTTGCACAGGAAGTTTTCAAGGAATGTGGATGCGGATTTGAATGAAAATAGTGGCGGATTGACGGATTTGGCCAAAAAATGGCACGGATTGGCGGATTCGCGTACCCCTATTCATCCCCCTCCTGAATTCTTAATTTATAGTGACCTCATTTATGAAATATGTGTGTGTTGCTTTGGCTGAGCTCCCTTTGCTGGGAAATCAAACAAACAATCATATTTAGAAATATTTTGGCCACAGACACGACCGTTTATTTCGGTTTTATTTTTCGGTTTTATTTTCAGTTATAAAAACAGAGCAAAGTTGACGCCATACGAAAAAAAAAGGGGCGTGGAGAGAGGTTAATGTGCAACAGTATCCCGGTTGAAATCCCAACCAGAACTTGGAAGAAGATAATGTCGGAAACTATATAAAAAAAACATTTATTTAATAAAAGATATTTATTATTTTGGCCTATTTCCTGTTGTGGCATGGACGTGTCTTATATTAATTGCATTTTGACATAACCCAGCGGCAAACTATTTACAGACTTGAAATCTGATTGGATCCTTAGAAACCTTTGAACGCATCCAGTTTTTGGCGCATTATGACCGAAAAGACAAAATCTTCAATAAAAAAGTTCTCACTATGATAGAATTTTAACTTGCTTCACTAAAACAATTAGACTGCTTGCTCTTTGTTGACTTTATTGGCAATATTCTCTCCCTTCGAATTTGAAGGGTATCTGGGTTATATCTATTTATAATGAAGGTAAAATATCATGAAGTATAAAAAGTATTGTTGATGAAAAGAATGTCCATTGGATACTGATGCTTATTTATTAAACAGTAAAATTAAAGTGGAATTTTAGTGACTCTTTGAATGGCACAAAGTAATATCTTGCTTGATCTTTTTACATAGGACCAGAGATGAGCTGACAGAAGTGAACAGTCTCCTCGCTTTAAAGGGAAGCGTGTTTGACTGATTGGAGCATAATTGGTCCGGTTGTAGCATGGATATATATTTCTTGACAGAAGTACATAATTGTATGAAAGGTTTTGGTTGTATTGTAGTGAGAAAGATGATAGCAGGCGTCAATGAGAGAAGTCGAATTATTCGCAATCCATAACATTTTAAAGAGTGCTGAAGTTTGTAAATAGGTATATTGTTATTTACTTGATTAACCAAAACGTCGTTTAAAAGCGTTAGCAGCGAAATTAGCTGTCCACTGGTGCTACGCATCTCGCTACCTATCTTGGCCGACGTCCTCCTCAAAACAACAAATTTATTTTACAGGACGTAAACCAAGAAAGCGAAATTGATCCTGTCTTTACGTGCTCAGCTGGAGCATAGCTATGACACAAATAGTAAATTGAATGGTTCTAGAGACTTGCAAGGCTGCCTAAGAAACGTTATGGAAACTCCGCTGACCAAAGCATAAATCGAATGGTTTGTGTTTTGTGAGATTACAGCTCCTCGGTCCCAGACCCTTTTTGGGCTGAGGCGGTATTTCATTATTATATAGCGTTTCGTCGAAATTTGGTGAAAGGTGCAAAAAAATGTTGTCAAAGTTTGTATAGTTTAAACTTTAGTATATTTTCCATGTGTCTATTACCATGATTACGAATGCGAAACATGACTCAAATTCCATCGTTCTTACTGTAAAATGCACTTGGAGCATTTGTGCGGATCCCGTCGTCTGCTATCCACCGCTTTGAATCGAAAGCGCTCAATAATTTCATGACCTTAATTTTTAACGGAATGGCTTCCATACCAACGCCAGCGGCATAGATAATATTTCCGCGCGTCTTTTGAAAAAAGCAGCACCCATGGTTATTCGTAGTTTAACCTATATAACAAACCTGTCCATATACCACTGGAAGTTTTCCAAATGCTTGGAAAATAGCTAAAGTTACTCCCAATACGTAAAGACTGCTCCTAATAACTATAGACCCATTTTAGTTCTGCCTGTAGTGAGTAAACTTATTGAAAGAGTTGTCTTTAACAAACTTTATGAATATTTAAATACTAATTTTTATTAATCGAGTCACAGTCTGGTTTCAGACCCGTGTTTTCCACTGAAACAGCATTACTAGAGGTGATCATGACAAACGAATGGCTCTGGAATATTGATAAACTACACTGCAATGGCGTGATATTTCTAGATTTGAAAAAAGCCTTTGACACCATGCGGGACCATTCTATTCTACTAGAAAAGCTTAAACTCTATGGGGTCGATTGTCTTTCTCTCGATTGGTTTCGGTCCTATCTACTTATCTTACTACTTATCTTATCTAACGCTTCCTCAGAGTCACCGTCATGAGAACTATGTTTCTGCCACTTTTTGTATCATAAAAATATGCATGCTCTGCAAACTTATACCTTTCTTTAAATTTGTAAATAAATTTTTGTTGTTGTTACTTGGCTTTACACACCCGCACCACTGTACACAAACAGCAGTCAACACAAGTCGAGGCCGCTGATTCTGGGAAAATAAAAAAAGCTGGCTAAACATACTAAAAAATTGGCAGGAACAAAGCGCTTGAACAATTTTCGGACGTTTCTCAATCCAGGAAATAAGAGATATCTCACCTGGTCATGGGTAAAATATATTTCTCTCATTCCCATTTTTGACATTTTTCCCATTCCCAGTGACCAAACCCCAGTACTAGTTACCTGAATCCCATTTTCCCAGTGCAAAAACAGGCCAATCCCAGTTCCCATTTTACCCCTTCAGGACCCTCTTTAATCAATCTGATTTCTGTAATGTGATATGTGGTATACCACAGGGCTCCATCCTAGGACCTCTGTTATTTACTATCTATCTATCATCGATCTTCCTTCATGTAATTTGTTTTCAAACCCCAGAATGTATGCAGATGGCACAACATTCACATCATCTGCTGAAGACCCGTATGTTCTTAACTACAAAATGAATTGTGATATGAATTTAATTCAGTCGTGTTAATTCAGTCTTGACTGGCAGTAAACAAATTAACACTAAATGTCAAGAAAACTAAGGTCATGCTCATGGGAAGTAAATCCAAGTTGTCCCAAATACATAACGATTTCACAGTTAATGTTCGTAATACACCATTAGATAGGGTAAGCAAGCATAAATCTCTTGTAGTTTACATTGGCGAATCTCTTAACTGGCGCCCACACATAAATGCTACTTCAAAGAAAAATTCCGCTGGTCTTGCAATCTTAAAGCGTGTAAGCACTAGTTTAATATGCCGTTTGATACTAGATCGAATATGTACAATGCACTTGTTATGCCTTATTTCAAATACTGTAACACTGTATCGGCAAGGGGCTATCAGAAATAATACAAAAACTGCAAAATAGGGCTGCTAGAATTCTCACCTTTTCAAATTACGGATGAGATGACTCTATGTAATCTGAGTTTTTAAAAAACTGATTGGTATTCACAGGCATTTTCCCGATAATAACCAAACCCTCATGTAGGGTCCGAAATTGCGACCAGCTGGTCGCCAATGCGACTGAAAATTGAGTGTTGGTGACCAGAATTTCATGGTTAGTCGCCAACAGTCGACTAAATTTTAGCATTGTGTCAATGTTTTGAACGAGCGCCCAAGGAATTAAATCGAAAAATTTCGCGTTAGATTTCAGCAAGAAACTTACCCCTTGTCTTGTCTTGCTTAAAACCTCACTGAATGGGAAAGATTATTTTAGTGTACAATATATTAAGAAAAATTTTATTATATTAATAAAATATGTTCTATTATATAAAATAAAGGTTTTAACTGTACGCAAGTTAAATAGTATGTTTGTTAGTGTAATTAGAGTATTTCTTATTAATATGGTTAGTTTATTTTTTGTAATATTTTACACGATTGCTAAGAAGATCATTTTTATGATACGATTTCGTGTTTTAAATAAAGATTGATTGATTAATTGACGGTAGAAACCGTCACAGCGGTTGATTTATGGGCAGAATATCTAGAAGGTGACAGGAATATACACTAGGCCTAGTTTGTGTAATATGTTTTCCTGGCCATTTAAGCTCCCTTGTATCTCATTAACAATTAGGTTGCAAACTCGAGGTTTCAATCAACTAATGGTTGGCGGGGAGAGAAATCTCCAGGCACCAATCAAAGTCGACAGAAGCCTAGCGCGAGAAATGTATTAATTTGTTTTAGCATAGACCTGTGGCTGATTTACTTTAAGGAAATTTTGGAAGGCATATAACATATAGTCATATAGGCATATAGTCTTTTAGACCAAACAGCTTTGACAATCCACAAATGCCCTGGCCGGGGTAGGGCATTTGAAAAGAAAATCTAAGCTCAGTTCAAATGCCCCGCCTATGCCCGGTATCCCTCCACCGGCTTAACAATGATAGGTGCATAACATTTTGAACAACCATGGCCGGTCTCTTAGAAGATGTGAATTTAATAACATTTGTTAGTTGGAAAGCTATTTCTTTTATCATTAACGGAAACACAAAGCGTCATGTAGATCGGATAATATCAGGAGTATACATCTCAGTACATGTGCGAAATGCGAAATCATTTTTCTTTTTTTGCGTAAGACCCTTGTTCATTTCAAATTCGTTAGCAAAATTATTTCACAGTATGGTATGGTGTCGGTTAAAGCTTACGCTAACATTTTAAGCTCTGAAAATTAAAACTACATTAACCAGTCCCCCGTTTTCAATTTCCATGTTTTTACATGTTTCCATCAGTCTTCTTTTCAATTTCCATGGTTTCTACATGTTTCCATCAGCCCCCTTTTCAATTTCAATGTTTTTTTAACATGTTAACCTCAGCCTCCCTTTTTCAATTTCCATGTTTTTTACATGTTTCCATCAGTCCCCTTTTCAATTTCCATGGTTTTTACATGTTTCTATCAGTCCCCTTTTTCAATTTCCATGTTTTTTACATGTTTCCATCAGTCCCCTTTTCAATTTCCAAGGGTTTTACATGTTTCCATCAGTCCCCTTTTCAATTTCCATGGTTTTTACATGTTTCCATCAGTCCCCTTTTTCAATTTGCATGTTTTTTTACATGTTTACACCAGCCTGCCTTTATCGAAGAATCAATAATTTTTGTCATTTCAGTCAGCCGGTGAACTCTGGGCACGATATTCGATTGAGGTGACCCTAGACTTGCTCCAAGTCACTCGTTTGATACGCTTCGCGGAGGGCACAGGAGGGAGGGCGCGCTGGAGTCCGAATTAACATGGTGAGGGAGACCGAGCACCAGATATGGAGGGTGCGCGCTGGCTTGAAAATCGAAATGGCGGCGCGGAACAAGCGAGCAGCGCGCCACTTCTGAAAATGTGACGCCACCGGTGGATTTTTCCACCGGTATTATAACGCTGTCAATCACAATAGTGCGCGGGAACGTAAGCGTGCGCTCTGTTGGCAAAACTTGCGAGGTTAGCGCGCTCTCCTCGCGTGACGCTGGCACTTTTCTGTTTGTTTGCTAGTCTTTTCAGCAGATTTGTCCAGATAAAAAAGCAAACAAGATTGTCCACAATTAATTATTAGTCTTATTAGATAAGTTAGTTAGTTATGGGGTCGAAAGAATAGGTTTCATCAAAGCTTTGAAGAAAATCTAAACACACGCCATGGCGCGTGCCAAACCGCACACGTCACATGACTATTACGCCAACAAGAAAAAAAGAAACTAATTCGGTCCCAATGAAATGGTGCCATTTCGCGGCAAAAATCGCCAGCCGAAGCGATTTCCTGCAATTGACACAAGTCGCTCGTTTCGAGCCATTCTTTGCGTTCCGCGATGTTCTCGCGCTTCATTTCCAAGTGATTTTGTCTTTTCGCGCGCGATTTCAAAATGATCTTTTTCAAATAACTCTACCGTGTCTATGGATGCAAAGAAAAAACGAGCGACTTGGGGCAAGTCTAGGGTGACCCAAGCACCATCACGACACCGCTGACACAACAAAGGCTCGTCTGCTTGTTCCTGATGATAGCACATCAAGCTGTAGAAGTTACAATTATGACGTAGCGCTTTTCAGGTAACGATTTATTATTTTTTCACGTTAATTCGCTTCTTTTATTCTTTCTTTTTTTCTCAGCACGCAGTAAATTGGCCAAAGCTGGCTGTGAAGTGTAGTGTGGTCTCTCCATTACAAGTTTAAAACGTGTAAACAGCCCATTCCAAAAACACTAAGAAATTAAATGTATAGCAATATAGGTCACCGTTCTATGTTTTTCACACAACTTCAGATCTTTTGATTTTTCGATAGATTATTTGATTTTTAACTCAGTGACGTTTAGTTATACACATTAAATCTGTGCTAAAAGACAAGCGAACCCCAAGATTTTTTCAGATCGGTCAGTATCGACCGGACTGAATTTTACGTTCATGCGCTCTGATAGAGGAAAAACGTATGTCTTTTGCGATGTTGTCAAATTTGGTACCAATCGTTCCTCACTCAATATGGCTTTAACTGTTTCCAATATTATTTATTACTTTTTCCCATCCATTATTTTGGCTTATTTAATCTGAGTTTATTTATTATCCCAACATGGCGTGCAATTCTCCCACATCTGAAAATTTATTTTTTGTGACAGTTTTAAGTTACAGACGGCGTGTTCCGCTCATCCTCTCGATCACCAGAACAATAGAAAGAAAAGAGATTGTTCAGGACTTCATGTCATTTTTCGAGTAATTTCTTTGCGATTATAAGACTTGGGCATGTTCGAAGAAGTTCCTGATAAAAACATAATTTGCATAGCGTACTTAGTTCTGGGCTGGGAAACACTGGGGTTTTGATGTCATTGAAACACGGGTTACATACAAAACGTGGGTTTTCTTTGCGCTTCTGTTACACTTGCTATAAAAAGTCATTAAAGGAAACAGTGACAGCAGGTTCCAGAGAAATAAATCGAGATCTGAATTCAGGTTTTCAATGTTTGCTTTGACAGCTAGATTGCGAAATCGTATTATCGTTCATCTTTCGACTTATGTTGCGAAATCGCAGTTGTTACCAAAATAGCATACATGTTATCAGTCCATTCAAGAATAGCACCTAAATTCTACGTCGAAAAAAAAACTTGTTATGAATCAAGAACTGATCCGCTGAATGCTAGTTATATTTAAATTTATCAAGTGCAGGTTTCCTTCTGGACTGTATTTGGAGCGTGTCCAAGTTGACAATAAAATGACGTGCTATTTACCACTATTGTCACTCGCTCATTGGTTAATTGCCGATGGGAGTAAAGATCATGAAAAGGAAAATAAAATGTAACGCAAAACAAGTTTGCTCAATCCGTTCTCGTTATGCAGACAATCTGATTCACACCTTGAAGTATTCGCAGTCAAATATTCCCTTAAATCGTTAAGGATAAAACAAATCGCACTAACAAGCCTAAATACAACTGTAAAGCAAAAGAAAATGGGAATATTAGTGTCGCCTTGAAGTGGACTAATAAATTAACAGCATCAAAACAGATCGTGATAGATCGTGCATGACTAACTTTACATGAGCCGGGCTGGCCCGGTTTGCCGGGATGGGTTTCTTTGTCGGCTAACCGGGCTGGCCCGGTTGTCATGTAATCGCGAAGTTGATTTCTGTTGCGTTTAACAGACGTGCCGAGATCTCGGCAAACTGAAACAAGCCCGACTAAACGGGCCAGCCCGGTCCATGTAATCAGGCCCTTAGTCACATAAGCGCACTCTCCCGAGCAGAGAGTATACTTAATTTATGACTATAAAATTAACCTCTGTGGTGAAGACGTGTTACGAGGAGACGCGGAAAATATTTTCTTTCGCCTACTTGCCCTGAACGTCCCATAGATTTTCGGTGAAAAGTTTGGTTGGACTATAAAGTAAGTCTTTGGAAGTAATTCTTTTTCTCAATCTGAAGCCTCCGCCATCTTTCATCCATGACAGCGGTTTAACATTAACCATTTGCAATTTGATAAATGCTGTGTGATTGTGAGGAGACTGTTCCAACAAGTGTTGTCCTTTTAAAAATGTCCTAGTAACTCTTTAAAAAATGGTCACGTGGAATAAAATCCGCTCTGGGACCGTACAAAACAAAGACGTCACGCTTGGAATCGCTTTGTTTTGGAGGCTGTCCCATTCTTTTGCCATGCAGCCTGGCGGGTTTTGTACCATGTCGGTTTTTGCAAAACGTCCCATTACTTGGAAATTGATGGGCATAGGTTTTACGAGAACAAAACTAGTCCTGATTTAAAGCCTCGGCTGAAATACATCCAGGTGATACATGCATGTACTTGTTATACTTGTTACGAATTTCATACAGGGGCAGAATCTATGTACACCAAATAAACGCTTAGTTAAAGTGCTCCTAGCTCTATAACAACTGTGTCCATTACATTTCCTTAGTTTACAGGAAAGAAACTTCGTAAGAAACCATAGTGCTGCGTCCACCCGAAACCCAATCTGCTGTTATTGTTGAAGAATGGCGACTGCCTTCGCTGCGCATAGCCACGTTCTCCATTCAACAACAGAAACGGAAAATTATTTGCGGATTCTTCGACTTGTCATCGGTGTTGGTACAAAGTTACTGAAAGAAGTACTTGACTTCTTTTTTCCACCAAATAGCCTTCCAAACAAATTGAAAGATCCTACGACGAAGAAAAAGTTGGAGAAAACCCTTATAAGACCACAACATGACAAGGTTTACCCCTCGCCTGGAATGTGCGGTGAATCGAAAGATTTCGATATAAGTCTTATTTCAAAGTTAATAAAGATAATTTGTCCCTTGCCTCCTCTGCTCTCTGGATGGGATGATCTCCCAGATACATCAGATCTTACGTTGGCTGCAGACATTGTTCGCATTAAAGTGTACCGCAATGCGATTTTTCATGAGTATCCCAACATGGAGATTAGTAATGATGATTTTTGTACTCTCTGGAATGAAATCAAGATGGCTGTCATAAGGATCGCTGGGCACATAAACGCTCCTGCAAGAAAAGAGTGGGAGAAGGCCGTTGATGAGTTGTTAAACGATCCTTTGACTCCAGAAGCTAAATCGAATGCCAGGGAACAACACGAGTTGTATTTATCATCCCAGAGATTAGAGGAAAGTATTACACAAGTTGAGCGCCAAATAGAGGGTGTAAGAGTAGAGTCACAACGATCCAGGATAGAGTTACAAAATATCAAGGACGAAGCAGTACAGAGAATCGACGAGGGAAATGAATGGTTGGCGAGAGAGATGGATGAAAAATTCCAACAGCTCCGTGAAGAGCTAACTAAGCGTGCTTCCTCTTCAGGAGAACCAGCAGGTGAGTTTATAAGAAGCATTCTTACTCTCACACCATTACAACAAGAAGCCCAAAAGAGTGACCACATTTAACGTGTTCACATTCTTTGACGAGAAGTGAACTGGATTCTCTCCGGCTTCAGATTGGATAACAGACAGCACGAAGTGGTCATCAGTGCTAGTGGTCACACTTTGGCTGTCCTTGTTGCTCTTATGGCATTTGTCTTTTCACAAATGATGATGTGTTTTCCCTTGTATCAACAAAACTATTTGCCATTCGGGCCAAATATCGGAAGAAGAGTTAGCAACTTGCCATTATCTTTCCGGCAACAGGTCGCAGGGCTGGATCTCTCTATGCTTTTACGCCAATAAGCTAGTTATATTGTATCGCCCCACGTAAGGTTATAGGAGACGGTCTTGGATTCTGGATACCACACTGCGGATTGCAGATTCCAGGGTCTTAGTTCCGGATTCCAAAAACGCCTGGATTCCAGATTTTAGATTTCCACGCCAGCGTTTCTTTTCATTCCGTTTCAACATGTTCGAATTTTTGCCTATCATAACGAACATTTTAACAGCCCCTTCAGGGATGAAATCAACTCCTTGAAGATTGGTTGGGTCTGAAGCTAAGCCCATGCCCATTGATGCCGCATCTTTGAAGCAACGCTGAGGAGGCATGGCCGTTCTTCGATATTCAGGTTCCTCGAGGTGTTCACAATTATTACTGACAACAAAATTTCTTAAACTTTCAACTGATTGGTTTCCATAATTCGCCTCAATAATAGCTTTTCCATTGTCGCCAAAAAAATTGTTGGGAAATCGGTTTCCAGAAGCGTGAGTTACTACAACTTCCAGGTAAACAGCAAAAAGGTGCAATTATGTCAAAACGTGACTGAATAAAATTTCTGGAAAAATGCTTTATTTAACGGGGATTTAAACATTTATTGTAAACTGTTGTTTCGATGAAGTTTTTCATAATAATTAATAGGTAAAGAGAAAACCACAAACCTTGAAAAAGTCAGTGAAAATCGCCTGTCATTAGCATAAGGCGACATGGGAGGCCAATCAAACCGATTTAGAGGGTTTCAGCAGCTTAGATCCCTGATTGCAATAGTTGAGGGGATTCTGGATTCCTAGAGCTGGATTGCGGATATTCCAAAGCCCAGGATTCCGGATTCCACATAAATTGCATTGTATTCTGGAATCCGGATTAGCTTACATGGGGCGAATTGTATGCAGTTTCCATGTTTGCTTAAATTCTTAGTTATATCATGTATAAGATTTGCAACGATTAAACTAAAATTGAATTAAATTCAATTGATTTTACAATTCATAATAATGCTAATGCAAACACCGTGAATTGATAACTTATCGTATTCTATTTTATATGAATGGAGTAGGCTATCGAAATTACAATATATTTGCTTTAGATTCAGTGCTTGGATGCTTGTCTAATTATTATTATTATTATTATTATTATTATTATTCTTGCTTGACATTCAGACATTCAAGAGCTCACATTTTCTTCATTTTAACTTTTAATTATTTTGTCTTGCACAGCTCATCTTCAGATCAGCATCGTACCAGAATCCATTACTGAAGCCTGTCAAGAGGGAGCTCAAGAAATGGCAACATCCTTGGTTGAGCAACCAACTGAGATTGATGACGTATTTGTAGGATCTGTTTTAAAGAGTGATGACAGTGTAAATCAACCTATTCCAACAGAGCAACAAGTCATGAACTTGATGGCCTACACCCTCTTTCGACATCTTGATCCTTCAACAAGTGAGGAGATGAACAGGTTTGTGCATCATATCGAGGACGTAAAAAGAGCCCTTATTGTGGATGTCAACCGTGGGAGCTTGGTTCTTACAGTCAAGTGCAACACCTTAAAGATTCTTGAAGGACTGTGGGAAGACTACACTACTGGTCTTCTCAGTGAATTGGCACAAAAGTTTCTCGTGACTGATGAGATTCTGGAAGAACTTGGCCTTTCTGAGGTTAAACTCAAAACTACCATTTTAGAAGAAGACTACCTGGCATGCCAAAAGTACTTGATACAGATTTCAGGTAAAATTTAATTCGCACCAGTTTTGGAACTTTTAAATGTTTAAATGTGCAGAAGGTCTCTATAAATATAGATCAGTTCTGCTGTTAGTAGTAGATAGCTTCTGAACAAACCTACACTGAATAAAATGGCCAATTTCGTACTCAACGGATTATTGCTGAAAAGTCCTAATGAAAACGTAGTTATACGAGTAGTTTGGCACTGTTAAACACAGACCCCCCCTGTGCTTTGGACAATTTTCTCGAAGATGTTTTAAGTGCATACATACGGTATATGTTTCTGATAACAAAAATATATCTGCCTATTCCAGGTACAAATGTAACCGATAGGTTGTTCGGAATCCCATGCAGGATAAGATGGAAAGAAGTTTAACATTGAAACAGTCTCGCAGCTGAAACGTTCACCCCCATTCTCAACTTTTAATTGTAGGACCTGGCTACTCTGAAGCCGGAAAAGGTGAACAAAAACAACAACGAGAAGGATGGGGGGAAGGTGAAGAAGTGGGGGATGATGAGAAGCTGGAACACTCAACATCAGATGCTACAGAAGGTATTATTAATATATCATTCTCTCAGCATTTGTAGCTTGCCACATATGTCGAAAAGCCTTTCTTACAGAAAACGCAGAGTGCATAATCACTTATTGGAATTGCAACATATACATGACCAGACCACTTAAATTTCAGTGACTGCTACACCAACCTTTAAAATACATACATGCACTTTATTGAGCATCCTTAAAAATGTTTTTTCAGCATCAGTATTAATGGTATTGCTTTGGTGTCAGTTAGCAAGAGAATTGCTGGATAAGTCCTTCAGTAGCATCATTTTTATTTCCTTTTTTATAACGCGCACTACCTTCTCTGTTTCATGGATGTACTTCTGAGTTGTATTAGATTTTCAAGGAATGCATTCCAAGTCTTCACTGTAATCTTAGGCTTCTTAATTATGATGATTATGATGATATGATTCATAATTATGATAATTGTCCGTCAGTAGACTCCTTAGAGTGCCCTGTATTCATACTCTTAAGCTCCTTCAATTTGCCAGTCAACTTGCAATCATCTGGAATCGTACTTTGGTTTTTAAATACTGTAGATTTTATTTAGAGCAGAAAGAAATCAAGAGTTTTTTTAATTACTTGACAGGCGTTATTCGAAAAACGTCTTTCCTTCCGCGTCCTGTTCGTCATTTCGTCAACCGTGTGAAAGAACTGAAGGAAATTAAAAGATACCTCAGCCCAGGCTCACACAACGACTGCAGATGTGTCCTGTTACATGGTGCTATCGGAATGGGTAAAACTACCACTGCTATAAAGGCGGCAAACGAGATGTTGGACACCTATCCGAATACCGTTGTCGTGCACGTGAACTGTAGATATGTGGCTTCACTTGATGATCTCGCTGGGAAGATTGGCAAGCAGCTCTCCTCTTTCCCTTTCAACGAGCCGATTTCTGAAATTAAAAGGCGCCTTATAAATGAAGAAGAACTCTCCACCATATTGTTCCTCGACAACTTTGAATTCTTGCTTCACTTGAGTGACAGTAGGAATGCCAAGGAGCAGTCGGAAAGGAGAAACGAAGAGTCGGAGATCATGAACTTCATCACAGAAATCGTGGCAAAGTCAAGAAAAGTGAGTTTGCTGGTCACATCATCAGAGAATGTTGATTTTCCTGAATCAGGTCAAGAGCGAATTAGGCTGCTTCCCTTCAATGACGATGACTCATTGGAACTGTTGAAAAAGATCTACGGTGAGACACCGGTTGAGACAGAAACTGCATTCAAAATCGCCCAATTTTGTGGCGGAATACCACTCGTCCTTTACACCTTGGCCTCTTGGCAAGACCACCCAACGGCTCTTGTTGAAATGTTGACGAAGGCAGACCCGAAGCAAGCTTTCGAGTTGTTTGCAAGGATTCCTACAGCAACCAAAGACACGAAGATAAAGGTTTGCCTTGATGCTTGCTTTAACAGACTTGATGCACATATGCAAGACACTCTCGTGTCCCTGGCTATATTCAGAGGACATTTCACCATACCAAGAGCTGTTGAAGTTTTCCGATCAGCAGAGCTAAAACGTAGCATACCAGAACTGGCACAGCGATCGTTCCTGGAACAAAACATCCTTGACCCTATATCTCAATGGCAGTACAGTCTCCTCACAGTAACAAGCCTTTACTGCCAGAATAAGGCCCTGGAAGCACGTTTCTGCAAAGTGTTTTGTGATGCTCGTAGCATGTTCATCGATACCTTCCTTACCTTTCTTGAAGACACCTTCAAGATCTTTCTAAGCACCGAAGTCTCGAAAGCTATCATTGCATTTCGTCAGGAAAATGAAAACATCTTGCAACTTATTGACTGGTTTGACGAAAATGGTGCTATGGCTGAAGATCAAAAGCAAAGGTGCATCGATGTTTTTAATGAAGTGGGTGAACTTCTCGCCAAGATGATGGGAAAGAGGAAGTTTGACATGGTTTTTACCATGTTGAAAAAGAGTTGTAAAGAAATGAAGGATCAAAAGAGATTGAGTGAATGTCTCACCTCCCTGGGGATCAACGAAGTGTTTAATTGCTGCTGTTCGCCGGGTTTGTGTTATCAAGCCGCCGAACGAGCGAAAAAGTACCTGATGGAAGCCGACAGAATCCAGCGTTCCCTTGGCATCAACGAGGGAAACAGCCGAGCTCAGTGTCTTGCCAAACTCGGCCGATGTCTAGTAAAAGAACACAGCTTCACTGAAGGGAAAGGAAAGATCGAACAGGCAATGGACATTCGAAAGGCAAATGGAGACGAGGACACTGTAATGCTGGGTGCAACATACAATGATTTGGCAGGTGCGTGTAGTTTTTGGATTTTAATTCTTACTTTAACATTGGAAGTATTTTATCATATTATCTGTACATGAGACATTCAACGCGGTCGATTTGGGTACAGTCGTGTCTTAATTCTTCAATTATTTATTCACAAACGAGGTTATAAATTCTATTTTTAGTGGCCCTTTCGCTTGATCAAGAACATCGGCAGGCCATAGAGGTCAGAGAACAGCAGACCCTTCCAATCTACCGAGAAATACTGGGTAACCACCCCTTTACGGCAACCATCCTCAACAACCTGTCGAACAACTATTATGCCCTCGGTGAATATGACAACGCGAAACAGTGTTCTGAGGAAGCATTGAAGATCAGACGTGAGTTGCTGAAGGATCATTATGACACGGTCAAGTCACTGTTTGATCTTGGTATGGTGCATAAAAAGAAGAAAGAATTCAAAGAAGCGAAATTATACTTAGAAGATTGTGAGAGCATGCAGAAAGCGCTGCAGGATGACAACGTCATGGATCTTGAACGGTAAATCAATTTCGTATCCGAGCTTCTAAATGAAATAATATTTTTGTTCGAGAATCAGCAATTTTTGACATCGATTTACTTGATATCTTCCACGCGAAGATGTCACGAGGAAGACAGTTAGACATGATTCTTTCTTTCATAAAGCCCACTTCTCAGGTGTAGAAGTCACGTCAGCACAGTATTTCCGAGTATGTATGTAGAATTCGAGGCACAGTTCTTGCGGCACGTGCTATTTTTTGCACTTTGCAAAAACAGTAGTCGTCCTCCCCTGTCCGTTATAATGTTGGGTAACTGGTAAAACCAATACCTCCTATTCCTGTCTATTTTGCAACATTGGTTATGGGGGAAGAGGGCTTTTCCCTGGAGGGGGCGGGACGAGAGAGGCCCTGGGAACGAGGTTGTCCATATCGTAGTAATCGTAACAAAATGTCACGTTACTATCGTTGAAATATGTGTCCAAGGAATTATGACGAGGATTGTAGCTAATTCTCCTTTATGACTTTTTTATATATATTGCAATGTTTTTAGGATTTTTATAATTATTTTAATTCTATTTTTAGTTTTTCAGGGCACCCCTTGATAACAGCATTTGCTGACGGGTTTACCCTGATTAAATATGTTTATATTATTATTGTTATGTTTAGAGTCTGTTCACATTTTTTAACGTTTCTTGTTAACCTTTGTGTTGATCATATCTCTTACCTTGACTAATGCCTTTGCTGACTTCCGGTTTCATTCACACAGAACCAGAGTTGAATTAGAGGAAGTCGTGCGCAACCTCCCTCCATAACACTTGGATCTTTTCGAGTAATTTGAGTGGCGGCATCAAATGCAGTAAAGCTGGTAGACCTATGAACTGAACATGGACAAAAGTACGTTTGATATGAACTGATTTGGTCGTGTATCGCTTGAAGAGCAGGCGACTCTAATCGGATCAGTAGTAGTAGTAGTAGTAGTAGTAGTAGTAGTAGTAGTAGTAGTAGTAGCAGTAGTAGCAGTAGTAATAGTAGCAGTAGTAATAGCAGCAGCGCAGCAGCCCGGGGGGGTACTCCCATATATGGGCTTTATAGGTATGTGCCGCCCGATAGGGTATGGTTTTCGAGGTTCTTGATCCTTAAATAGGGTATCATTTTTGCTCCTTTTGGCAATGCGTTCCTGGCCTAGTCCTTAGATAGGGTATCTAAATTGTATTATCTAATACTAGAGTTTGCAAACGCCCGCCTAAAGGAATGTTTTTTCAATTTTTGTGTTAACTTGACAGTACTGTAACCATTTTGCAACAGAGGTTTAATCGGTTTCATGATAGCCGAAAAAAGTCTTCCTTTTATGCTATTAATAATTTTGTTTTTTCCTTAAATAGGGCATCATTTTTCGGGTTCGGTCCTTAAATAGGGTATCAGTTTTCGCTTCCCCCACCCTTAAATAGGGTAAGGGTTCAGGACCCTGGGCGGCACACCCCTATCCAAAATTTCCGGGAGTACCCCCCCCGGGCGCAGCAGCGACAGCAGCAGCAGTAGTAGTAGTAGTAGGACTAGTAGTAGCTCTTTATTTATTAAACTCGGTTAAAAATCTTCAGTAGTAACAATAGTATGTTAATTACAATCATTAAAAATCAAAATAGCTATAAAAACTGATTTACAAGATTGCCTAGTGAGAATCGGATGTTTCAAGTGCGCGGTTAATTTCCTTCTGCCCCAGTGATCTGATTGCCCTAACATCTTCAGGAAGAGAGTTCCACAGTAAGGCACCGCTATAGCTAAAGCCGCGTTTCAAATAGTTAGTGCGCGGCTTGGGTAAGTTCAATTTACGGAAAGAATCACGCAAGTCATAGTCTGTGTCTCGCTCACTGAATAATTCACGCAAGTACACTGGGGCTAACCCGTTGAGGGATTTAAACATAGTCATAGCTTTTTGCTTTCTTCTCCTTAAAGATAGCTGGTCCCACTTCAATGTTTCAAGAAGCAGGCTTGAGTTTACCTCGCAGTTTGTTTGCAGAATGACCGTAGCTGCTCGATTTTGCAATTTTTGTAGTTTTTCAGACAAATAAGAACTCAATCCATCCCAAAAGGGGACACAGTAATCAAAATGAGGATGGATTAAAGCGTTATATATTTGTACTGCAGTGGATTGAGAAATGAGGGGCCTAATACGCCTTAGGGAACCGATATCCGAAGATATCTTTCTGCATAGTTCGCTGATGTGATTGACCACGATAGTCGGTCGTCAATAATCAAACCCAACGATTTGGCATACTCAACCCTGCTAATTGGTTGGTTATCTAATTGGATATCAAGTTCGCTACAATTCTCTGCAAGATACCTCTGACGAGATCCAATCATCATGAACTCAGTTTTCGCGATGTTTAGACTTAGCTTATATGCTTTTAGCCAGCTGTAGAGATCGGTAAGTTCAGAATTGGTTGCTTGTTCTGTACAACCAGGGACGGTGATGTTAGTGTCGTCCGCAAACGTTTTTGCACAGGATATATGGAGGCAATTAGGAAGATTATTTATATATATTAGGAAGAGCAAAGGTCCTAGTATACTTCCCTGGGGAACCCCGCAGGTTAATTTACATAGGTAGGAAGCAAAACATCGTAGACCATCTTGAACAACCCCGTAGTTGGCAAGTTTCCGCAAAATTATTTCATGATCGATTGTATCGAAGGCCTTTTTAAGATCAATAAATAGGACGCCATTCAAGAGATCGTTGTCAATGTTAATTGACCAGTTATTCGTTGTTTCAAGTAGCGCTGTTAGCGTGCTACGCATTGATCGAAAGCCAGATTGACTATTCTCCTGAAGGTAGTCATAAAGTTGATTATAAATAATTTTTTCTAAAATTTTTGAGACGAGTGGCAATACTGATATTGGTCGATAGTTCCCTGGTTCACGCTTGGACCATTTCAGAAACATCGATGTAACTTTGGCAATTTTCCACTCGTTTGGGAAGATTTCAGAATGTGACAAGTTGCAAACAAAACTACCCCATGGAAAAATATGGTTGTTGTGTTCTTCTTTTATCTGTCGTTCTGGAACAATAATTGTACTAGTAAACAGTTTTGTAAATGTTGAACTGTTGCCTAGGTTGTTTTCACCAAGAAGATAACAAGATGGTGTTGCTGGTATCAAGAACATCAGCAAACTCAGAGATTGTGGAGTAGGTTAAAAGGAATTTAGTTCCCCAGATTTTAACTTGGTAGTTTTCATTGCAGCCATGCATGTTACCGGGAAAACAAAAGTCGGAAATTCACAGAGCTTTGTATGGGTCCGCCATAAGTACAACTTTGGTACACCAACATCTCGGCCAAAAACTGTATGCGAAAAGATAGAAGGGTTTTGCTACCAAAGCAAATGCGTTGTACTTCGAATACTTTAGTTATCATTTTTAACTAATCAGTGAGAAAATATCAGTTTCTAAAACATTTCAGATTATGCGGAGTAACTCTTCTTGTACACAAATTGTCTCAGCAATTGGTAACGCCGACGTCTATGCTAAAAGAACAGCCCTATACACCGATAATATCGCGGACCACTCGGTTGTCGCCCGGGACGAGTCGCATTTAAAGCGAGTCAGTTTTGACCAGAAAGTCTTGCTTCGTTGTCGATTTGGTTCGTTTTGTTTCGCGCTATCTACGCTTTTTTGTGTTTCTGAATGCCGCCTCTACAAGGGATAGAAATCTTTCACCGTTCACCTCTAAGGGAAAGTAGTGGATTAATACAATTCGTTGAGACGAAGAAAAGGAGTTCACGATCGCCGCAGGAACTAAAGTTTGTTCGCTACATCATCATTTCAGGATAGAAGGACTTAGAAACGTCGGTTAAATGACGAGCTTATGTGGTGTCTGGTGATGTTCCAACACGATTTGCATGGCCAGAACCTTCCCCAAGGTTAAGAAAAGCCCCTCTTAAAAGACATCCTCTGTCTCAGTGGAAGAAGTTGTTTACGTCCGCGTCCACTCGCACGGAATCGCACAAAACAAATACTGCGGTGTAATAACCAAGTGAATGAACTTCAACTGCCCCTTCATTGAAACCAGTGAAAGCCTTGAGCCAAATGACAACGACTCGGAGGTAAACAGTTCCTTCGGCGATCGTGAACTCCAGTCCCCATGTTTCCTTCGTCTGTTTTCACCTCAGAGGTGAACGGCGAAACTGAAAAAAAAGAGCTTTCTCGGTAGTGTAGTGGTTGGTAGGAATAGCTCGTGATCTGAGTTACCCGGGATCGATTCCACCTCTGTGCTTTTATAATTTCTTTGTTTTTTCTCCTTATTAGACGAAAAAATCAAAGTCTAAAATAATCTAAGTGTCCAGGAGCCATTCCTGCAATTAACGCCATGTGATAACCGAGTGATCCGCCATATTTGCATTCGGTGTAATTAGCGTTGATTTAGAACTTTGATCGATGATTTCACATAAAAACCAAGGATATCAGTTGACTAACATCAGCTTAAATTTTATTTGTACTCACTTGCTCAAAGCTCCGCTTAGATAGGTATTTGAGAGTTTTAACTTTTGAAACATTTAGCAACATTTACTTGACTCGAGTACGCTCGTATTGTATAAAACACTAGTAGTGCATGAGAAACACTCTTACAAAGGCCAGATTTAAAACTCGATTAACTTTAACAGGTAGTATTGGGCTGGCATCACAGCTTTCGAAAACTGCTGGGGCCTGGCCTTCGCTTCATACACCCCAGAGCCCGCTTTTCTTTTGGTCATCGCCAAGAACACGGACTCTGGCCAGGACCGACCCCGGAAGTTCGCATTTCACGGACTTCCGGCCGTTCTGCGCAGCCGTAGAACTTTTTCGCTTAATCTGATTGGCCGAGAATCAAAACAATACACCATGCGCATGCTCCAAAAATCGGTCCTGCCCGATCCGTCCTGTCCGTGTTCTTGGTGCTGACTAAAACAAAAGCGGGCTCTAAGGACGAGATTGGGTAAAATAAATGGTACTCTGATATAAATTAGTGATTGCTGTTAGGAATTGCTCTTAAAGTAATTGCATTGCTTCTAAGAAACCCTGAGATGAAACTTTTAACCTAATAAAGGACCCCGAGGAAGTTAGTTGGGCCAAAATCCAAAATGTTCATCCATTGAAACGGCAATAATAGTAATTGTTAAATTCTCCTATTTCTGGCTAAACCTTAAAGTCGTCATTATGAATTGTGCTGTCTCAAAACAATTTTTCTCCTAATTTGAGACACGAGCTCTGTCAAAAAACATCAAAGATCACAAATTTGGATACTGTAAAATCAGTCCCTGATAGACAACAGCAGAGGCCTAACTGGAACTGGAGCCTAAATCGTAGGGTTAGGCAACTGACGTTTCAGGTTTCTGAAACTACTGCCAGGTTGAAACTTTGTACCGTAAACCAGTAACCTTTTAGCAGTGAACAGAGTGGGATTCAAATGACGTCAAAATTCTTTGCCATGGCAACGGAAAACTAGGTCAAAATACTCTATTTCAGGACTTTGAGGCTCACAACAGTTTAAGGCTTCCCTTGTTTGGCATTCTATAACATCTAGCCTAATCTTATAGGGAATTTATCAGTAAAAGGAATCAGGCCTAACTTGAGACAAACTCTGTTGCCATGGCAACACCAGAAGAGGTCAAAGACAACCTATATTAAACATTTTAAGGGCAATAACTAAAACCTACGCGGTGAAAGCTTTTGTTTTTGATATATTTTTGTTTAATCGATAGAAGAAACATTTTTGAAATTTAGCTACGCAGCTCTGAAGCCTATCGACATAAGTTTTAAAAATTTGCAGAAATGTTCATTCCGTCGACCTAACAAACGTATGAAAAACACAAAAACTTTCACCGAGAGTTTTAAAGTTATTATCCTGAAAAGGTCAAATATAGGGCATCTTTGACCTCTTTTGACGCTGCCATGGCAACGACGTTTTACGAAACATGGGCATCAATCATCTTTGCTGGCGTTGCCACCTCAAAAACTTCTCGGTACAAGTGTTTGCTTAATGGGCCAGAGAAATATCTTAACAAACTTTAAAAATTCTGTAGGTAGGGGTTCAGAGCCACCTTAACTTTATTTTCGCAAAATTAAAAAAAATGTATCTTATGCGGAATAGACAAAAATATTAAAAATCAAACTTTCAAAGAGTAGTTTCCAAGTTAAAAACAGGGTATCCTTAACCTCTTTTGAAGTTGTCAGGGCAGCAAATTTGGATATCATAGCCACCTAAATGTGTTCATGATTTGTTAAAATTAAAATGGGAACATATATTGTAGCAGCCCTGCATGATATAAAATACTTGAGAAAATAAAGATTGAAAAGGGCCATCGATCCTTACGGAAAAGAAAAGAAAAATAATTAAAACGGAAAACAACTCTCCTTTGCCTCAGTGTCAAAACGAGTCAAAGTGCGAAACCATTCGTCTAAAAATGTTACCTGCTTCTTTATTTTCATGAAGCAAACTGTTTTCCATATGAACAATTTCGTACTTAGACTCGTTTTAAAGGAGAGGGAGAAGGGAATTCGGAAATGGCCTATTTGACTTCTTCAAGGTTGGTCAAATTTGCACTGTGGCTCATTAATTAAAACTGCCAGTCAAGGGGCGTTCACCTATTAGCCATTCGTGGACAGATTTGAATTTGACGATCTAAACAATTAAGCAGCTCATCCATCGGCAGAGCTAACCACATAAAGTGGCCGTTTCATTTCAGGCAACAACCTTGGCATATTATCAGTACTGAAAATGGGTGAGTTAGAATAGAAAAGAATAGAGTAGAATGAAAGTTTATTGAGAGTTACGGACAAGTTTTCTTTAAAATTTCTTGATGTAGACTGGAGCCATTCACAACTTCTTCAAAGATGTTCTCTTCTTTTCAGTCATTATTTCTTGGATGTATTTTAGGAACCCATAAGTCAACAGTTCAATTATTTATTGAATTTCATCTAGAAAGGAATAATTATAGTACGATTATAGTAGTCGGTAGTATTGCTGGACATCAAGTTCATTTTTCTCGCAAACCGTGCAAAACTCCCGCGTTTTCACTCAGCTGTTTCTGCATAAGCGGAAGTTTGCCGTTAAATTTTTGTGAGCTTCTGACCATTTGACCAATTTTCTATAATAATTCGAGTTAAGCCTAAGCTGAATGAATAGCAAGCCAAAGTAAATTCGCCCAAGTAGCAGCGACGAACGAGATGAAGCGTATCGAGGTTATAATCCTGATGTTCATTACGCACCATCAACAGCTCCCTTACAGTGTAGTCCTAAAAACAGTCCAACGACAGTACTGATCTCGCAATAAGCAGGAACTCCTAAGCAATAACTAGGGTAAATAACGTCATTTCAAGGTTTGCAACATTTGAAGAGAGTCCTCAGTTCTTGTCACAAAAATGATGGACATAGTTTAAATTTTTTTCAGATTTTTTTACTATAAAACGCAAATTCAAACCAGGGTCTTATCTTGTGATCTTAAAGTTGTCGTTTATTAATCAAGTCATCTCACAGGTTTAAAATTCTAACAAGGCAAATGAACTTCCAATAACCTGAATGCAAAAGAAGCTTCAACTTGCTCTCCGAACTTGCTATAAATATGACAGTCGTAATTCAGTGGTGTGTGTACACGGTTCAGTAGTTCACAACGGGAAAAAGCCCCAACGACCCAAAGATAATGTTAACGTAAGCCGGAACAATGGCTGCAGATCAGTCAGTTTCTAAATTTGAACTTAAAAAGCTCTTCTATTTGAGTTCCCGGAGGGCTTATCTCTTGTCAAAGCCCCGGCCTTCAGAGAGGGAGGCTTAATGGTGAGAGGGTATTTGGGGGTTGGGGGGATGGGGCTTATTACAAAACCATACATCGTCGGGGTAAGCAAAGCGGAGCTCCTTATTTTTGGCTGGTTCTTGATAATTTGTGAAAATGCCTTCATTAAAACTACTAGCGTGCGCAGCTACTAAAGAAAGATTTCCCAGCCAGAATAAGGATAATTAAAAACTCCATTTGCAGAAATTCCGCCGAGAACAACCATGAAAAAAATCCTGTTACCAAATCCTGTTAGAACCCACGTAAAACATTTGCGTCTGGTCATGTGATATCTTTTCTTGACAGCTGCCAATTGTCCATAACATGGATGACTAACATCAAAGGTGTAAGTTCCGCTAAGCGTTGAGCAGCGTCGTACGTTGGTCGTACGCGCCTGCGAGCAATGCCGCTAGCCATTTTAACCATAAAAAAATGAACTGCAAGGAGTATTATGGTGGTCACAGGCACCCCAGGACTCTCCCTTGGCTACGCCCTGCCCATGCTTCTCACTGAAACGCACTTCGTATTCAAAGGGCTTTCACCGAGACGTGTTTTTGTTGACTCGAGGATTCAGAAAGACCAAGTTACTACGACTCTGAAAACAAGTTTATTGAGTGCTATTGAGTCGCAAATTTTGAAAAAATTCACGGCTTATGACCATTGGCATGGAAACGGTCTGTATGGTAAAATCCAGACCAAGAAAGAACCAGTCAGAATGCTCGGATTTAACGCTACCTTGCCATATAATAAAGGAACCTTATTTTGTTTTTGCATTTGTATGACTGCAGAATCAAGCGAGGAAGAGGGTCTTGCTGATTTGGCTATTTTGAATCAACCTCAAGAAAACGATTCAGGTATTGAAGCTCTTTTACCTTAATATAGAGTGGAACTACTCGCCTTAAATTACCAGCCCCCTGTTACAGCCACTTTCAAATCTATAGAAATTTTAAAATATGTTTTTACATCTCGCCAACGGGCCACAAATCATATGACCAAATGATATGGGGGCTGTTGGTCCGTAAGTGAATTTAGATTCGATAGATTCCTTTTCTTCAATTGAAAACTTTTCACAGCAAGACATTTGACCGTCTGATCAGTACACCATAACACTATTTTTCTTTTAAACGGATCTGTATTGTAACCCCTTATAAGACCTCTGATCATGAGGCTCGTCTGAGACGCTCAAGCTGTCTCGAGACGACTTTAACGTCTCGTATAAAAACGGTAAATAAGGCAGACGCCTTTAACGTCTGATGGCTCTGACGTCTTTTCGTAAGAGCGTCTTAACGACGCTCCTAACGGACAACTTTAACGTCTCATACGTTAAAGTGTCTAATATAAAAACGGGACGCCTAACTTGGACATGTTTCCAGCAAGTTACAAGTCGATTTGTTTGTAGAACCGCGCGCAAAAAGTTCACTCGTTTCCAGTGTCCTCCGAGTGTATAACCCATTCTTTTATTTTTATTTTTTATCTGTTTGGCCGTCTACTAAATGCGTCCCGTTTTGATATTAGACACCTTTAACGTCTTAAACGTCAAAGGCGTCTAGACGACTTTATCGTCTCTAGAATAAAAACGGCCAATAAGAACATCCACAAGCTCAGCCAAATTTAACATGTTCTTGTAGAAAAGTGTAAGAGATAGCTTATTAACTTGTGCTAGGGAGAGTCGTTGTTCAGAAATGAGAAAAAGTGGAGAACAGTGGGCACATTTCTGGGAAATAATAAGCAACATGCATGCAAGTTGAGCTATGTATTTAGGGTTTATTCCCTTTAGCCTCGGGACTAACTTAGAATAAATAAAGTTTTCGTTGTTCGTAATCGTTAAAGAAATGATAATTGCTACACTGAATAACAGTTGAGTTGAGTTGAGAGTTGAGTTGAACTGCATAATTCCTGACCACTGAAGAAATTAAATCCAGTGGCTAAAATTTAACTTCTGGTTTTTCCTTGGTCGGGATTTACAGTGAAGCAATAGTATTTATTATACTTACCTGACGATGTTTTAATTTGTAATCATTTAACCGTCAATTTATATAGCAGATGATGCAAGCTTACCTTTTCCCATCGAAGAGTCCCAAAGTAAAGGTATACAACTGATTTCTAAAATATTCAATTTCGTTGAAACATTTCATTTTAATATTCGAGTGTCTCCAAAATTGAGCTACATCAAACAATTAAAATGCTGAAATTCACTGCGTTTCTCTCTACAGATGATGATAACCTATCGCATCCAAGGCAGGAATCTCAGACACAAGGTAGAAATTTGATAAGTTCATAGGTTTAAGAATAGAGTTGAGTGACATGCCAGTTTACCACGCATACTTACAAAAGATTGATAATTTTTCCTCACAGATTATGAGAAATTACCTACCGCCGTTCAGGAATCTGCAAGAAGAGGTGTGTGTTCCGTTTAGTAATCTATTCCGTACTGCAACAACTATCGCATTGGGGAGAAAATTCTGCTACGCGACAAGAGTCGCGGTGCAATACATGCACATGAGTGGGTGGGTGGGTAAGGTTATACCAGTCATAAAAATACCCTCAAGTAGAGAGAACACCCAGAAGAGACTCCCATCAATATAGCGATACTCACTTTTTACAAACATTTCTTTTGATATTCAAATTTGCCAACCACTGGAACAAAAGAATCCTTTGTTTCGACGGCCAGTCAGCCTCTGGTTGGCACATTTTATGACAATAGATGACGTAACGATGAACATTCTGTATTATAAAATAGCTTAAACGAGTAAATACTGTATTGGTGTCTTTCTTTTCAAAACTTACATAAAAATATTAATCAAGGCCGAAATCTCATCATGGACATGACCTGAAATGCCTGACCTGAAGAAGTTGTGGTCGAGACATTTCGGAAAATCTCTTTCGGATTCAGCATATCTATTTTTTTATCAGCCACTTTCCTGGAAGTCGACTGAACCCAATTGCCGTTCATACGTCACTAAACATTTAATTGCACATTTCAAAAACCAAATAGACGAAAACAAATTCCTGCAAAATTCGTTCAATCAGAAAATCTGACACACCTTCCGGTATCAAGGTTGGAAATCTAAGGACAACGGTAAAAACGGGGATCATACCATTTATACAGAAAAAAATTGAGTTATAAATATTCCAGGCCGGAGATAACTCATAACTTCACAGTTAGCAAAACATTTTTCACATTTGTCTCCACAGGTAATGATGAAAAATTATCTGAACCAGTGCAAGAAGCTGGAGAAACAGGTATGTCTCAGTATGAATTCATGCGCTCATCTTTACAATAATAATTAAAACGCAATCAACCACGTGGAAATACACATTAGAGAAACTCACCTGGGGCTTGAATCAACAGTTAAATATCGAAACAAGACGCGTAAAGTTAATCAGGAATCTGAAGGAGCAGGTACAAGCTTTTTTCTCTGTCTTCTTTTTACTCAATGGGGCATGCAGTTTCGCTAATTCTATGACTCATAGACTGCACTGACATTTTACTGCTTCAAAAGAGTGTTTCTCCCAAAAACTTTCTTTCAAGTATATCGGCAGCAATTTTCATCTGAGTTAAAGCATGCCGGGAAGTTGCTTGTATTTTTGTCAAGCAAAAATTATCATCATCTGATCTCACATTTCCTGTTTTTTGACGTCAAACAAAGTCGAGATGCTAATATAATGTAAGCTACTGTATTAGACATGTATCACTAATAACAATCACCTTGAAACTGCGACAAAGTTAAGTCTTATTACGAAAACGTGTAGAAATTTAAAAGAATATATCTCAAGAAGATGTGCCCAGTGCTAGTTTATATGATCCATATCAGTCTAATACAGTATTATCTCTGTTACAATGTACGATATTCCGGTTTTGCCAAGCCAACGTAACTGTGGTAACATGTATTGTAACAGAGACCTGATATCAAGAACAAGTTTTAACAGGCCCCTGATGCCCGGCTTATCAGTGATTCAATGTTATGTTGTCATCACTAATTTCAGATGTGCTACAACGGCCTTTGGGTCTCCCATGCATTGAGCCACATTTCGTCAACCGAGCAAAGGAATGCCTACAAATCATTCAATGTCTTGCATCACAAGATCCCTGCAGATTTGTTCTCTTGCATGGTCCACCTGGCATTGGGAAAACATCTACTGCTATAAAAGTGATAAAAGAAATGTTAAGAGCTGAAGACTGCCCCCTGATAATGTATGTCAATTGCCGACAAATGAAACGTGTTGACGACTTTGCTTGGATGATCGTTGAACAACTCAATACGTTTCCATCTGATACGCCGACCACTGAGTTAACACGACGTCTTCAAAGTCTAGAATCATATACCGTCTTAGTAATTGACAACTTGGATATTCTGCTCCATTTGCCAGACAAAGAGCGCGCGAATAATCTGGATGCAGAAGAACAAAAAGGGTCAATTAAGGAAATCCTTAGGGACATAGTAGCAAGCTGTGATAAAGTGAAATTACTTGTGACCTCTACTGAGAAATTGGATTTCTCCTGTACTGGTAAAACGCTGATTGAGTTGGTTCCCTTTGGAGAGTCCGAGTCAAGGGAACTGCTAACAAAAGTCTACGGAAAGCCTGTTGAGGAAACGCATGTCGACCAATTGACAAAGATCAGTAGTGGCATTCCTCTTGTCCTCTATTCATTAGCTTCCTTGCAAGACGATCTGACAGAACTTGTGGGAGTATTGAAAAGCTCATCACCAGAAGAGCGCTTTGTCATATATGGCGAACTTCAAGAAATGCCGGAGGACCAAAAGATTTATAAGTGTCTTGAAGGGTGCTTTAGAAGACTCGATCCCACGCATCAAGAGACCCTAATACGAGTGTCATTATTTCCAGGACCCTTTAGCTTCCATCAAGCTGTTCAAGTATTCAGTTCAGTTCTGAGTCCAGCACAGATGAAGATTCATCTGTTAAGTCTGATTAACCGATCTTTCGTGTACCAGATTCCTTTGAGTACAGATACCTGCACCATGCATAGCGTACTTTTCATTATCAAGGATTACTGCCTCGCTAAAGCCAAGGTAGGGTCAAGTCGTTTTGCAGCGATTCACTCGCGAGCTCGAGATTTATTTATTGATTACTACACAAAGTTCTTGGAAGACAATTTTTCTATTTTTCTGAGCACGGATACTTCCCGTGCCATTAAAGCCTTCAGACAAGAGGAAGGGAATGTCATCCAAGTTCTGGAATGGTGTGGCGACGAAAACGTGGCTATGGATAAGGAGCGGCTCACAAAATGCATCGATGTGTTCAACCACGTTGGCGAGTTCCTCTCAAAGATGACGAGAAAGGAAAAATTTATGTCCCTTTTCTCCTCATTAATGAAGAAGTGTCAAGACATGAAAGATAGGAAAAGACTGAGTGAATGTTTAACTTCACTTGGAATCAAGGAGGTGTTCAGTTGTTCTTGTTCATCTGGTCTGTGTCTTGAAGCCTGTGGTCGAGCAAAAGAATATTTGCTGGAAGCTGATAGGATACAGAAAGAAGAGAGTATTACTTCTGGTAACAGCCGCGCTCAGTGCCTCGCAAAACTTGGTCGGTGTCTTGCATGGGAAGGGGATGAGGAAGGAAAGCGTAAGATTCAGCTCGCACTCGAAATCCGAAAGAAGGAAGAAGACGGCAGCGTGATGCTGGGAGCAACGTTTAACGATATGGGTGGTAAGTAGGGCGCTTCCATTCACACCGCACGTGTATGTTTTAATGGGCATGCATGGATGCTATCGTTTTGTCTCACTATGTAGCTCTCATATTCGCCAGTTTCACATCTCGCATAATGTACCTTGTTTGTCCCCTAACATTTTGCATAAGTATCCTCTTCTGTTTCTCTTGGGACAGCTGTAATACCGAGGAGAAATGAGAAACATAGGTTGTGCAAAATTTGGGGGGGGGGGGGGAGGGAGGGGGGTGGCAAACGAGGTGTGTTATGGGAGATAT
This sequence comes from Blastomussa wellsi, assembly GCA_947652115.1. Lineage (NCBI taxonomy): Eukaryota > Metazoa > Cnidaria > Anthozoa > Scleractinia > Plerogyridae > Blastomussa > Blastomussa wellsi. The sequence goes on along the minus strand of OX393563.1, from coordinate 29,704,133 downwards.
GGAAATAGCCAATTGACCATTTTCGCATTGCCCATAATACACCTTGTTTACCCCCCAAAGTTTGGCATAACCTTTGTTTCCCAATTCTCCTGGGTATTACAGTCGTCCCAAGAGAATTGGAAGACAATGGTTATGCAAAATTTTTGGGGGTAAACAAGGTGTATTATGGGCAATGCGAAAGTGGTCAATATAGCTTGTCTCCATCAGCTTACGTCACCTCTTCAGGGTGTAATGTGAATTAACTTATACACGTTCTATTTTGTTTCTAGAGTTATCCTTCAATTGTCAGTTATGCGCAAACTATCACACCACAACACCCATGTAATTTGCCTATATTTGAGGAATTCTTTATTTATCTTTTCAAAGTGGCCCATACACTTGAAGGCAATCATGATTTGGCCATAAACATCAGAACAGCTCACACGCTACCAATTTACGAAGACAAACTGGGAGATCACCCGTTCACAGCGACCATTCTAAACAACCTGGCAAACAACTTCTGCGCCCTAAAGCAGTTTGACCAGGCAGTGCAATATTCGATGAGGGCGTTAGAAATTCGACAAAAGTTGCTGATGGAGCATCAAGACACAGCCAAGTCTCTATTTGACCTGGGAATGGCGTACAAGGAAATGAAGAAATGGTGCCAGGCTAAAACCTACTTTGAGAAGACTGTGGCCATGCAGGAAAAGGTGTTGGACAACAACGAGAAAGTCCTTTTAAGGTACCTTCTTTTAGTATGCAGTATGCAGTATTCAGTTCAGTGCTGTTCAATATATATATTAATGCTTCAAAGGCAATGGCAAAACCGTACATTGCGCCCAAGTTTTATTGGCCTGGGCTCGAGCCTGGCCTGACGCCACTATTTCTCGAGGTGGCCATCGTCCGCAATGGGGGCCATGATCCATCTACGAGAAATTTTAGCCCAAACATGCGAACTTACGATGCCTATAACAAAAATCGGAAAGGTAGACCTTTAGTATAAATCGTAACCTTAAATATTCACAGGTTTCCTTAAAAATTGTCAAAACGTTCATATTTCAGTCATTCTCTTGTTTCTTTTTCCGCAGTGTCACCCGTTGTTCAGTTGAATTGTGTTTCCGGGTAATCACTTATCTCACAGGGTCTCACGGAGTGTAAACATCTTGTACACGTGGCATAGAATTATCAACTAACCTGATTTTCTTCCTCGCACAGATCCCGTTCGATGCTTGCAGAAGTAATAAGAGAACTGGGACAAGTTCAACCGTGACATGGCGAATTTCGCTTTGTGGTCCCCCTCTCGGAACATTTTATTTTTTAGAAATGTTTCTGGTGCATAACTGCCCCTCCATAATTTTTGGTTTGAATCGCTCAAACATGGTTGTCAATTTAATATAAATAGTGTTAGAAACAAATGGTAACTGAAGGGTGCGGCCAGCTTATTAGTTTATTTTTCCATGAGGCAGTGTTTTATATACTGTGGGAAGGCACATTTATAATAGATTGATGGCCGGGTTCGTAATGCCGTCACGTCTCGATAAACTTAAGGCAAATCGCCAACGTAAAACGTAATCCAAGCTTGCTCATTCCTCGAACATTAGTGGAGAATTTTCCATTTCAAATCTAGCAACAACAACAACAACAATAATACTTTATTAAGTTTCAATCGCCCGGCGGTGGCACCGCAGGTAACAGTGCTAATCGAGGCGAGCCACGATATTCATAGAAAAAGATTTACACACTAAAAAAATTCACACGAAAACAGAATGAGAATACAGAAACAGCAGGAAACAGCTATGTAGCGTGCTGTGTCAGACTGTAAAGTTTAAATTAGTGAGATAAATTTCGTTTCTTCCATCATAACGATAATAGTGCGAGTCAAAAAAGATACTCAAAAAAACCTGAACAATAACTTTAATGAGATTAAAATTCCTCCAAGAAACGTTGAATTTCGTCTAGATGAATTTCGTCTAGCTATACTACGTGACTCGTGAAATGTTTTACACCCCCAGGTAACTTAGTTCAGATTCCTAGGATGTATTCATTTCTGAATCAGAATTCGTGAAAGACTCCTGCATTTTCATGTGACGGAAAACTGTAGAATTCTGAAGTTACAAAGCCCCGTAGGGAAATACAACCCCTTCTCCGGGCTAATCTTTGGTAAATGCCTCACTAATTGGTACTGATAAGTTAGCAAATGGCTGGCGAATGCCCGGCTGGAATGGACAGACTTGGAACTGGTTGAGTCACATGCAAGGGACCTTCAGATCGGAGCACGAGGAGGAGTTTTAAAACCAAAACGTGCTTACTCTTTGAAATGACTCGTTTCACACCAATCTCCTGCCCGGCGATGTGTTTCCTTTTCAACTTGTCAATAACAGGGAAGGGTGGGTACTCGTAAATGTACTTGATCTTACATTCGCGCAGTCTGATCTGAAGGTCCTGATCAGCTTTTATCATTGGCGCAACGCCCGATAAATTAAATCTGTCCATTGCGATTTGTTTATGTATAGCCTTTGCTTCAAGGGAGAAGTATTTAAAGCATACATATCGTATACATGTTTTTCTATTTATAAGAATAAATGTAAAATAAGTTTGACGCTTGAACAATTTGGAAATGTTATTGCATCCCCGGCGTATAGTTCCGGTTAGAAACACATGTTATCATAGAATATGCGATATAGAGCGTTTTCATATGACTTCATGGCAGTGATATTGGTGTCCCGAAACAAAGAAAGTAACGGCGACCATGTTGGCGTCCTAAGCCAATCCTCGGGAATTTAACTCTACGTCTATGCAAATATCGTCTTTTGTCACGAGTATGAAAGCGCTCTATCCGCTTTGTTAGCTGAGGCTTCTTCTAGATCTTTATTTTATATTTTTTAATGACAGGGTTGATAGCTTTGATCTGGTCCTGAGATAAGAAACGCAAGTAGCAGAGATTCCCCTATACCTCCTTTGACGCAAAAGTAATTGGCCTTTTCACGATCACGAAAAAATCGAAAACCAGTTTCCCGAGGACGGAAAATCATTGGCGTACGGGCAACTTTTTGCCAGGGGAACGGTGAACCATTTGCCCAAAAAATTATCCCAAGTTGCTTTGTCCAAACTTGCCTTTGCTGCCCAAAAATTCTGATTTGCCCAAAATTGGGGAGGATGGGGGGGGGGGGGGGGAGGGGGCAGATCCCCGGCCCGTACGCCTATGCCCCGAAAAATATAGATTCACGAATCATGGAAAAAGTAAATCCTCATTCACGAAAAAAGTATAGGGGACCCTCGTAGTAGGCCTAGCCCCAAGCGAGATCAGATGATCGTTCGCTAATTTGTTTATAGTCAGAAATGACAAGCGGATCTACATGTGTTTTGGTGCATTGAAATATAGCTTAGCACTAGGCCCACTCCAAACATATACATCATGACATAGCTAGAGAGTGCTCCATTTAAGCAACAGAGGACTTTTTCCGTGATTACATAGCCTCATCTTTAAGGTAATTCAATGGTTTTGCACTGCGCATCTTTCACTGCGCATAGCAAAATGGTGGCCATAAAAAGGAGTTTCTGCAGAAAGATCATTAAATGGGGTCGATCGAAGAGTAAACGTTAATGAAAATGTCGGTAGGCAAGTTTTCTGGCCAAGATGTGTCTTAATGTTTCAAAATTTGCATATTAACATATAAAGTGGTAGTGTTAGCTGTGGAGTTCGAATTCGACTTACCGAGGATGGCTGTTACACTTGTAATGAACCCCTACATTGGCATTTAAGCTCCCACTCTATCATATAACGGCCTAATTGCCGTATTTCGATGAAAATTCCTTAAAATATTTTCTTCGATGCTGTCTTCCACCTTTCAAGGGCCTTAAAACAGTATGACAGTTTGAAAACTCTCCCCGGTCTTCGCTCCAAATTCGGAAAAATGCAGGTCGTGCGCTCATTCTGCGGCTCTAACGCGATAACGAGCAGGGTGACCCCCATTTTTTATTTCATGATTTTAATGATTATAGTGTTTTCTTTCAATAAGAAAAAAATTGCCAGAAATCTATGGCCAGCTATAAAGGGCCGAACAGCGCATATAAGTCTATTTTGGAGCATAAAGTAAAAACAAAGGTGTTCAAAGACATTGTTTTGGTGAATAAACAATAGAGCCAAGTCAAGCGTTTTAGGATGCTGCAAACTTTAAGGAAAATATGGAAAATATAGTTGTCTCGTTTTGGGTTATGTGCAGCTGTTGCCAGAGAAGCGTAAATAGCCATATTCGTCAGCACTGTGACGTGGAAACTAGCACGGTGACCCCCATTTTTTATTACGTTTTTATAATTTTCTTGATTTGTTGCAAACATGTGCCAAGTTTTAACGGAAATCTGTGACGGGTTCTTTTACCAGGGAATTACCTTAAACACGAGGGAGTTTGGGAGAATTCGAGACAGTTATGCAACCCCGAGACGAAGTCGAGGGTTTGCATAACTTTCGAGAATTCTCCCACACCTCGAGTGTTTACATGATGCTATGTAAACACGTAAAATGTCCTCTATTACTTTTATAAAATATTTTTTACAAATACGCACGAAACTAAAACGTCAAAGCCGTGTTTACATACTCTCATCTAACCGCACCTATCAACCAATGAGAGCGGGCGTAGTATCTCAGTTATTTTATAAAATCCGATGGAGCACGCTGATAGCTTGATATAATCACCTCGCCACAATTTCTGGTGCGGATTTTTTATGTTCATTTCCACCGGCAATGTTCAAAAACAATTGGTTCATGCTTTTAGCTGTGCTCCATCGAGTTATGGTGCTCTTGGGAAGTTTGGAGAGCACTCAAGAATTGCTCTAGGCCATCGCTTCGAGCAACTCTTACGCTTCTCAGTTTGTTAATTAATCTCCAAACTTCCCGCGTGCACCATAACTCGTTATCGGAACAAATACCTTCTAGAGTAACACAAATAATACTTCATTTTCACCAAAAGTTACAATTTCGTGTCATGGACGCTTTGTTCCTCAGCAGAAACATCCAAAGCAGAGTTAGCAAAAGACAAGTTTACAAGTGCTTCCGTTTTAGTGCAATATGTTTTGTTAGCAGCTGTTACTAAGATTGCTATGCTGCTTGGCTGCGGAGCAGAAGAGAACGCAGTCGGAGGGCTTCCAATCCTATTAATTTCTTCGGTTATAGATAAATCTGGTGAAGATTGCGTTTGAAGGTTTGTAGTTTTAGTTTTTTCAACAAAACTTTTACATTTTAGAGAACCGTGAACTATAACACCACCACGCTTGCGTCGTGTATGCCTTTCGCTTGTCAAGTTATCCGAAAAATCGGGATAAGTCATCGTCGCTTTCCTGCAACAGAACACATATCGTAGATATCGAACATATCCTCGGCGAAACTGACCTGTTAAAGACCCGTATACAATTGGGTTCACGCATGCGTGAAGGAATATGAGCGCTTCTGCGCTGATCCAAAAAGCCTGGGAAAGTGCCTTTTGAGAATCGCCGCCAAAATCGAACAGCATCCAGGCAATTTGATTGGGCAACATGCAGGCCATAAAGAGAATCACAATAACAGCTAACGTTCTTATTATCTGAACGTTTTCGCCTCTTGTCTTTTGTCTGACAACTTGCCCGCGAGAGTTGACGGACGTTCGCATTGGTAAGTGGGATGTGATTAGGCGAAAAGTGATTCTTATGTACGCTACGGCGATTACAATCAAAGGGATGGCGTATTGGACTGCGAATAAAACTGCAGTGTAGACTTGCCGATAAGAAAACTTCGGCCATTTTTCGACACAAACGCCTTTTTCCGACCGCGTTACGACCATTAACGGAACTATCGTGATTAAAGCCCCAATCCATATAAAGACAATCCAAACCAATGTTGTTTGCAGCCTGATTCTCGGCTGTAATGGATTGATGATTGCTCGGCACCGTTCAAATGCCATGGACGTTAAGGTGAAAATACTGACGGAAAGAGTAACTGACATCATTGGCCAGATAATTTTGCAGTAAAATACGTTTTTGTAGAAGGCTTGGAAGAGTTCATACGTGTAGAAAGGAAGAGAAAACCACAAGAACGTCAAGTCTGAGACAGCCAAGTTTAAAATGAAATAATCATTTATGGTTCGTTTATGTTTTCCTTTTACGACTAGAATGACGAGGAGGTTTCCCAAGGAACCAACAATGAACAGGCAACAGTAGAACACCATTTTAAAGTTCTTTTCAGCATTGCTTAAACTTGTGGAGCCTCCTTCAGTCTGGTTGTTGTTGCTGGACGAGTTGTTAATAGAGTCGCTCATTTCAGGAGAAAACCTCAAAACGAGCAATATGGATCTGGTTTGACTCCAAAATGGTTTAAATGAAACCGTCTTTGTCCTCCACGGCCTAGGAGAATTATTTGAAGCTTGCTTGTTGCCTAGTCAGTGAACAAAACAGAAAAGTCAGTAAAATGAACTAAAAGGTCACCACAATTTATACTTATCGTGTCACCACTAACATTTTATGAGCACGAATTGTACATTGTTATTGGCTGAATGCAGCTCTCAACGGCGTCTGTTAGAATCACGTGCACCACCATACATCTATCGTTTGCGCGAGTTGATCATATTCAGGAACAAATAAAATATTTACTGAAGACATATCATACGGAAATGTTTACAATGCCAAGGCCAAAAGACAAATGTAACACTATACTAATACATTAGTATACAATTGCCTGTAAATTAAACAAATAAAAATTAGAATGTAGGAAAGCACAAAGAAAAATTCTGCTAATATAGTGTTCACTATCACTTCTGGTTTAAGACTTTATGGAAAAGGTTGACACAATTTCGATTAAAGCAATAGTAGTGACTTTATAGAAGATATAAGTAATAAATATTAAACTGTAGCAGGAAGGAATTGTGATAACGACAGCGGAAACAATGAAACTCTGCAAATAGATATCACAGTTTATCTTTGTAATTATACATCGGACCATCTTTATCACTTATAAGAAGGATTATCCCACGCTGATATTTGCAACAAACTAACTTCGTTTCAGAAGACCAAATTTGTACGAAAAAAAAAACACCCCAAAAACAACAACTGAGTCTTGAATGAAGGCAATGGTTAAAATTTTTAATGACGACCTCGAAAAAGAGTAGCATAAAGCGATAACTATTGCACGATGTGTTAAGAAAATTCCAGTGACTGAAAAGCTAAGACAGATAACCATCTTAATTAATATCAGTTTTGCACATAACAGGGGATAATGGGGCTAACTAAGTAGTATACGTAATTTCCCCTGATGCGCAACATTTACTTTGTGTGGGGACGTGAATTTCATTTGCTTCACATGGCTAAATTAAATAGACAATTCAAAATGAATTGATTGCTTGCGTCAGCGATGCACGTTCATATTGTTTCTATTTGATTTACACACTTAAAAACAGTTAAATTTGCATCTCCACGCACGTAAAAACTTACGCGGTTAGTGGAATATAGATAAAAAACTAGAATTAATTTTGATCTAAAATACTCGACGAGCTAACAATAAACGAAATATATATATCAGTATATTGAACAGTTGGAAGCTTTCACAAGTGTTTTTACCATTGATTAGCGTAAAAAGCTTTATGCCCATTTTCGATAACAAGAATTTTGTAGCTTAAAAAAGGTATGCGAAATTTAATCGCGCAATATATAATTTACTTGACTAAAGTATCATCCTAATTTACTTGACTAAAGAATTATCCTATAGAGTTAATTTTGATAACTTTTCTGTTGTTCCGCGGATATCTGTCAGTGTCTATTTATTATACAAGTATAAGCTTAAAATCATCTAAGCAATCTAAAGTACGGATTCACTCAGGACAATGAAGAATAACGATAAACGTGCTAACGATAAAGGATTTTAAAACGGCTGGTGTGATTGGACTCCCTTTGTTTGATTTCAGTGAATCAAATCATGTGTCCCCAGAGCCACTTGTTGCTCGTGCACAGGCCCAGCCGGCTAAGAGGTACAATAGGCTCTGGGGACGAGAATGTGTTTTTCTTCTTTAGAATACTATTATTTTTAGGTTTCCTGGATACCGTGACGTAGCGCATTTAAAGGATATACGTCACGATATTCTGAGTCATTTTTGCGACGAACCAAATTGCCTTTAAAACGTAAGAAACCTAAAACTAATAGATAACTAAGGAAGAAAAACAACAAAGAGGTGATACTCAACCAAAACGGAACATGGATGGTTAAGGATGGAGAAGATTGAGACGGATTGCAAATGACGATTTTGAAACATTTAGGCTAATTTTTTCAAAATGCACAAACCGTGACGTAGCTCCTTAAGAGCTCTCTAAATGAAAGAATTTAAGACGGAATCCATCAGGAAGTTGAGTAATATTTATTTAAGTTGGACAAAAATCGAGTACCAGAATAATTTAAATCATATTGCGTTAGGTTTTACCCTTAATAAAAGGTAAAGATGTAAGTAATTATCCGCGAAAACAGAGCCCGAGAAAATGAATTTTAAAGATCACAAACTGAGGCAAAATCTAACGTGTAGCCATTTTGTAAAATCGTCTTTAAGCGATTCAGTGGAATTATAGTCTTTCTGTATTTTCTGGATCCGCCCCTGGTGATGGTTGTAAATTGCTGTCAATATTTACAATCTTTGTCGTTCATAAACTGAATATATTTGTCTGACCTTAACTGAGATGGCGTAATTCAATACGTTTTGTGAATAACAGAATTAAAGCTTTATCTGGAAATTTTCTAACAACGAACGTTCTTTGCATTCAATACTCTGTTATTTTATTTTCCAACTCAAATAATTATGTTTTCTAAACTTATACGAAAGCGAGATGTCATGGCCACGTCCGGTCAGGGAATAGCCCTTATTCACGATAGCCACCATGTTTGTTTTCACATTGTAATGCAAATTAGGAACGTGATTTGCGAGGAGGCAAACAAGCCTAAATCGACAAATTTCAGCTGGTTTCTTATCGTATCTGATTTTTTTTTCATAGCCATGCTTTAGTTTCTCTTTTGTGGTTTAAATATTCTAAGTTTAACGCAATTTTGGCACTTTCTAAAACTTTTTAAAAGAAGAAAACGGCTCTAGTAGTTAATAAGTCAAGGTATCAAGTAACTATTTCAAACTAACCTTATAATGAAATTATTTTTCCATAACTTGGCTCTCAAACTTCACTATTTCGCCCGTCCGATTTTCCGAGAAACGGCATCATTTCAATGTTTGCCCCCTGGCAGACAACGTGGCTAGTTTGCATTACAATATGAAAACCATCATGGCGGCTATCGTGAATATGGTCTATTCAATATACGTCATTAAGCTTCAAAATCAGACTGGAGGCAATAAAACAAAACGTAAAGGTAGTCTGACATATGTTGTTCTGTTCTACCACACAGTTGATAAGACAAGATTAGGGAACTTAAAACGAGTCAGAATGTAAAATATCGCTTCTCTCCTGCTCATTTAATATTAAGAAGACAAACTTAAATTTGTTTCTTATTACGACTTGGGAAACACATCACTAAACGTGGCATCACATACAGCTGCTCTAAAAGAATTCTCCGCAATTTAATTCTCCGCGAAAAAGTACAAAACAAAGCCCATGACATCGATTGAATAATGGTCAAACGAAATACAATTTCACACGAAGATCACCCAAGAGAAGTTATCTCTTCAGACAGCTCTTCCACAAAAAGCTCGTCAATTATTCACAAAAAAAGCCACTATTTCTCATACATGCAAACGATGAAAAATCGGATAATTGATTAAAATCTTGCCGGAGATTAGTATATGTTTCGATTATGCATTTCGATTAAATTGACAACACAACTGCACAAATAATGGCAGTAGCTAATAGCATGAAATGTGTGCGCATGTATATTTACCTGCAGAAATAAAGATTTTAAGATACTCATGTACGTACATCAGTGAAACGAACTCAAATTTTCTAAATTACAGTATTCATACACAACAATTTAATTTGTTTTACATGACGGAAATCTTAAACGTATGGTTTAGGTGATCAGTCAGGGAGTCTCCACTGTATCACTGGACCAAACGATGGTAATGGCTGAGTTTTCCAGCTCTGAAAGCAATTAATGCACCGTGCCAGTTTCAGGTCCGTTTTTGTCTCATTATTACACCTGTTTATAAGATATGAGGTATGAAAAAAACAAAACTGAACAATTTGGAGCATTAAAGGCCATTTCCAGTCCGTACTGCGCAGTCTCGGGATTTGTTTACATTTCTGTTTTGAATTCGTTGATACGTTACACTTCGGTAACTGCGTACATGAAGTTTTTGAGTCCGCTATTTCGGGTCGTTTCGTTTGGGAGTTCGCAATGAGCTGAAACGTCGGTTTGGAATATCGGCGAGGTTCGTACTCTTTATTATTGTTTTGCAAATATATAGGGTGTTAATAATGACGAAAAAGGTAATTTTTTACCCGTAAGTTTCACTTTGGTTTGTTTACATTTCGTCGTGTGAGGCTTGATAAACATTGGAGACGGAGATTACGCAGTACGGACTGGAAATGGCCTTTAAGGGGAAGAGATTGTAGAAAGAAATTCAAATTATTATATACGTTTTTAATGGCTTCAGTCGATGAAATTTCTCTTTTAAATGATAAACAGATAAACGACTTTTCTTTCAGTACTCAGTTTTCTATAGCCAGTAAACACGGGGAAGCTGGAAACGATTGAAAAATGCACCGCGCACACGCATGACGTCACGGTTTTACGTGGTTTTCTCGAGGTTTTCTCATCATCAGAAAGGGAGGCCATGATACATCGACGGCATAAGTTTAGTCCAAACGTGCGAACTTACGAGGCTTATAGCAAAAAGGTGGAAATTGAGACGTAAATAAACATAAAACAATCTACTTCTAGTATAAATCTTAAAGTTATTCAGGGGTTTCCTTAATTGCCAAAATGTTCACATTCTCTCCGGGAGTTTTTCCGCATTGTCTTGTGGACTAATTTCTGAAACGCAGGAAGAAGCTGAAACGTAATAAATGACCGACCTAACGTCGATCCCAGACGCTTTCGGTTTTAAGACGCATGCAGTGGCCAAAAAGTACTGGGAACTATTTTGAGGAATGGTGTAGCCGGGGAACTGGCACTAGCCGTATAATGATTTAACATTTAGGGAATTTAAGAAAACCACAACGGCAACGGGAACATCGCTAAATAAAAGGGTTTGAGCAGAGCAATGGCTTGGCACGTGCGTTATAGTTCCTGGTACATTTCTTTGCCGTCCTCTGCAAAACAACAAAGTGAAATGATCAAACTCTGCGTTGTCTGGACAACGTGAACCACAAAGGCTAATTGTTTAAATTTCTATTAATAATTTATCGCTGTGTTCCAGATTCAGTTTTGAGATAGTTTTGAGAGTAAGAAACAGACTAAATGACTTTAGAGTATCGAGAGGTTCTTAGGTAAAATATAAATTCATTTTTAATCGACGTTGTTCTCGGAGTCGCCGTGGTGGTTTCTTAAACTCCCTAAAAATGGCAGAAAACGCTAAACCGTTGCGAAAATGTTTGTTATAATTTGCGCCCTGCCAAACGATAGCAAAAAAGATATCGCCCCTTATCAACATTGGGTGGGAATTTACCAAATGCTTGACATGTGGTCCTGATAAATAACACAAATACCTTTCACAAAAATCTTAGAAGCCTGGGGCTGATATATGCACATGACGTTTGACACATCACAACAACACAGATAAATACTGGGTGTTTAATTTGCCCTTTGGCTCTCAAGGGAGGTTTTGGAAAATCGGTGAAAAAAGCTGACGAACACAAGACTGAGACCGCTATAATGTTTTCAAGTGAAGGCCATTTCGCGACTAAAGCCGCTGAACTCTCTATGTGGTAAGTATCAATAAATCTTTACTAAATTATTACTTGTAACGTAAAATAAAGTGTTATGAAACGTGCATGGCAAAATGGGAATTATGCGGAGAAAAAGTTCGTTACATCGTCATTTTGAAGCCGAAGAAAAGGCGAAAGAGTTATATTGATTTGAAATTAAAATCCGTAAAAAAAAAATGGGATTGCATTTCACCACCTATTTCCTTTTAGCCAGATAAGAGATTTTCTCTTTTCTTGTTTAACCTTTAATTACCCATTTTAAGATCAAATTTGTGGCACACACTTTCCCAAAAAGACCACGTCTTTGTTTCTACCGTGTTTGCTGGAATCATCTCGCTGATTTGACGAGCTGAACATTTCCAAGACCGCTCAATAAGGGAGCTAAATCCAGTCTTGGCCAATAACAACTGAAAAAGTATTTATAAATCTGCCTAAAGCCGAAGAAGTTAAATCAAAGCCGAAGAAATTAAATCAAATCGGCTTTGGGTGATCATCGCCGGTCAAATTAATACCATATTTAGGTAGGTTTTTTTCTTTGTACTTTCTTTAAAAATGAATATATTTACCTTTGTCAGAAACGTCTTGGCAATTGTATGACCCACCCGCGCCATTTTAAGGCTCTTACATGTATTTGTATGTAGATTGTGCAAGCATTTACTTTTGTTATGTTTGAAAAGGTAGTGACTAAAGGTGTAAATCCTTTTAATTCAGGGAAACGTTCTAGAATAAATGCAAATGTGTATCTCCAAATGATACTCGGACGGCGAAAATAGCTTCTTAACCCTCGATTTTCGATTTTGCAGTTCTCCGGTGATTGTGTGATCAAACTTACCAACCAAAATATTTTCGAATATTTAAAAAAAAATACATTTTTAATTTTACTTTGAAAAGGAAACGGCTAAATACCCCGATTGTTGTAATTATGGTAAAGGCAAAAAAGTAGATCGTGAACCGACAAAAAATCAGTTCAAAATTTCATTTCCATAATTCATCATTTATTTAAAATTTCTTATGAATAGAGGTCAGACATTACGTGCCATTAAGCATTTGAAATTAATAGCTTATTTTTGTTTTCCTGATGATTATTAAAGAAAACACAATTCAGGATTTTGTTTTTAAGCATCAAATATGAGTATTTCTACCTCCTAAAGAATAATTTCGACTAAAAATCATTTTCTTTCATTCGCGAGCCAGCATTTGGCCTCTCTCTGAGATCATGTGTGGGTTCTTTATGTTTGTGTAATCACGGCAAATTATTATGAAAACAATTACATTATTTAATGTGCCCACACCGAATTATAATTTCTGACTGACAGATTTCTACGATGCACAGTTATAAAAAAAGATAATAGGTCAGTTTTGTTTCCGCAGAACCATTTTTCAGTCCTGTTACTTTTGTAACGCACTAGGCACCCCAAATTCCGCAGAAACTAGAAATTACCCAAACGATGTGTAAATAATATTTTCATTCCTCATGTCAACAGTCGGAAAGATGTTTAATCTTGAACAAACAAATCTAGCCGTTTAAAATTGCTTTGATACTGACGAATACATTTTGTCCGAATATCCAAGTTGTTTTAGCCGAACGTTTTGCATTGTTAACAATCTCATAATCAAAGTGATGTTGACACGAAATCTACTCTTCCTATAAATCCATTTTTCCTTACTGTGCACAAATCAGTTATCTTTCTGTGTTTGAAATTTGTAGGTTACATGTACATAACACAAACATAAAACAATGCTACTATTTCTTAACGAAACATATCGCCAGGGAGCCTTTTGATCTCATAATAGAATTATGTATAACTCATCATTTCATTTTTTGCATTTACTTTTTCTCGCGCGAAGCAATTTTAGTACAATTCCAAGCCAGTTAACCTAAAGATAAACACACAAAGCTTTGTCGTGACACAATTGTTGTACTTAGAATGATTTGAGAACACATTATGCCGTAAGTATTAAAAGAGCATTGGATTTTTCAGATGAATGTTTTGACAATCGTACATACCGTTTTCTTGATTGAGACCCAAATTTCTGTGAGTGCGCGCGCAGTCATACAATGTACCTTCCGTTTTACGCGATTTGTCGTTCCCACTATCACTGTGGCACAGAATAAAAGTTAGGGCGAAACAATCGATGATTGGTGCAATCGGCTGGCCAACTTGTCAACAAACATATTGGACTGGACTTATAAACAAAATTATTATCGCCTTTGGAAACTTGTCTAAACTTGTCAAGCTTGTAGCTTACAAATACAGGAATAACGGAAGGCCAACAGCATAAATGTGTCAGTTGGCAAATTTATGTTACTTTTTTTTACTCTCTCATCACACGTACTGCATGCTCTACAAAGAATGAACACTGTCTATTTTTAGGTGATAAATTTAACACGAACAACGTAAGATACATCAATTATTTTTCTCTAAAGAACCTGGGCCACTACTGCATGTAGTAAATAACTTCTTTTCAGTTTTATGAGGAACTTTAAAACAATATTTTAGAAAGTTAAGAAACAAGCTTCAACAGGGGTAAACAACGAAGAGAGCAGCGGTCTATGATGTTCCAATTGTGCGTGCGCAAGCCAATGGGGAACATTTCCAAACCGTGACAGCAAAAATTTTTTTGCAAACAACTTTTGTTTTGCAAAAAAGAAGGAAAATAGCTTTAGGCCTGCATTAAAACTCTCTCTGAATAACAGGAACGCCAAATTTCTGCATTCTGCGTACGTTAGAGAAAATGAGCCAACTGTTTGTTTGGAACTGAACGTCATCTTTACTTCAATTGCACAATCGAACGCATGTTTCAGTGCCTTGGTTCGCCATTCTGAATTACTCACTCGCAATTGATGCATCATAAACCGTTGACCACGAGAGCAGCTTTGCGAATCCATTTTCGGATTTCCCAATAAAACACAAAAATATCAGATCTACGAAATCCAAGTTTCCTAATTGAAATCCACCTCGGATAAGGATTTCGGTAAGGGTAAATCCGATTTTAGATTTTGTGTTTTATGGCAAATAGAAATCCAGATTTCAAAATCAAAATCGGGATTTCTCAAACGAATGCACCTCAAATACTACATGATAACGTTAATTTCCATCATGCTGTAACAAAAAGTCAAATTTGTGTTTTTATATAATGATAAAAAATTAAACTAAAGAAATGCATCATCAGGTTTAAGAAATCCACGATACAAAGGTGAATGAATCCACGGACCGATAAAGCACAACTTCAAAATTTCCTAAAAGTTCATGTCCCTTTTGAAGAGAGAAAGTTAGCAAACGAAGCAAGCGAGATAAAATTAGCATGCAAGGTACATTTTCATTTTTTAGACAAAAAATCTAGCTTGTTATCGGCTATTGCTTTACAAGTGTAAAATGCATACACGTATATTATCTTCAGTATTAAATAAGGTATATAGTAATGATTGACTTTTAACAAGTTTTCCTCGAACAGCCAAGGACACCAACAAAGGCAATGCATGTTGTTCAGTCTCACATGCCTGGAGGAAATGTGACAAATGACCAAAATAATAAACGAAATAAACACGAGTTCAACTGTAAAAAGCTGCGTTGTGCACGCACGCATTCGTTGCAGGGGGTACATACTTAAGCGGTGCAGCTGTAGAGAAAGGTACATAAAAGTTATCTGATAACTTCTTCTGCGCAAAGCATCCATTTCGGGTCAAGGTAAGTCACTAGGCAAGGTATAGTTAGCAGTTCAATTTTAAGACCAAAAATTCTCCATTAATAAGTGCCTGCTGGTAATGTATAAATTGCTCTCAAATTATAGAAGCCTTGAAATAACACTTTACCCAGGTAGAAACACATCAACAATAAACTGTAAAGAAACAAGGATGGCTTTGGATGAGGAAGATCGAGAAGGATTGTAATTGACAAACTTGAAAAAATTTAGGCTAAACTTTAAAGTTGTGTCATCCCGTAAGATCAGCTAGCCCTTGACACTGAGAATACTCGAAGGTCGTATTAAGACGGAATCCATCAGGAAGTTGAGTAATATTTATTTGAGTTGGACAAAAATCGAGTGCCAGAATAATTTTTACCCTTAATAAAAGGTAAAGATGTAAGTAATTATCCGCGATAACACCGACGACAGTTTCTCATCAGAGCCCGAGAAAATGAATTTTAAAGATCACAAACTGTAGGCAAAATCTAACGTGTAGCCATTTTGTAAAATCGTCTTTAAACGATTCAGTGGAATTATACTGGAACTTCGAAATTTGTTTTCGATGTTTGGTGTTGTTAGAAAAGATTTCTTTGATAAAATATTTGAAGCCGTAACTAAAAAGTTTGCAATAAGGTGTAGATCATTTTGGTACATAGTTTTGTCCAATGAATGCTCGAAGTCCTAACGGATTCCGTCTTAATTCATTGAAGTTCAAGGCAAATATTTTTTTTAATCAGCGAGAAAAGTAGTGTTCCACAAAAGAAATGATGAGATAATTTTACCTCTATAAACTTCCTTCATTGGGTTTTTTGAGCCGGGGATGGTGTTGAAAACCGATTCTAAATAACACGAATATTTCGACAATTCGATGAAAATATCAATATCAAGTGGAAAAATGCTATGGGTTTTAATTAAGTATTAGAATATGCTCGGTAGGTAATTCGGATTCGCATAAAGATCGCATGTTTTGTTTGATTCAAAACAACGGGAGACCGATTTATGCACATTTCAGATTTTTATTACTTTATAATTGTATCTACATACCAAAAAAAGTGCATTTATTTTTTCAAGCAAAATAAATGAACTGCCTGGTAATTATTTTAAATTAATAAAAATATGGGATTAGGGAACAAAAAATCCCGTGGGTTCTAAATTTCCGCCTGTTGGTTTTTTGATGATCTGGTGTCTCGTCAATAACACAGTTCTAACTAGAACCTAACTATAATTACAGTTTATTGTTTACGTTCTAACAACACATTCCCAGTGGCTTATGTTTACTGAAAAGAAACAAATTATAAATAAGTGATTTCAAAAAAAAAAATCAAGGAAGAAAGTGAATTTATTATGGGGATATTTCATTTCCCTCTTTCTCTTCAAGCTCATGGAAATGTTTTGGATTAATTAATAATAGTTAGCTTTGCAGTAAGAATTTTCGCAATTGAACATGAAACAAATAAAAAAAAAAATAATCAATTTATAGAAAAGAGGTTGTTTCCGATCGTAATGTCACGTTCCAGAATTTTTCCTACTGTATGTTTTTATCATTGCCCAAAGGCCTCGTTCGTGAAAAGCACTCGACTGGCGTTTTATGTGTTTTCTTGTCATTCAAGTAATCATACTAAAATAGCGCAGTCTCGGGATTTGTTTATATTTCTGTTTTGAATTCGTTGCTACGTTACACTTCGGTAACTGCGTACATGAATTTTTTCGGTCCTCCATTACGGGTGGTTTTGTTTGGGAGTTCGCAGTGAGCTGAAACGTCGGTTTGGAATGTCGTCGAGGTTCGTTGACTCTTTATTATTGTTTTGCAAGGATATCGGATGTTAATAATGAAGAAAAAGGTAAGTTTTTACCCGTAATTTTCATTTTTGTGTGTTTACATTTCATCGTGTAAGGCGTGATAAAAATTGCAGGCGGAGGTTGCGCAGTACGGACTGGAAATGGCTTTTAAATTCATGCGCCGAATCAGTATTTACTCATAAAGCACTTTAACAGCGAACATAAAAAACGTATCAGGTCTCTCGCAGCAGTTTTTTGGAACTAAAAAAAATATTAATTTTTATTTCAGGCAAAATATTGCAAACAAAAGAGGCATATATAAATAAGAAAAATATGAACTACTGAGGAAACATAATTGCGATCAATTTTGACGAAAGTAGTTTCGCATTACGACGTAATGCAAAACTATCTTTGTCAAAACAGTCAGTTCGTTATTTTCTGACCAAAGGAGAAAGCACTGTCTTAATTCTATCGTAATTCTATCTGTCTATCTTAATTCAATTAATTATTCTTGCTCGTGTCCCGTCAGATAGCCCCCAGAAAGAAAAAAATAAAAGACACTATGTTTCCAGAACTCCACCTTCCTGGCCAATCATGATCGAGGTGTTACTGATACATTAGAGGCCATGAAATAGTTAATTAAAAGCACATACTGCTAGTCTGTAGATCAACATCAATCACGACGACGGACGATTCTTTGAGCAAAATTGATTTTCCTGCTAGCATTGGATCTCGTATTTTAAATGTAACACAGAGGAAACTATTTTTGAATGCCAAAGACATTGAAATACTGTAACTGAAAGTCTAAACGTAGTGGAGTTTTGTAATAATGATATTGATCGACAAAAGTAAAGGATTATCGCTTTTTTTTTACTTTTTTTCTCAATCACGTCAAGATAAATTTGTTAATTGTTTTATTATCTGATCAACACTAGCACTTTTTGTATTTATTATAGAAACGGTACGAAAAACATGAAAGGATTCCGACAATGAAGAAGATGTCTTGATCCGGAACTGAAAATTATCGTCTCGAAAGCTAAACTCATTTGGCGCCGTAACAAATCATTTTTCAAAAAAATAAAACATGCGTTTTATGGTCCAGACAAGATGAATATTATGACGTTTGAAATTTTTTGGAAAAATAATATTACGCAATTACAAGTACAGTATGTTATCACTAAATGTTTCATCTTCACCACGAATCATGTCGTATTTTCAATTAGCTTTGTCAAGACGTACAGTCCACTTTTTTGGAGATTAGAAAACACTTAAATATTCTGCTTTGAAGGTAATGTTCTTGACTGATTCCTAGAGGCAAAAACCTTCAACACTGCATATCTCCCCGCTGTGTTTCCTGTCGAGATTTGTATAAAATCATGACACAAACATGCATTTTATTTGAGTTCAGGACTCCAAACCACACGTTTAACTTACCTATACACCATTTTCTAACTCATTTGGAAAGCAAAACTAGCTTATGTCTTATATCTTTCAAGGTTTGTTGTTACAGCGATTAACCTTTTCATGCACTATTTTGATTTAATTTTCAATTTGTTCAAATGTTTATTCCTGTTCGGCTGTAAATATTTAGTTGCAACAGTTTTCACAGC